>JAVGWX010000018.1:34134801-34645576 GCA_036924085.1 Ariolimax columbianus | reverse complement strand
ATTATGTGGATAAGTTAAAAGCATTTCCACTGACTTTCAAGTAATTTTACTGACAAGAAAAACCAATGATTCTAAAATTAAAATTGAGTAGAAGGCGATTTGAAAAAAAGTTTCAGCTCATAAGTTTAGACAATTTTCAGCCGTTTGAAATGTATTGCAATTTTAACGCACTAATTATGTGGATAAGTTAGAAGCATTTCCATAGACATTCAAGTAATTTTACTGACAAGAAAAACTAATGTTTCTAAAATTAAAATTAAACACGATTTGAAAAAAAGTTGCAGATCATAAGTATAGACAATTTTCAGCCGTTTGAAATGTATTTCAATTTTAACGCACTAATTATGTGGATAAGTTAAAAGCATTTCCACAGACATTCAAGTAATTTTACTGACAAGAAAAACTAATGTTTCTAAAATTAAAAATGAGTAGAAGGCGATTTGAAAAAAAAGTGGCAGATCATAAGTTTAGACAATTTTCAGCCGTTTGAAATGTATTGCAATTTAAACGCACTAATTATGTGGATAAGTTAAAAGCATTTCCACTGACTTTCAAGTAATTTTACTGACAAGAAAAACTAATGTTTCTAAAATAAAAATTAAACATGATTTGAAAAAAAGTTGCAGATCATAAGTTTATACAATTTTCAGCCGTTAGAAATGTATTGCACTTTTAACGCACTAATTATGTGGATAAGTTAAAAGCATTTCCACTGACTTTCAAGTAATTTTACTGACAAGAAAAACTAATGTTTCTAAAATTAAAATTGAGTAGAAGGCGATTTGAAAAAAAAGTGGCAGATCATAAGTTTATACAATTTTAAGCCGTTTGAAATGTATTGCAATTTAAACGCACTAATTATGTGGATAAGTTAAAAGTATTTCCATTGACTTTCAAGTAATTTTACTGACAAGAAAAACTAATGTTTCTAAAATTAAAATTAAACACGATTTGAAAAAAAGTTGCAGATCATAAGTATAGACAATTTTCAGCCGTTTGAAATGTATTGCAATTTTAACGCACTAATTATGTGGATAAGTTAAAAGCATTTCCACTGACTTTCAAGTAATTTTACTGACAAGAAAAACTAATGTTTCTAAAATTAAAATTAAACACGATTTGAAAAAAAGTTGCAGATCATAAGTTTAGACAATTTTCAGCCGTTAGAAATGTATTGCACTTTTAACGCACTAATTATGTGGATAAGTTAAAAGCATTTCCACTGACTTTCAAGTAATTTTACTGACAAGAAAAACCAATGTTTCTAAAATTAAAATTGAGTAAAAGGCAATTTGAAAAAAAAAGTGGCAGATCATAAGTTTAGACAATTTTCAGCCGTTTGAAATGTATTGCAATTTAAACGCACTAATTATGTGGATAAGTTAAAAGCATTTCCACTGACTTTCAAGTAATTTTACTGACAAGAAAAACTAATGTTTCTAAAATAAAAATTAAACATGATTTGAAAAAAAGTTGCAGATCATAAGTTTAGACAATTTTCAGCCGTTAGAAATGTATTGCACTTTTAACGCACTAATTATGTGGATAAGTTAAAAGCATTTCCACTGACTTTCAAGTAATTTTACTGACAAGAAAAACTATTGTTTCTAAAATTAAAATTGAGTAGAAGGCGATTTGAAAAAAAAGTGGCAGATCATAAGTTTATACAATTTTTAGCCGTTTGAAATGTATTGCAATTTAAACGCACTAATTATGTGGATAAGTTAAAAGTATTTCCATTGACTTTCAAGTAATTTTACTGACAAGAAAAACTAATGTTTCTAAAATTAAAATTAAACACGATTTGAAAAAAAGTTGCAGATCATAAGTATAGACAATTTTCAGCTGTTTGAAATGTATTGCAATTTTAACGCACTAATTATGTGGATAAGTTAAAAGCATTTCCACTGACTTTCAAGTAATTTTACTGACAAGAAAAACTAATGTTTCTAAAATTAAAATTGAGTAGAAGGCGATTTGAAAAAAAAGTGAAGGATCATAAGTTGATACAATTTTCAGCCATTTGAAATGTATTGCAATTTAAACGCACTAATTATGTGGATAAGTTAAAAGCATCTCTATTGACTTTCAAGTAATTTTACTGACAAGAAAAACTAATGTTTCTAAAATTAAAATTGAGTAGAAGGCGATTTGAAAAAAAAGTGGCAGATCATAAGTTTATACAATTTTCAGCCGTTTGAAATGTATTGCACTTTTAACGCACTAATTATGTGGATAAGTTAAAAGCATTTCCACTGACTTTCAAGTAATTTTACTGACAAGAAAAACCAATGATTCTAAAATTAAAATTGAGTAGAAGGCGATTTGAAAAAAAGTTTCAGCTCATAAGTTTAGACAATTTTCAGCCGTTTGAAATGTATTGCAATTTTAACGCACTAATTATGTGGATAAGTTAGAAGCATTTCCATAGACATTCAAGTAATTTTACTGACAAGAAAAACTAATGTTTCTAAAATTAAAATTAAACACGATTTGAAAAAAAGTTGCAGATCATAAGTATAGACAATTTTCAGCCGTTTGAAATGTATTTCAATTTTAACGCACTAATTATGTGGATAAGTTAAAAGCATTTCCACAGACATTCAAGTAATTTTACTGACAAGAAAAACTAATGTTTCTAAAATTAAAAATGAGTAGAAGGCGATTTGAAAAAAAAGTGGCAGATCATAAGTTTAGACAATTTTCAGCCGTTTGAAATGTATTGCAATTTAAACGCACTAATTATGTGGATAAGTTAAAAGCATTTCCACTGACTTTCAAGTAATTTTACTGACAAGAAAAACTAATGTTTCTAAAATAAAAATTAAACATGATTTGAAAAAAAGTTGCAGATCATAAGTTTATACAATTTTCAGCCGTTAGAAATGTATTGCACTTTTAACGCACTAATTATGTGGATAAGTTAAAAGCATTTCCACTGACTTTCAAGTAATTTTACTGACAAGAAAAACTAATGTTTCTAAAATTAAAATTGAGTAGAAGGCGATTTGAAAAAAAAGTGGCAGATCATAAGTTTATACAATTTTAAGCCGTTTGAAATGTATTGCAATTTAAACGCACTAATTATGTGGATAAGTTAAAAGTATTTCCATTGACTTTCAAGTAATTTTACTGACAAGAAAAACTAATGTTTCTAAAATTAAAATTAAACACGATTTGAAAAAAAGTTGCAGATCATAAGTATAGACAATTTTCAGCCGTTTGAAATGTATTGCAATTTTAACGCACTAATTATGTGGATAAGTTAAAAGCATTTCCACTGACTTTCAAGTAATTTTACTGACAAGAAAAACTAATGTTTCTAAAATTAAAATTAAACACGATTTGAAAAAAAGTTGCAGATCATAAGTATAGACAATTTTCAGCCGTTTGAAATGTATTGCAATTTTATCGCACTAATTATGTGGATAAGTTAAAAGCATTTCCACTGACTTTCAAGTAATTTTACTGACAAGAAAAACTAATGTTTCTAAAATTAAAATTGAGTAAAAGGCGATTTGAAAAAAAAGTGGCAGATCATAAGTTTATACAATTTTCAGCCGTTTGAAATGTATTGCAATTTAAACGCACTAATTATGTGGATAAGTTAAAAGCATTTCCATTGACTTTCAAGTAATTTTACTGACAAGAAAAACTAATGTTTCTAAAATTAAAATTAAACACGATTTGAAAAAAAGTTGCAGATCATAAGTATAGACAATTTTCAGCCGTTTGAAATGTATTGCAATTTTAACGCACTAATTATGTGGATAAGTTAAAAGCATTTCCACTGACTTTCAAGTAATTTTACTGACAAGAAAAACTAATGTTTCTAAAATTAAAATTGAGTAGAAGGCGATTTGAAAAAAAAGTGGCAGATCATAAGTTTATACAATTTTCAGCCGTTTGAAATGTATTGCAATTTAAACGCACTAATTATGTGGATAAGTTAAAAGTATTTCCATTGACTTTCAAGTAATTTTACTGACAAGAAAAACTAATGTTTCTAAAATTAAAATTAAACACGATTTGAAAAAAAGTTGCAGATCATAAGTATAGACAATTTTCAGCCGTTTGAAATGTATTGCAATTTTAACGCACTAATTATGTGGATAAGTTAAAAGCATTTCCACTGACTTTCAAGTAATTTTACTGACAAGAAAAACTAATGTTTCTAAAATTAAAATTAAACACGATTTGAAAAAAAGTTGCAGATCATAAGTTTAGACAATTTTCAGCCGTTAGAAATGTATTGCACTTTTAACGCACTAATTATGTGGATAAGTTAAAAGCATTTCCACTGACTTTCAAGTAATTTTACTGACAAGAAAAACCAATGTTTCTAAAATTAAAATTGAGTAGAAGGCGATTTGAAAAAAAAAGTGGCAGATCATAAGTTTAGACAATTTTCAGCCGTTTGAAATGTATTGCAATTTAAACGCACTAATTATGTGGATAAGTTAAAAGCATTTCCACTGACTTTCAAGTAATTTTACTGACAAGAAAAACTAATGTTTCTAAAATAAAAATTAAACATGATTTGAAAAAAAGTTGCAGATCATAAGTTTAGACAATTTTCAGCCGTTAGAAATGTATTGCACTTTTAACGCACTAATTATGTGGATAAGTTAAAAGCATTTCCACTGACTTTCAAGTAATTTTACTGACAAGAAAAACTATTGTTTCTAAAATTAAAATTGAGTAGAAGGCGATTTGAAAAAAAAGTGGCAGATCATAAGTTTATACAATTTTTAGCCGTTTGAAATGTATTGCAATTTAAACGCACTAATTATGTGGATAAGTTAAAAGTATTTCCATTGACTTTCAAGTAATTTTACTGACAAGAAAAACTAATGTTTCTAAAATTAAAATTAAACACGATTTGAAAAAAAGTTGCAGATCATAAGTATAGACAATTTTCAGCTGTTTGAAATGTATTGCAATTTTAACGCACTAATTATGTGGATAAGTTAAAAGCATTTCCACTGACTTTCAAGTAATTTTACTGACAAGAAAAACTAATGTTTCTAAAATTAAAATTGAGTAGAAGGCGATTTGAAAAAAAAGTGAAGGATCATAAGTTGATACAATTTTCAGCCATTTGAAATGTATTGCAATTTAAACGCACTAATTATGTGGATAAGTTAAAAGCATCTCTATTGACTTTCAAGTAATTTTACTGACAAGAAAAACTAATGTTTCTAAAATTAAAATTGAGTAGAAGGCGATTTGAAAAAAAAGTGGCAGATCATAAGTTTATACAATTTTCAGCCGTTTGAAATGTATTGCACTTTTAACGCACTAATTATGTGGATAAGTTAAAAGCATTTCCACTGACTTTCAAGTAATTTTACTGACAAGAAAAACCAATGATTCTAAAATTAAAATTGAGTAGAAGGCGATTTGAAAAAAAGTTTCAGCTCATAAGTTTAGACAATTTTCAGCCGTTTGAAATGTATTGCAATTTTAACGCACTAATTATGTGGATAAGTTAGAAGCATTTCCATAGACATTCAAGTAATTTTACTGACAAGAAAAACTAATGTTTCTAAAATTAAAATTAAACACGATTTGAAAAAAAGTTGCAGATCATAAGTATAGACAATTTTCAGCCGTTTGAAATGTATTTCAATTTTAACGCACTAATTATGTGGATAAGTTAAAAGCATTTCCACTGACTTTCAAGTAATTTTACTGACAAGAAAAACTAATGTTTCTAAAATAAAAATTAAACATGATTTGAAAAAAAGTTGCAGATCATAAGTTTATACAATTTTCAGCCGTTAGAAATGTATTGCACTTTTAACGCACTAATTATGTGGATAAGTTAAAAGCATTTCCACTGACTTTCAAGTGATTTTACTGAAAAGAAAAACTAATGTTTCTAAAATTAAAATTGAGTAGAAGGCGATTTGAAAAAAAAGTGGCAGATCATAAGTTTATACAATTTTAAGCCGTTTGAAATGTATTGCAATTTAAACGCACTAATTATGTGGATAAGTTAAAAGTATTTCCATTGACTTTCAAGTAATTTTACTGACAAGAAAAACTAATGTTTCTAAAATTAAAATTAAACACGATTTGAAAAAAAGTTGCAGATCATAAGTATAGACAATTTTCAGCCGTTTGAAATGTATTGCAATTTTAACGCACTAATTATGTGGATAAGTTAAAAGCATTTCCACTGACTTTCAAGTAATTTTACTGACAAGAAAAACTAATGTTTCTAAAATTAAAATTAAACACGATTTGAAAAAAAGTTGCAGATCATAAGTTTAGACAATTTTCAGCCGTTAGAAATGTATTGCACTTTTAACGCACTAATTATGTGGATAAGTTAAAAGCATTTCCACTGACTTTCAAGTAATTTTACTGACAAGAAAAACCAATGTTTCTAAAATTAAAATTGAGTAAAAGGCAATTTGAAAAAAAAAGTGGCAGATCATAAGTTTAGACAATTTTCAGCCGTTTGAAATGTATTGCAATTTAAACGCACTAATTATGTGGATAAGTTAAAAGCATTTCCACTGACTTTCAAGTAATTTTACTGACAAGAAAAACTAATGTTTCTAAAATTAAAATTAAACATGATTTGAAAAAAAGTTGCAGATCATAAGTTTAGACAATTTTCAGCCGTTTGAAATGTATTGCACTTTTAACGCACTAATTATGTGGATAAGTTAAAAGCATTTCCACTGACTTTCAAGTAATTTTACTGACAAGAAAAACTAATGTTTCTAAAATTAAAATTGAGTAGAAGGCGATTTGAAAAAAAAGTGGCAGATCATAAGTTTATACAATTTTTAGCCGTTTGAAATGTATTGCAATTTAAACGCACTAATTATGTGGATAAGTTAAAAGTATTTCCATTGACTTTCAAGTAATTTTACTGACAAGAAAAACTAATGTTTCTAAAATTAAAATTAAACACGATTTGAAAAAAAGTTGCAGATCATAAGTATAGACAATTTTCAGCTGTTTGAAATGTATTGCAATTTTAACGCACTAATTATGTGGATAAGTTAAAAGCATTTCCACTGACTTTCAAGTAATTTTACTGACAAGAAAAACTAATGTTTCTAAAATTAAAATTTAGTAGAAGGCGATTTGAAAAAAAAGTGAAGGATCATAAGTTGATACAATTTTCAGCCATTTGAAATGTATTGCAATTTAAACGCACTAATTATGTGGATAAGTTAAAAGCATTTCTATTGACTTTCAAGTAATTTTACTGACAAGAAAAACTAATGTTTCTAAAATTAAAATTGAGTAGAAAGCGATTTGAAAAAAAAGTGGCAGATCATAAGTTTATACAATTTTCAGCCGTTTGAAATGTATTGCACTTTTAACGCACTAATTATGTGGATAAGTTAAAAGCATTTCCACTGACTTTCAAGTAATTTTACTGACAAGAAAAACCAATAATTCTAAAATTAAAATTGAGTAGAAGGCGATTTGAAAAAAAGTTTCAGCTCATAAGTATAGACAATTTTCAGCCGTTTGAAATGTATTTCAATTTTAACGCACTAATTATGTGGATAAGTTAAAAGCATTTCCACTGACTTTCAAGTAATTTTACTGACAAGAAAAACCAATGTTTCTAAAATTAAAATTGAGTAGAAGGCGATTTGAAAAAAAGTTTCAGCTCATAAGTTTAGACAATTTTCAGCCGTTTGAAATGTATTGCAATTTTAACGCACTAATTATGTGGATAAGTTAAAAGCATTTCCACAGACATTAAAGTAATTTTACTGACAAGAAAAACTAATGTTTCTAAAATTAAAATTAAACACGATTTGAAAAAAAGGTGCAGATCATAAGTATAGACAATTTTCAGCCGTTTGAAATGTATTTCAATTTTAACGCACTAATTATGTGGATAAGTTAAAAGCATTTCCACTGACTTTCAAGTAATTTTACTGACAAGAAAAACTAATGTTTCTAAAATTAAAATTGAGTAGAAGGCGATTTGAAAAAAAAGTGGCAGATCATAAGTTTATACAATTTTCAGCCGTTTGAAATGTATTGCAATTTAAACGCACTGATTATGTGGATAAGTTAAAAGCATTTCCACTGACTTTCAAGTAATTTTACTGACAAGAAAAACTAATGTTTCTAAAATTAAAATTAAACATGATTTTTAAAAAAAGTTGCAGATCATAAGTTTAGACAATTTTCAGCCGTTTGAAATGTATTGCACTTTTAACGCACTAATTATATGGATAAGTTAAAAGCATTTCAACTGACTTTCAAGTAATTTTACTGACAAGAAAAACCAATGTTTCTAAAATTAAAATTGAGTAGAAGGCGATTTGAAAAAAAAGTGGCAGATCATAAGTTTAGACAATTTTCAGCCGTTTGAAATGTATTGCAATTTAAACGCACTAATTATGTGGATAAGTTAAAAGCATTTCCACTGACTTTCAAGTAATTTTACTGACAAGAAAAACCAATGATTCTAAAATTAAAATTGAGTAGAAGGCGATTTGAAAAAAAGTTTCAGCTCATAAGTTTAGACAATTTTCAGCCGTTTGAAATGTATTGCAATTTTAACGCACTAATTATGTGGATAAGTTAGAAGCATTTCCATAGACATTCAAGTAATTTTACTGACAAGAAAAACTAATGTTTCTAAAATTAAAATTAAACACGATTTGAAAAAAAGTTGCAGATCATAAGTATAGACAATTTTCAGCCGTTTGAAATGTATTTCAATTTTAACGCACTAATTATGTGGATAAGTTAAAAGCATTTCCACTGACTTTCAAGTAATTTTACTGACAAGAAAAACTAATGTTTCTAAAATAAAAATTAAACATGATTTGAAAAAAAGTTGCAGATCATAAGTTTATACAATTTTCAGCCGTTAGAAATGTATTGCACTTTTAACGCACTAATTATGTGGATAAGTTAAAAGCATTTCCACTGACTTTCAAGTAATTTTACTGAAAAGAAAAACTAATGTTTCTAAAATTAAAATTGAGTAGAAGGCGATTTGAAAAAAAAGTGGCAGATCATAAGTTTATACAATTTTAAGCCGTTTGAAATGTATTGCAATTTAAACGCACTAATTATGTGGATAAGTTAAAAGTATTTCCATTGACTTTCAAGTAATTTTACTGACAAGAAAAACTAATGTTTCTAAAATTAAAATTAAACACGATTTGAAAAAAAGTTGCAGATCATAAGTATAGACAATTTTCAGCCGTTTGAAATGTATTGCAATTTTAACGCACTAATTATGTGGATAAGTTAAAAGCATTTCCACTGACTTTCAAGTAATTTTACTGACAAGAAAAGCTAATGTTTCTAAAATTAAAATTAAACACGATTTGAAAAAAAGTTGCAGATCATAAGTTTAGACAATTTTCAGCCGTTAGAAATGTATTGCACTTTTAACGCACTAATTATGTGGATAAGTTAAAAGCATTTCCACTGACTTTCAAGTAATTTTACTGACAAGAAAAACCAATGTTTCTAAAATTAAAATTGAGTAAAAGGCAATTTGAAAAAAAAAGTGGCAGATCATAAGTTTAGACAATTTTCAGCCGTTTGAAATGTATTGCAATTTAAACGCACTAATTATGTGGATAAGTTAAAAGCATTTCCACTGACTTTCAAGTAATTTTACTGACAAGAAAAACTAATGTTTCTAAAATTAAAATTAAACATGATTTGAAAAAAAGTTGCAGATCATAAGTTTAGACAATTTTTAGCCGTTTGAAATGTATTGCACTTTTAACGCACTAATTATGTGGATAAGTTAAAAGCATTTCCACTGACTTTCAAGTAATTTTACTGACAAGAAAAACTAATGTTTCTAAAATTAAAATTGAGTAGAAGGCGATTTGAAAAAAAAGTGGCAGATCATAAGTTTATACAATTTTTAGCCGTTTGAAATGTATTGCAATTTAAACGCACTAATTATGTGGATAAGTTAAAAGTATTTCCATTGACTTTCAAGTAATTTTACTGACAAGAAAAACTAATGTTTCTAAAATTAAAATTAAACACGATTTGAAAAAAAGTTGCAGATCATAAGTATAGACAATTTTCAGCTGTTTGAAATGTATTGCAATTTTAACGCACTAATTATGTGGATAAGTTAAAAGCATTTCCACTGACTTTCAAGTAATTTTACTGACAAGAAAAACTAATGTTTCTAAAATTAAAATTTAGTAGAAGGCGATTTGAAAAAAAAGTGAAGGATCATAAGTTGATACAATTTTCAGCCATTTGAAATGTATTGCAATTTAAACGCACTAATTATGTGGATAAGTTAAAAGCATTTCTATTGACTTTCAAGTAATTTTACTGACAAGAAAAACTAATGTTTCTAAAATTAAAATTGAGTAGAAAGCGATTTGAAAAAAAAGTGGCAGATCATAAGTTTATACAATTTTCAGCCGTTTGAAATGTATTGCACTTTTAACGCACTAATTATGTGGATAAGTTAAAAGCATTTCCACTGACTTTCAAGTAATTTTACTGACAAGAAAAACCAATAATTCTAAAATTAAAATTGAGTAGAAGGCGATTTGAAAAAAAGTTTCAGCTCATAAGTATAGACAATTTTCAGCCGTTTGAAATGTATTTCAATTTTAACGCACTAATTATGTGGATAAGTTAAAAGCATTTCCACTGACTTTCAAGTAATTTTACTGACAAGAAAAACCAATGTTTCTAAAATTAAAATTGAGTAGAAGGCGATTTGAAAAAAAGTTTCAGCTCATAAGTTTAGACAATTTTCAGCCGTTTGAAATGTATTGCAATTTTAACGCACTAATTATGTGGATAAGTTAAAAGCATTTCCACAGACATTAAAGTAATTTTACTGACAAGAAAAACTAATGTTTCTAAAATTAAAATTAAACACGATTTGAAAAAAAAGGTGCAGATCATAAGTATAGACAATTTTCAGCCGTTTGAAATGTATTTCAATTTTAACGCACTAATTATGTGGATAAGTTAAAAGCATTTCCACTGACTTTCAAGTAATTTTACTGACAAGAAAAACTAATGTTTCTAAAATTAAAATTGAGTAGAAGGCGATTTGAAAAAAAAGTGGCAGATCATAAGTTTATACAATTTTCAGCCGTTTGAAATGTATTGCAATTTAAACGCACTGATTATGTGGATAAGTTAAAAGCATTTCCACTGACTTTCAAGTAATTTTACTGACAAGAAAAACTAATGTTTCTAAAATTAAAATTAAACATGATTTTTAAAAAAAGTTGCAGATCATAAGTTTAGACAATTTTCAGCCGTTTGAAATGTATTGCACTTTTAACGCACTAATTATATGGATAAGTTAAAAGCATTTCAACTGACTTTCAAGTAATTTTACTGACAAGAAAAACCAATGTTTCTAAAATTAAAATTGAGTAGAAGGCGATTTGAAAAAAAAGTGGCAGATCATAAGTTTAGACAATTTTCAGCCGTTTGAAATGTATTGCAATTTAAACGCACTAATTATGTGGATAAGTTAAAAGCATTTCCACTGACTTTCAAGTAATTTTACTGACAAGAAAAACTAATGTTTCTAAAATTAAAATTGAGTAGAAGGCGATTTGAAAAAAAAGTGGCAGATCATAAGTTTATACAATTTTCAGCCGTTTGAAATGTATTGCAATTTAAACGCACTAATTATGTGGATAAGTTAAAAGTATTTCCATTGACTTTCAAGTAATTTTACTGACAAGAAAAACTAATGTTTCTAAAATTAAAATTAAACACGATTTGAAAAAAAGTTGCAGATCATAAGTATAGACAATGTTCAGCCGTTTGAAATGTATTGCAATTTTAACGCACTAATTATGTGGATAAGTTAAAAGCATTTCCACTGACTTTCAAGTAATTTTACTGACAAGAAAAACTAATGTTTCTAAAATTAAAATTGAGTAAAAGGCGATTTGAAAAAAAAGTGGCAGATCATAAGTTTATACAATTTTCAGCCGTTTGAAATGTATTGCAATTTAAACGCACTAATTATGTGGATAAGTTAAAAGCATTTCCATTGACTTTCAAGTAATTTTACTGACAAGAAAAACTAATGTTTCTAAAATTAAAATTAAACACGATTTGAAAAAAAGTTGCAGATCATAAGTATAGACAATTTTCAGCCGTTTGAAATGTATTGCAATTTTAACGCACTAATTATGTGGATAAGTTAAAAGCATTTCCACTGACTTTCAAGTAATTTTACTGACAAGAAAAACTAATGTTTCTAAAATTAAAATTGAGTAGAAGGCGATTTGAAAAAAAAGTGGCAGATCATAAGTTTATACAATTTTCAGCCGTTTGAAATGTATTGCAATTTAAACGCACTAATTATGTGGATAAGTTAAAAGTATTTCCATTGACTTTCAAGTAATTTTACTGACAAGAAAAACTAATGTTTCTAAAATTAAAATTAAACACGATTTGAAAAAAAGTTGCAGATCATAAGTATAGACAATTTTCAGCCGTTTGAAATGTATTGCAATTTTAACGCACTAATTATGTGGATAAGTTAAAAGCATTTCCACTGACTTTCAAGTAATTTTACTGACAAGAAAAACTAATGTTTCTAAAATTAAAATTAAACACGATTTGAAAAAAAGTTGCAGATCATAAGTTTAGACAATTTTCAGCCGTTAGAAATGTATTGCACTTTTAACGCACTAATTATGTGGATAAGTTAAAAGCATTTCCACTGACTTTCAAGTAATTTTACTGACAAGAAAAACTAATGTTTCTAAAATTAAAATTGAGTAGAAGGCGATTTGAAAAAAAAGTGGCAGATCATAAGTTTATACAATTTTTAGCCGTTTGAAATGTATTGCAATTTAAACGCACTAATTATGTGGATAAGTTAAAAGTATTTCCATTGACTTTCAAGTAATTTTACTGACAAGAAAAACTAATGTTTCTAAAATTAAAATTAAACACGATTTGAAAAAAAGTTGCAGATCATAAGTATAGACAATTTTCAGCTGTTTGAAATGTATTGCAATTTTAACGCACTAATTATGTGGATAAGTTAAAAGCATTTCCACTGACTTTCAAGTAATTTTACTGACAAGAAAAACTAATGTTTCTAAAATTAAAATTGAGTAGAAGGCGATTTGAAAAAAAAGTGAAGGATCATAAGTTGATACAATTTTCAGCCATTTGAAATGTATTGCAATTTAAACGCACTAATTATGTGGATAAGTTAAAAGCATTTCTATTGACTTTCAAGTAATTTTACTGACAAGAAAAACTAATGTTTCTAAAATTAAAATTGAGTAGAAGGCGATTTGAAAAAAAAGTGGCAGATCATAAGTTTATACAATTTTCAGCCGTTTGAAATGTATTGCACTTTTAACGCACTAATTATGTGGATAAGTTAAAAGCATTTCCACTGACTTTCAAGTAATTTTACTGACAAGAAAAACTAATGTTTCTAAAATTAAAATTGAGTAAAAGGCGATTTGAAAAAAAAGTGGCAGATCATAAGTTTATACAATTTTCAGCCGTTTGAAATGTATTGCAATTTAAACGCACTAATTATGTGGATAAGTTAAAAGCATTTCCATTGACTTTCAAGTAATTTTACTGACAAGAAAAACTAATGTTTCTAAAATTAAAATTAAACACGATTTGAAAAAAAGTTGCAGATCATAAGTATAGACAATTTTCAGCCGTTTGAAATGTATTGCAATTTTAACGCACTAATTATGTGGATAAGTTAAAAGCATTTCCACTGACTTTCAAGTAATTTTACTGACAAGAAAAACTAATGTTTCTAAAATTAAAATTGAGTAGAAGGCGATTTGAAAAAAAAGTGGCAGATCATAAGTTTAGACAATTTTCAGCCGTTTGAAATGTATTGCAATTTAAACGCACTGATTATGTGGATAAGTTAAAAGCATTTCCAGTGACTTTCAAGTAATTTTACTGACAAGAAAAACTAATGTTTCTAAAATTAAAATTAAACATGATTTTTAAAAAAAGTTGCAGATCATAAGTTTAGACAATTTTCAGCCGTTTGAAATGTATTGCACTTTTAACGCACTAATTATATGGATAAGTTAAAAGCATTTCAACTGACTTTCAAGTAATTTTACTGACAAGAAAAACCAATGTTTCTAAAATTAAAATTGAGTAGAAGGCGATTTGAAAAAAAAGTGGCAGATCATAAGTTTAGACAATTTTCAGCCGTTTGAAATGTATTGCAATTTAAACGCACTAATTATGTGGATAAGTTAAAAGCATTTCCACTGACTTTCAAGTAATTTTACTGACAAGAAAAACTAATGTTTCTAAAATTAAAATTGAGTAGAAGGCGATTTGAAAAAAAAGTGGCAGATCATAAGTTTATACAATTTTCAGCCGTTTGAAATGTATTGCAATTTAAACGCACTAATTATGTGGATAAGTTAAAAGTATTTCCATTGACTTTCAAGTAATTTTACTGACAAGAAAAACTAATGTTTCTAAAATTAAAATTAAACACGATTTGAAAAAAAGTTGCAGATCATAAGTATAGACAATTTTCAGCCGTTTGAAATGTATTGCAATTTTAACGCACTAATTATGTGGATAAGTTAAAAGCATTTCCACTGACTTTCAAGTAATTTTACTGACAAGAAAAACTAATGTTTCTAAAATTAAAATTGAGTAAAAGGCGATTTGAAAAAAAAGTGGCAGATCATAAGTTTATACAATTTTCAGCCGTTTGAAATGTATTGCAATTTAAACGCACTAATTATGTGGATAAGTTAAAAGCATTTCCATTGACTTTCAAGTAATTTTACTGACAAGAAAAACTAATGTTTCTAAAATTAAAATTAAACACGATTTGAAAAAAAGTTGCAGATCATAAGTATAGACAATTTTCAGCCGTTTAAAATGTATTGCAATTTTAACGCACTAATTATGTGGATAAGTTAAAAGCATTTCCACTGACTTTCAAGTAATTTTACTGACAAGAAAAACTAATGTTTCTAAAATTAAAATTGAGTAGAAGGCGATTTGAAAAAAAAGTGGCAGATCATAAGTTTTAACAATTTTCAGCCGTTTGAAATGTATTGCAATTTAAACGCACTAATTATGTGGATAAGTTAAAAGTATTTCCATTGACTTTCAAGTAATTTTACTGACAAGAAAAACTAATGTTTCTAAAATTAAAATTGAGTAGAAGGCGATTTGAAAAAAAGTTTCAGCTCATAAGTTTAGACAATTTTCAGCCGTTTGAAATGTATTGCAATTTTAACGCACTAATTATGTGGATAAATTAAAAGCATTTCCACTGACTTTCAAGTAATTTTACTGACAAGAAAAACTAATGTTTCTAAAATTAAAATTAAACACGATTTGAAAAAAAGTTGCAGATCATAAGTTTAGACAATTTTCAGCCGTTAGAAATGTATTGCACTTTTAACGCACTAATTATGTGGATAAGTTAAAAGCATTTCCACTGACTTTCAAGTAATTTTACTGACAAGAAAAACCAATGTTTCTAAAATTAAAATTGAGTAGAAGGCGATTTGAAAAAAAAGTGAAGGATCATAAGTTGAGACAATTTTCAGCCGTTTGAAATGTATTGCAATTTAAACGCACTAATTATGTGGATAAGTTAAAAGCATTTCTATTGACTTTCAAGTATTTTTACTGACAAGAAAAACTAATGTTTCTAAAATTAAAATTGAGTATAAGGCGATTTGAAAAAAAAGTGGCAGATCATAAGTTTATACAATTTTCAGCCGTTTGAAATGTATTGCACTTTTAACGCACTAATTATGTGGATAAGTTAAAAGCATTTCCACTGACTTTCAAGTAATTTTACTGACAAGAAAAACTAATGTTTCTAAAATTAAAATTGAGTAAAAGGCGATTTGAAAAAAAAGTGGCAGATCATAAGTTTATACAATTTTCAGCCGTTTGAAATGTATTGCAATTTAAACGCACTAATTATGTGGATAAGTTAAAAGCATTTCCACTGACTTTCAAGTAATTTTACTGACAAGAAAAACTAATGTTTCTAAAATTAAAATTGAGTAGAAGGCGATTTGAAAAAAAAGTGGCAGATCATAAGTTTATACAATTTTCAGCCGTTTGAAATGTATTGCAATTTAAACGCACTAATTATGTGGATAAGTTAAAAGTATTTCCATTGACTTTCAAGTAATTTTACTGACAAGAAAAACTAATGTTTCTAAAATTAAAATTAAACACGATTTGAAAAAAAAATGCAGATCATAAGTATAGACAATTTTCAGCCGTTTGAAATGTATTGCAATTTTAACGCACTAATTATGTGGATAAGTTAAAAGCATTTCCACTGACTTTCAAGTAATTTTACTGACAAGAAAAACTAATGTTTCTAAAATTAAAATTGAGTAAAAGGCGATTTGAAAAAAAAGTGGCAGATCATAAGTTTATACAATTTTCAGCCGTTTGAAATGTATTGCAATTTAAACGCACTAATTATGTGGATAAGTTAAAAGCATTTCCATTGACTTTCAAGTAATTTTACTGACAAGAAAAACTAATGTTTCTAAAATTAAAATTAAACACGATTTGAAAAAAAGTTGCAGATCATAAGTATAGACAATTTTCAGCCGTTTGAAATGTATTGCAATTTTAACGCAACAATTATGTGGATAAGTTAAAAGCATTTCCACTGACTTTCAAGTAATTTTACTGACAAGAAAAACTAATGTTTCTAAAATTAAAATTGAGTAGAAGGCGATTTGAAAAAAAAGTGGCAGATCATAAGTTTATACAATTTTCAGCCGTTTGAAATGTATTGCAATTTAAACGCACTAATTATGTGGATAAGTTAAAAGTATTTCCATTGACTTTCAAGTAATTTTACTGACAAGAAAAACTAATGTTTCTAAAATTAAAATTGAGTAGAAGGCGATTTGAAAAAAAGTTTCAGCTCATAAGTTTAGACAATTTTCAGCCGTTTGAAATGTATTGCAATTTTAACGCACTAATTATGTGGATAAGTTAAAAGCATTTCCACTGACTTTCAAGTAATTTTACTGACAAGAAAAACTAATGTTTCTAAAATTAAAATTAAACACGATTTGAAAAAAAGTTGCAGATCATAAGTTTAGACAATTTTCAGCCGTTAGAAATGTATTGCACTTTTAACGCACTAATTATGTGGATAAGTTAAAAGCATTTCCACTGACTTTCAAGTAATTTTACTGACAAGAAAAACCAATGTTTCTAAAATTAAAATTGAGTAGAAGGCGATTTGAAAAAAAAAGTGGCAGATCATAAGTTTATACAATTTTCAGCCGTTTGAAATGTATTGCAATTTAAACGCACTAATTATGTGGATAAGTTAAAAGCATTTCCACTGACTTTCAAGTAATTTTACTGACAAGAAAAACTAATGTTTCTAAAATAAAAATTAAACATGATTTGAAAAAAAGTTGCAGATCATAAGTTTAGACAATTTTCAGCCGTTAGAAATGTATTGCACTTTTAACGCACATAATTATGTGGATAAGTTAAAAGCATTTCCACTGACTTTCAAGTAATTTTACTGACAAGAAAAACTAATGTTTCTAAAATTAAAATTGAGTAGAAGGCGATTTGAAAAAAAAGTGGCAGATCATAAGTTTATACAATTTTTAGCCGTTTGAAATGTATTGCAATTTAAACGCACTAATTATGTGGATAAGTTAAAAGTATTTCCATTGACTTTCAAGTAATTTTACTGACAAGAAAAACTAATGTTTCTAAAATTAAAATTAAACACGATTTGAAAAAAAGTTGCAGATCATAAGTATAGACAATTTTCAGCTGTTTGAAATGTATTGCAATTTTAACGCACTAATTATGTGGATAAGTTAAAAGCATTTCCACTGACTTTCAAGTAATTTTACTGACAAGAAAAACTAATCTTTCTAAAATTAAAATTGAGTAGAAGGCGATTTGAAAAAAAAGTGAAGGATCATAAGTTGATACAATTTTCAGCCATTTGAAATGTATTGCAATTTAAACGCACTAATTATGTGGATAAGTTAAAAGCATTTCTATTGACTTTCAAGTAATTTTACTGACAAGAAAAACTAATGTTTCTAAAATTAAAATTGAGTAGAAGGCGATTTGAAAAAAAAAGTGGCAGATCATAAGTTTAGACAATTTTCAGCCGTTTGAAATGTATTGCACTTTTAACGCACTAATTATGTGGATAAGTTAAAAGCATTTCCACTGACTTTCAAGTAATTTTACTGACAAGAAAAACTAATGTTTCTAAAATTAAAATTGAGTAGAAGGCGATTTGAAAAAAAAGTGGCAGATCATAAGTTTATACAATTTTCAGCCGTTTGAAATGTATTGCAATTTAAACGCACTGATTATGTGGATAAGTTAAAAGCATTTCCACTGACTTTCAAGTAATTTTACTGACAAGAAAAACTAATGTTTCTAAAATTAAAATTAAACATGATTTTTAAAAAAAGTTGCAGATCATAAGTTTAGACAATTTTCAGCCGTTTGAAATGTATTGCACTTTTAACGCACTAATTATATGGATAAGTTAAAAGCATTTCAACTGACTTTCAAGTAATTTTACTGACAAGAAAAACCAATGTTTCTAAAATTAAAATTGAGTAGAAGGCGATTTGAAAAAAAAGTGGCAGATCATAAGTTTAGACAATTTTCAGCCGTTTGAAATGTATTGCAATTTAAACGCACTAATTATGTGGATAAGTTAAAAGCATTTCCACTGACTTTCAAGTAATTTTACTGACAAGAAAAACTAATGTTTCTAAAATTAAAATTGAGTAGAAGGCGATTTGAAAAAAAAGTGGCAGATCATAAGTTTATACAATTTTCAGCCGTTTGAAATGTATTGCAATTTAAACGCACTAATTATGTGGATAAGTTAAAAGTATTTCCATTGACTTTCAAGTAATTTTACTGACAAGAAAAACTAATGTTTCTAAAATTAAAATTAAACACGATTTGAAAAAAAGTTGCAGATCATAAGTATAGACAATGTTCAGCCGTTTGAAATGTATTGCAATTTTAACGCACTAATTATGTGGATAAGTTAAAAGCATTTCCACTGACTTTCAAGTAATTTTACTGACAAGAAAAACTAATGTTTCTAAAATTAAAATTGAGTAAAAGGCGATTTGAAAAAAAAGTGGCAGATCATAAGTTTATACAATTTTCAGCCGTTTGAAATGTATTGCAATTTAAACGCACTAATTATGTGGATAAGTTAAAAGCATTTCCATTGACTTTCAAGTAATTTTACTGACAAGAAAAACTAATGTTTCTAAAATTAAAATTAAACACGATTTGAAAAAAAGTTGCAGATCATAAGTATAGACAATTTTCAGCCGTTTGAAATGTATTGCAATTTTAACGCACTAATTATGTGGATAAGTTAAAAGCATTTCCACTGACTTTCAAGTAATTTTACTGACAAGAAAAACTAATGTTTCTAAAATTAAAATTGAGTAGAAGGCGATTTGAAAAAAAAGTGGCAGATCATAAGTTTATACAATTTTCAGCCGTTTGAAATGTATTGCAATTTAAACGCACTAATTATGTGGATAAGTTAAAAGTATTTCCATTGACTTTCAAGTAATTTTACTGACAAGAAAAACTAATGTTTCTAAAATTAAAATTAAACACGATTTGAAAAAAAGTTGCAGATCATAAGTATAGACAATTTTCAGCCGTTTGAAATGTATTGCAATTTTAACGCACTAATTATGTGGATAAGTTAAAAGCATTTCCACTGACTTTCAAGTAATTTTACTGACAAGAAAAACTAATGTTTCTAAAATTAAAATTAAACACGATTTGAAAAAAAGTTGCAGATCATAAGTTTAGACAATTTTCAGCCGTTAGAAATGTATTGCACTTTTAACGCACTAATTATGTGGATAAGTTAAAAGCATTTCCACTGACTTTCAAGTAATTTTACTGACAAGAAAAACTAATGTTTCTAAAATTAAAATTGAGTAGAAGGCGATTTGAAAAAAAAGTGGCAGATCATAAGTTTATACAATTTTTAGCCGTTTGAAATGTATTGCAATTTAAACGCACTAATTATGTGGATAAGTTAAAAGTATTTCCATTGACTTTCAAGTAATTTTACTGACAAGAAAAACTAATGTTTCTAAAATTAAAATTAAACACGATTTGAAAAAAAGTTGCAGATCATAAGTATAGACAATTTTCAGCTGTTTGAAATGTATTGCAATTTTAACGCACTAATTATGTGGATAAGTTAAAAGCATTTCCACTGACTTTCAAGTAATTTTACTGACAAGAAAAACTAATGTTTCTAAAATTAAAATTGAGTAAAAGGCGATTTGAAAAAAAAGTGGCAGATCATAAGTTTATACAATTTTCAGCCGTTTGAAATGTATTGCAATTTAAACGCACTAATTATGTGGATAAGTTAAAAGCATTTCCATTGACTTTCAAGTAATTTTACTGACAAGAAAAACTAATGTTTCTAAAATTAAAATTAAACACGATTTGAAAAAAAGTTGCAGATCATAAGTATAGACAATTTTCAGCCGTTTGAAATGTATTGCAATTTTAACGCACTAATTATGTGGATAAGTTAAAAGCATTTCCACTGACTTTCAAGTAATTTTACTGACAAGAAAAACTAATGTTTCTAAAATTAAAATTGAGTAGAAGGCGATTTGAAAAAAAAGTGGCAGATCATAAGTTTAGACAATTTTCAGCCGTTTGAAATGTATTGCAATTTAAACGCACTGATTATGTGGATAAGTTAAAAGCATTTCCAGTGACTTTCAAGTAATTTTACTGACAAGAAAAACTAATGTTTCTAAAATTAAAATTAAACATGATTTTTAAAAAAAGTTGCAGATCATAAGTTTAGACAATTTTCAGCCGTTTGAAATGTATTGCACTTTTAACGCACTAATTATATAGATAAGTTAAAAGCATTTCAACTGACTTTCAAGTAATTTTACTGACAAGAAAAACCAATGTTTCTAAAATTAAAATTGAGTAGAAGGCGATTTGAAAAAAAAGTGGCAGATCATAAGTTTAGACAATTTTCAGCCGTTTGAAATGTATTGCAATTTAAACGCACTAATTATGTGGATAAGTTAAAAGCATTTCCACTGACTTTCAAGTAATTTTACTGACAAGAAAAACTAATGTTTCTAAAATTAAAATTGAGTAGAAGGCGATTTGAAAAAAAAGTGGCAGATCATAAGTTTATACAATTTTCAGCCGTTTGAAATGTATTGCAATTTAAACGCACTAATTATGTGGATAAGTTAAAAGTATTTCCATTGACTTTCAAGTAATTTTACTGACAAGAAAAACTAATGTTTCTAAAATTAAAATTAAACACGATTTGAAAAAAAGTTGCAGATCATAAGTATAGACAATTTTCAGCCGTTTGAAATGTATTGCAATTTTAACGCACTAATTATGTGGATAAGTTAAAAGCATTTCCACTGACTTTCAAGTAATTTTACTGACAAGAAAAACTAATGTTTCTAAAATTAAAATTGAGTAAAAGGCGATTTGAAAAAAAAGTGGCAGATCATAAGTTTATACAATTTTCAGCCGTTTGAAATGTATTGCAATTTAAACGCACTAATTATGTGGATAAGTTAAAAGCATTTCCATTGACTTTCAAGTAATTTTACTGACAAGAAAAACTAATGTTTCTAAAATTAAAATTAAACACGATTTGAAAAAAAGTTGCAGATCATAAGTATAGACAATTTTCAGCCGTTTAAAATGTATTGCAATTTTAACGCACTAATTATGTGGATAAGTTAAAAGCATTTCCACTGACTTTCAAGTAATTTTACTGACAAGAAAAACTAATGTTTCTAAAATTAAAATTGAGTAGAAGGCGATTTGAAAAAAAAGTGGCAGATCATAAGTTTTAACAATTTTCAGCCGTTTGAAATGTATTGCAATTTAAACGCACTAATTATGTGGATAAGTTAAAAGTATTTCCATTGACTTTCAAGTAATTTTACTGACAAGAAAAACTAATGTTTCTAAAATTAAAATTGAGTAGAAGGCGATTTGAAAAAAAGTTTCAGCTCATAAGTTTAGACAATTTTCAGCCGTTTGAAATGTATTGCAATTTTAACGCACTAATTATGTGGATAAGTTAAAAGCATTTCCACTGACTTTCAAGTAATTTTACTGACAAGAAAAACTAATGTTTCTAAAATTAAAATTAAACACGATTTGAAAAAAAGTTGCAGATCATAAGTTTAGACAATTTTCAGCCGTTAGAAATGTATTGCACTTTTAACGCACTAATTATGTGGATAAGTTAAAAGCATTTCCACTGACTTTCAAGTAATTTTACTGACAAGAAAAACCAATGTTTCTAAAATTAAAATTGAGTAGAAGGCGATTTGAAAAAAAAGTGAAGGATCATAAGTTGAGACAATTTTCAGCCGTTTGAAATGTATTGCAATTTAAACGCACTAATTATGTGGATAAGTTAAAAGCATTTCTATTGACTTTCAAGTATTTTTACTGACAAGAAAAACTAATGTTTCTAAAATTAAAATTGAGTATAAGGCGATTTGAAAAAAAAGTGGCAGATCATAAGTTTATACAATTTTCAGCCGTTTGAAATGTATTGCACTTTTAACGCACTAATTATGTGGATAAGTTAAAAGCATTTCCACTGACTTTCAAGTAATTTTACTGACAAGAAAAACTAATGTTTCTAAAATTAAAATTGAGTAAAAGGCGATTTGAAAAAAAAGTGGCAGATCATAAGTTTATACAATTTTCAGCCGTTTGAAATGTATTGCAATTTAAACGCACTAATTATGTGGATAAGTTAAAAGCATTTCCACTGACTTTCAAGTAATTTTACTGACAAGAAAAACTAATGTTTCTAAAATTAAAATTGAGTAGAAGGCGATTTGAAAAAAAAGTGGCAGATCATAAGTTTATACAATTTTCAGCCGTTTGAAATGTATTGCAATTTAAACGCACTAATTATGTGGATAAGTTAAAAGTATTTCCATTGACTTTCAAGTAATTTTACTGACAAGAAAAACTAATGTTTCTAAAATTAAAATTAAACACGATTTGAAAAAAAAATGCAGATCATAAGTATAGACAATTTTCAGCCGTTTGAAATGTATTGCAATTTTAACGCACTAATTATGTGGATAAGTTAAAAGCATTTCCACTGACTTTCAAGTAATTTTACTGACAAGAAAAACTAATGTTTCTAAAATTAAAATTGAGTAAAAGGCGATTTGAAAAAAAAGTGGCAGATCATAAGTTTATACAATTTTCAGCCGTTTGAAATGTATTGCAATTTAAACGCACTAATTATGTGGATAAGTTAAAAGCATTTCCATTGACTTTCAAGTAATTTTACTGACAAGAAAAACTAATGTTTCTAAAATTAAAATTGAGTAAAAGGCGATTTGAAAAAAAAGTGGCAGATCATAAGTTTATACAATTTTCAGCCGTTTGAAATGTATTGCAATTTAAACGCACTAATTATGTGGATAAGTTAAAAGCATTTCCATTGACTTTCAAGTAATTTTACTGACAAGAAAAACTAATGTTTCTAAAATTAAAATTAAACACGATTTGAAAAAAAGTTGCAGATCATAAGTATAGACAATTTTCAGCCGTTTGAAATGTATTGCAATTTTAACGCACTAATTATGTGGATAAGTTAAAAGCATTTCCACTGACTTTCAAGTAATTTTACTGACAAGAAAAACTAATGTTTCTAAAATTAAAATTGAGTAGAAGGCGATTTGAAAAAAAAGTGGCAGATCATAAGTTTAGACAATTTTCAGCCGTTTGAAATGTATTGCAATTTAAACGCACTGATTATGTGGATAAGTTAAAAGCATTTCCAGTGACTTTCAAGTAATTTTACTGACAAGAAAAACTAATGTTTCTAAAATTAAAATTAAACATGATTTTTAAAAAAAGTTGCAGATCATAAGTTTAGACAATTTTCAGCCGTTTGAAATGTATTGCACTTTTAACGCACTAATTATATGGATAAGTTAAAAGCATTTCAACTGACTTTCAAGTAATTTTACTGACAAGAAAAACTAATGTTTCTAAAATTAAAATTGAGTAGAAGGCGATTTGAAAAAAAAGTGGCAGATCATAAGTTTAGACAATTTTCAGCCGTTTGAAATGTATTGCAATTTAAACGCACTAATTATGTGGATAAGTTAAAAGCATTTCCACTGACTTTCAAGTAATTTTACTGACAAGAAAAACTAATGTTTCTAAAATTAAAATTGAGTAGAAGGCGATTTGAAAAAAAAGTGGCAGATCATAAGTTTATACAATTTTCAGCCGTTTGAAATGTATTGCAATTTAAACGCACTAATTATGTGGATAAGTTAAAAGTATTTCCATTGACTTTCAAGTAATTTTACTGACAAGAAAAACTAATGTTTCTAAAATTAAAATTAAACACGATTTGAAAAAAAGTTGCAGATCATAAGTATAGACAATTTTCAGCCGTTTGAAATGTATTGCAATTTTAACGCACTAATTATGTGGATAAGTTAAAAGCATTTCCACTGACTTTCAAGTAATTTTACTGACAAGAAAAACTAATGTTTCTAAAATTAAAATTGAGTAAAAGGCGATTTGAAAAAAAAGTGGCAGATCATAAGTTTATACAATTTTCAGCCGTTTGAAATGTATTGCAATTTAAACGCACTAATTATGTGGATAAGTTAAAAGCATTTCCATTGACTTTCAAGTAATTTTACTGACAAGAAAAACTAATGTTTCTAAAATTAAAATTAAACACGATTTGAAAAAAAGTTGCAGATCATAAGTATAGACAATTTTCAGCCGTTTAAAATGTATTGCAATTTTAACGCACTAATTATGTGGATAAGTTAAAAGCATTTCCACTGACTTTCAAGTAATTTTACTGACAAGAAAAACTAATGTTTCTAAAATTAAAATTGAGTAGAAGGCGATTTGAAAAAAAAGTGGCAGATCATAAGTTTTAACAATTTTCAGCCGTTTGAAATGTATTGCAATTTAAACGCACTAATTATGTGGATAAGTTAAAAGTATTTCCATTGACTTTCAAGTAATTTTACTGACAAGAAAAACTAATGTTTCTAAAATTAAAATTGAGTAGAAGGCGATTTGAAAAAAAGTTTCAGCTCATAAGTTTAGACAATTTTCAGCCGTTTGAAATGTATTGCAATTTTAACGCACTAATTATGTGGATAAGTTAAAAGCATTTCCACTGACTTTCAAGTAATTTTACTGACAAGAAAAACTAATGTTTCTAAAATTAAAATTAAACACGATTTGAAAAAAAGTTGCAGATCATAAGTTTAGACAATTTTCAGCCGTTAGAAATGTATTGCACTTTTAACGCACTAATTATGTGGATAAGTTAAAAGCATTTCCACTGACTTTCAAGTAATTTTACTGACAAGAAAAACCAATGTTTCTAAAATTAAAATTGAGTAGAAGGCGATTTGAAAAAAAAGTGAAGGATCATAAGTTGAGACATTTTTCAGCCGTTTGAAATGTATTGCAATTTAAACGCACTAATTATGTGGATAAGTTAAAAGCATTTCTATTGACTTTCAAGTATTTTTACTGACAAGAAAAACTAATGTTTCTAAAATTAAAATTGAGTATAAGGCGATTTGAAAAAAAAGTGGCAGATCATAAGTTTATACAATTTTCAGCCGTTTGAAATGTATTGCACTTTTAACGCACTAATTATGTGGATAAGTTAAAAGCATTTCCACTGACTTTCAAGTAATTTTACTGACAAGAAAAACTAATGTTTCTAAAATTAAAATTGAGTAAAAGGCGATTTGAAAAAAAAGTGGCAGATCATAAGTTTATACAATTTTCAGCCGTTTGAAATGTATTGCAATTTAAACGCACTAATTATGTGGATAAGTTAAAAGCATTTCCACTGACTTTCAAGTAATTTTACTGACAAGAAAAACTAATGTTTCTAAAATTAAAATTGAGTAGAAGGCGATTTGAAAAAAAAGTGGCAGATCATAAGTTTATACAATTTTCAGCCGTTTGAAATGTATTGCAATTTAAACGCACTAATTATGTGGATAAGTTAAAAGTATTTCCATTGACTTTCAAGTAATTTTACTGACAAGAAAAACTAATGTTTCTAAAATTAAAATTAAACACGATTTGAAAAAAAAATGCAGATCATAAGTATAGACAATTTTCAGCCGTTTGAAATGTATTGCAATTTTAACGCACTAATTATGTGGATAAGTTAAAAGCATTTCCACTGACTTTCAAGTAATTTTACTGACAAGAAAAACTAATGTTTCTAAAATTAAAATTGAGTAAAAGGCGATTTGAAAAAAAAGTGGCAGATCATAAGTTTATACAATTTTCAGCCGTTTGAAATGTATTGCAATTTAAACGCACTAATTATGTGGATAAGTTAAAAGCATTTCCATTGACTTTCAAGTAATTTTACTGACAAGAAAAACTAATGTTTCTAAAATTAAAATTAAACACGATTTGAAAAAAAGTTGCAGATCATAAGTATAGACAATTTTCAGCCGTTTGAAATGTATTGCAATTTTAACGCACTAATTATGTGGATAAGTTAAAAGCATTTCCACTGACTTTCAAGTAATTTTACTGACAAGAAAAACTAATGTTTCTAAAATTAAAATTGAGTAGAAGGCGATTTGAAAAAAAAGTGGCAGATCATAAGTTTATACAATTTTCAGCCGTTTGAAATGTATTGCAATTTAAACGCACTAATTATGTGGATAAGTTAAAAGTATTTCCATTGACTTTCAAGTAATTTTACTGACAAGAAAAACTAATGTTTCTAAAATTAAAATTGAGTAGAAGGCGATTTGAAAAAAAGTTTCAGCTCATAAGTTTAGACAATTTTCAGCCGTTTGAAATGTATTGCAATTTTAACGCACTAATTATGTGGATAAGTTAAAAGCATTTCCACTGACTTTCAAGTAATTTTACTGACAAGAAAAACTAATGTTTCTAAAATTAAAATTAAACACGATTTGAAAAAAAGTTGCAGATCATAAGTTTAGACAATTTTCAGCCGTTAGAAATGTATTGCACTTTTAACGCACTAATTATGTGGATAAGTTAAAAGCATTTCCACTGACTTTCAAGTAATTTTACTGACAAGAAAAACCAATGTTTCTAAAATTAAAATTGAGTAGAAGGCGATTTGAAAAAAAAAGTGGCAGATCATAAGTTTATACAATTTTCAGCCGTTTGAAATGTATTGCAATTTAAACGCACTAATTATGTGGATAAGTTAAAAGCATTTCCACTGACTTTCAAGTAATTTTACTGACAAGAAAAACTAATGTTTCTAAAATAAAAATTAAACATGATTTGAAAAAAAGTTGCAGATCATAAGTTTAGACAATTTTCAGCCGTTAGAAATGTATTGCACTTTTAACGCACTAATTATGTGGATAAGTTAAAAGCATTTCCACTGACTTTCAAGTAATTTTACTGACAAGAAAAACTAATGTTTCTAAAATTAAAATTGAGTAGAAGGCGATTTGAAAAAAAAGTGGCAGATCATAAGTTTATACAATTTTTAGCCGTTTGAAATGTATTGCAATTTAAACGCACTAATTATGTGGATAAGTTAAAAGCATTTCCATTGACTTTCAAGTAATTTTACTGACAAGAAAAACTAATGTTTCTAAAATTAAAATTAAACACGATTTGAAAAAAAGTTGCAGATCATAAGTATAGACAATTTTCAGCTGTTTGAAATGTATTGCAATTTTAACGCACTAATTATGTGGATAAGTTAAAAGCATTTCCACTGACTTTCAAGTAATTTTACTGACAAGAAAAACTAATCTTTCTAAAATTAAAATTGAGTAGAAGGCGATTTGAAAAAAAAGTGAAGGATCATAAGTTGATACAATTTTCAGCCATTTGAAATGTATTGCAATTTAAACGCACTAATTATGTGGATAAGTTAAAAGCATTTCTATTGACTTTCAAGTAATTTTACTGACAAGAAAAACTAATGTTTCTAAAATTAAAATTGAGTAGAAGGCGATTTGAAAAAAAAAGTGGCAGATCATAAGTTTATACAATTTTCAGCCGTTTGAAATGTATTGCACTTTTAACGCACTAATTATGTGGATAAGTTAAAAGCATTTCCACTGACTTTCAAGTAATTTTACTGACAAGAAAAACTAATGTTTCTAAAATTAAAATTGAGTAAAAGGCGATTTGAAAAAAAAGTGGCAGATCATAAGTTTATACAATTTTCAGCCGTTTGAAATGTATTGCAATTTAAACGCACTAATTATGTGGATAAGTTAAAAGCATTTCCATTGACTTTCAAGTAATTTTACTGACAAGAAAAACTAATGTTTCTAAAATTAAAATTAAACACGATTTGAAAAAAAGTTGCAGATCATAAGTATAGACAATTTTCAGCCGTTTGAAATGTATTTCAATTTTAACGCACTAATTATGTGGATAAGTTAAAAGCATTTCCACTGACTTTCAAGTAATTTTACTGACAAGAAAAACTAATGTTTCTAAAATTAAAATTGAGTAGAAGGCGATTTGAAAAAAAAGTGGCAGATCATAAGTTTAGACAATTTTCAGCCGTTTGAAATGTATTGCAATTTAAACGCACTGATTATGTGGATAAGTTAAAAGCATTTCCACTGACTTTCAAGTAATTTTACTGACAAGAAAAACTAATGTTTCTAAAATTAAAATTAAACATGATTTTTAAAAAAAGTTGCAGATCATAAGTTTAGACAATTTTCAGCCGTTTGAAATGTATTGCACTTTTAACGCACTAATTATATGGATAAGTTAAAAGCATTTCAACTGACTTTCAAGTAATTTTACTGACAAGAAAAACCAATGTTTCTAAAATTAAAATTGATTAGAAGGCGATTTGAAAAAAAGTGGCAGATCATAAGTTTAGACAATTTTCAGCCGTTTGAAATGTATTGCAATTTAAACGCACTAATTATGTGGATAAGTTAAAAGCATTTCCACTGACTTTCAAGTAATTTTACTGACAAGAAAAACTAATGTTTCTAAAATTAAAATTGAGTAGAAGGCGATTTGAAAAAAAAGTGGCAGATCATAAGTTTATACAATTTTCAGCCGTTTGAAATGTATTGCAATTTAAACGCACTAATTATGTGGATAAGTTAAAAGTATTTCCATTGACTTTCAAGTAATTTTACTGACAAGAAAAACTAATGTTTCTAAAATTAAAATTAAACACGATTTGAAAAAAAGTTGCAGATCATAAGTATAGACAATTTTCAGCCGTTTGAAATGTATTGCAATTTTAACGCACTAATTATGTGGATAAGTTAAAAGCATTTCCACTGACTTTCAAGTAATTTTACTGACAAGAAAAACTAATGTTTCTAAAATTAAAATTGACTAAAAGGCGATTTGAAAAAAAAGTGGCAGATCATAAGTTTATACAATTTTCAGCCGTTTGAAATGTATTGCAATTTAAACGCACTAATTATGTGGATAAGTTAAAAGCATTTCCATTGACTTTCAAGTAATTTTACTGACAAGAAAAACTAATGTTTCTAAAATTAAAATTAAACACGATTTGAAAAAAAGTTGCAGATCATAAGTATAGACAATTTTCTGCCGTTTGAAATGTATTGCAATTTTAACGCACTAATTATGTGGATAAGTTAAAAGCATTTCCACTGACTTTCAAGTAATTTTACTGACAAGAAAAACTAATGTTTCTAAAATTAAAATTGAGTAGAAGGCGATTTGAAAAAAAAGTGGAAGATCATAAGCTTAGACATTTTTCAGCCGTTTGAAATGTATTTCAATTTTAACGCACTAATTATGTGGATAAGTTAAAAGCATTTCCACTGACTTTCAAGTAATTTTACTGACAAGAAAAACTAATGTTTCTAAAATTAAAATTGAGTAGAAGGCGATTTGAAAAAAAAGTGGCAGATCATAAGTTTAGACAATTTTCAGCCGTTTGAAATGTATTGCAATTTAAACGCACTGATTATGTGGATAAGTTAAAAGCATTTCCACTGACTTTCAAGTAATTTTACTGACAAGAAAAACTAATGTTTCTAAAATTAAAATTAAACATGATTTTTAAAAAAAGTTGCAGATCATAAGTTTAGACAATTTTCAGCCGTTTGAAATGTATTGCACTTTTAACGCACTAATTATATGGATAAGTTAAAAGCATTTCAACTGACTTTCAAGTAATTTTACTGACAAGAAAAACCAATGTTTCTAAAATTAAAATTGAGTAGAAGGCGATTTGAAAAAAAAGTGGCAGATCATAAGTTTAGACAATTTTCAGCCGTTTGAAATGTATTGCAATTTAAACGCACTAATTATGTGGATAAGTTAAAAGCATTTCCACTGACTTTCAAGTAATTTTACTGACAAGAAAAACTAATGTTTCTAAAATTAAAATTGAGTAGAAGGCGATTTGAAAAAAAAGTGGCAGATCATAAGTTTATACAATTTTCAGCCGTTTGAAATGTATTGCAATTTAAACGCACTAATTATGTGGATAAGTTAAAAGTATTTCCATTGACTTTCAAGTAATTTTACTGACAAGAAAAACTAATGTTTCTAAAATTAAAATTAAACACGATTTGAAAAAAAGTTGCAGATCATAAGTATAGACAATTTTCAGCCGTTTGAAATGTATTGCAATTTAAACGCACTAATTATGTGGATAAGTTAAAAGCATTTCCATTGACTTTCAAGTAATTTTACTGACAAGAAAAACTAATGTTTCTAAAATTAAAATTAAACACGATTTGAAAAAAAGTTGCAGATCATAAGTATAGACAATTTTCAGCCGTTTGAAATGTATTGCAATTTTAACGCACTAATTATGTGGATAAGTTAAAAGCATTTCCACTGACTTTCAAGTAATTTTACTGACAAGAAAAACTAATGTTTCTAAAATTAAAATTGAGTAGAAGGCGATTTGAAAAAAAAGTGGCAGATCATAAGTTTATACAATTTTCAGCCGTTTGAAATGTATTGCAATTTAAACGCACTAATTATGTGGATAAGTTAAAAGTATTTTCATTGACTTTCAAGTAATTTTACTGACAAGAAAAACTAATGTTTCTAAAATTAAAATTAAACACGATTTGAAAAAAAGTTGCAGATCATAAGTATAGACAATTTTCAGCCGTTTGAAATGTATTGCAATTTTAACGCACTAATTATGTGGATAAGTTAAAAGCATTTCCACTGACTTTCAAGTAATTTTACTGACAAGAAAAACTAATGTTTCTAAAATTAAAATTGATTAGAAGGCGATTTGAAAAAAAGTGGCAGATCATAAGTTTAGACAATTTTCAGCCGTTTGAAATGTATTGCAATTTAAACGCACTAATTATGTGGATAAGTTAAAAGCATTTCCACTGACTTTCAAGTAATTTTACTGACAAGAAAAACCAATGTTTCTAAAATTAAAATTGATTAGAAGGCGATTTGAAAAAAAGTGGCAGATCATAAGTTTAGACAATTTTCAGCCGTTTGAAATGTATTGCAATTTAAACGCACTAATTATGTGGATAAGTTAAAAGCATTTCCACTGACTTTCAAGTAATTTTACTGACAAGAAAAACTAATGTTTCTAAAATTAAAATTGAGTAGAAGGCGATTTGAAAAAAAAGTGGCAGATCATAAGTTTATACAATTTTCAGCCGTTTGAAATGTATTGCAATTTAAACGCACTAATTATGTGGATAAGTTAAAAGTATTTCCATTGACTTTCAAGTAATTTTACTGACAAGAAAAACTAATGTTTCTAAAATTAAAATTAAACACGATTTGAAAAAAAGTTGCAGATCATAAGTATAGACAATTTTCAGCCGTTTGAAATGTATTGCAATTTTAACGCACTAATTATGTGGATAAGTTAAAAGCATTTCCACTGACTTTCAAGTAATTTTACTGACAAGAAAAACTAATGTTTCTAAAATTAAAATTGACTAAAAGGCGATTTGAAAAAAAAGTGGCAGATCATAAGTTTATACAATTTTCAGCCGTTTGAAATGTATTGCAATTTAAACGCACTAATTATGTGGATAAGTTAAAAGCATTTCCATTGACTTTCAAGTAATTTTACTGACAAGAAAAACTAATGTTTCTAAAATTAAAATTAAACACGATTTGAAAAAAAGTTGCAGATCATAAGTATAGACAATTTTCTGCCGTTTGAAATGTATTGCAATTTTAACGCACTAATTATGTGGATAAGTTAAAAGCATTTCCACTGACTTTCAAGTAATTTTACTGACAAGAAAAACTAATGTTTCTAAAATTAAAATTGAGTAGAAGGCGATTTGAAAAAAAAGTGGCAGATCATAAGTTTAGACATTTTTCAGCCGTTTGAAATGTATTTCAATTTTAACGCACTAATTATGTGGATAAGTTAAAAGCATTTCCACTGACTTTCAAGTAATTTTACTGACAAGAAAAACTAATGTTTCTAAAATTAAAATTGAGTAGAAGGCGATTTGAAAAAAAAGTGGCAGATCATAAGTTTAGACAATTTTCAGCCGTTTGAAATGTATTGCAATTTAAACGCACTGATTATGTGGATAAGTTAAAAGCATTTCCACTGACTTTCAAGTAATTTTACTGACAAGAAAAACTAATGTTTCTAAAATTAAAATTAAACATGATTTTTAAAAAAAGTTGCAGATCATAAGTTTAGACAATTTTCAGCCGTTTGAAATGTATTGCACTTTTAACGCACTAATTATATGGATAAGTTAAAAGCATTTCAACTGACTTTCAAGTAATTTTACTGACAAGAAAAACCAATGTTTCTAAAATTAAAATTGAGTAGAAGGCGATTTGAAAAAAAAGTGGGTGATCATAAGTTTAGACAATTTTCAGCCGTTTGAAATGTATTGCAATTTAAACGCACTAATTATGTGGATAAGTTAAAAGCATTTCCACTGACTTTCAAGTAATTTTACTGACAAGAAAAACTAATGTTTCTAAAATTAAAATTGAGTAGAAGGCGATTTGAAAAAAAAGTGGCAGATCATAAGTTTATACAATTTTCAGCCGTTTGAAATGTATTGCAATTTAAACGCACTAATTATGTGGATAAGTTAAAAGTATTTCCATTGACTTTCAAGTAATTTTACTGACAAGAAAAACTAATGTTTCTAAAATTAAAATTAAACACGATTTGAAAAAAAGTTGCAGATCATAAGTATAGACAATTTTCAGCCGTTTGAAATGTATTGCAATTTAAACGCACTAATTATGTGGATAAGTTAAAAGCATTTCCATTGACTTTCAAGTAATTTTACTGACAAGAAAAACTAATGTTTCTAAAATTAAAATTAAACACGATTTGAAAAAAAGTTGCAGATCATAAGTATAGACAATTTTCAGCCGTTTGAAATGTATTGCAATTTTAACGCACTAATTATGTGGATAAGTTAAAAGCATTTCCACTGACTTTCAAGTAATTTTACTGACAAGAAAAACTAATGTTTCTAAAATTAAAATTGAGTAGAAGGCGATTTGAAAAAAAAGTGGCAGATCATAAGTTTATACAATTTTCAGCCGTTTGAAATGTATTGCAATTTAAACGCACTAATTATGTGGATAAGTTAAAAGCATTTCCATTGACTTTCAAGTAATTTTACTGACAAGAAAAACTAATGTTTCTAAAATTAAAATTAAACACGATTTGAAAAAAAGTTGCAGATCATAAGTATAGACAATTTTCTGCCGTTTGAAATGTATTGCAATTTTAACGCACTAATTATGTGGATAAGTTAAAAGCATTTCCACTGACTTTCAAGTAATTTTACTGACAAGAAAAACTAATGTTTCTAAAATTAAAATTGAGTAGAAGGCGATTTGAAAAAAAAGTGGCAGATCATAAGTTTAGACATTTTTCAGCCGTTTGAAATGTATTTCAATTTTAACGCACTAATTATGTGGATAAGTTAAAAGCATTTCCACTGACTTTCAAGTAATTTTACTGACAAGAAAAACTAATGTTTCTAAAATTAAAATTGAGTAGAAGGCGATTTGAAAAAAAAGTGGCAGATCATAAGTTTAGACAATTTTCAGCCGTTTGAAATGTATTGCAATTTAAACGCACTGATTATGTGGATAAGTTAAAAGCATTTCCACTGACTTTCAAGTAATTTTACTGACAAGAAAAACTAATGTTTCTAAAATTAAAATTAAACATGATTTTTAAAAAAAGTTGCAGATCATAAGTTTAGACAATTTTCAGCCGTTTGAAATGTATTGCACTTTTAACGCACTAATTATATGGATAAGTTAAAAGCATTTCAACTGACTTTCAAGTAATTTTACTGACAAGAAAAACCAATGTTTCTAAAATTAAAATTGAGTAGAAGGCGATTTGAAAAAAAAGTGGGTGATCATAAGTTTAGACAATTTTCAGCCGTTTGAAATGTATTGCAATTTAAACGCACTAATTATGTGGATAAGTTAAAAGCATTTCCACTGACTTTCAAGTAATTTTACTGACAAGAAAAACTAATGTTTCTAAAATTAAAATTGAGTAGAAGGCGATTTGAAAAAAAAGTGGCAGATCATAAGTTTATACAATTTTCAGCCGTTTGAAATGTATTGCAATTTAAACGCACTAATTATGTGGATAAGTTAAAAGTATTTCCATTGACTTTCAAGTAATTTTACTGACAAGAAAAACTAATGTTTCTAAAATTAAAATTAAACACGATTTGAAAAAAAGTTGCAGATCATAAGTATAGACAATTTTCAGCCGTTTGAAATGTATTGCAATTTAAACGCACTAATTATGTGGATAAGTTAAAAGCATTTCCATTGACTTTCAAGTAATTTTACTGACAAGAAAAACTAATGTTTCTAAAATTAAAATTAAACACGATTTGAAAAAAAGTTGCAGATCATAAGTATAGACAATTTTCAGCCGTTTGAAATGTATTGCAATTTTAACGCACTAATTATGTGGATAAGTTAAAAGCATTTCCACTGACTTTCAAGTAATTTTACTGACAAGAAAAACTAATGTTTCTAAAATTAAAATTGAGTAGAAGGCGATTTGAAAAAAAAGTGGCAGATCATAAGTTTATACAATTTTCAGCCGTTTGAAATGTATTGCAATTTAAACGCACTAATTATGTGGATAAGTTAAAAGTATTTTCATTGACTTTCAAGTAATTTTACTGACAAGAAAAACTAATGTTTCTAAAATTAAAATTAAACACGATTTGAAAAAAAGTTGCAGATCATAAGTATAGACAATTTTCAGCCGTTTGAAATGTATTGCAATTTTAACGCACTAATTATGTGGATAAGTTAAAAGCATTTCCACTGACTTTCAAGTAATTTTACTGACAAGAAAAACTAATGTTTCTAAAATTAAAATTAAACACGATTTGAAAAAAAGTTGCAGATCATAAGTTTAGACAATTTTCAGCCGTTAGAAATGTATTGCACTTTTAACGCACTAATTATGTGGATAAGTTAAAAGCATTTCCACTGACTTTCAAGTAATTTTACTGACAAGAAAAACTAATGTTTCTAAAATTAAAATTGAGTAGAAGGCGATTTGAAAAAAAAGTGGCAGATCATAAGTTTATACAATTTTCAGCCGTTTGAAATGTATTGCACGTTTAACGCACTAATTATGTGGATAAGTTAAAAGCATTTCCACTGACTTTCAAGTAATTTTACTGACAAGAAAAACCAATGATTCTAAAATTAAAATTGAGTAGAAGGCGATTTGAAAAAAAGTTTCAGCTCATAAGTTTAGACAATTTTCAGCCGTTTGAAATGTATTGCAATTTAACGCACTAATTATGTGGATAAGTTAAAAGCATTTCCATAGACTTTCAAGTAATTTTACTGACAAGAAAAGGGAATTTTTCTACAATCAAAATTTAGTAGAAGGCGATTTGAAAAAAAATTGCAGATCATAGGTTAAGACAATTTTAAGCACTTTGAAATGTATTGCAATTTTAGCGCACTAATTATGTGGATGATATAAAAGCATTTCCACTGACTTTCAAATAATTATACTGACAAGAAAAGCCAATTTTTCCTACAATCAAAATTCAGTAGAAGACGATTTGAAAAAAAATTGCAGATCATAAGTTAAGACAATTTTAAGCACTTTGAAATGTATTGCAATTTTAACGCACTAATTATGTGGATAAGTTAAAAGCATTTCCACTGACTTTTAAATAATTATACTGACAAGAAAAACCAATGTTTCTAAAATCAAAATTGAGTAGAAGACGATTTGAAAAAAAATTGCAGATTATAAGTTTAGACAATTTTCAGCAATTTGAAATGTATTGAAATTTTTACGCACTAATTATGTGGATAAGTTAAAAGCATTTCCACTGACTTTCAAATAATTATACTGACAAGAAAAACCATTGTTTCTAAAATCAAAATTGAGTAGAAGGCGATTTGAAAAAAAATTGCAGATCATGTTTAGACAATTTTCAGCAATTTGAAATGTATTGCAATTTTAACGCACTAATTATGTGCATAAGTTGAAAGCATTTCCACTGACTTTCAAATAATTATACTGACAAGAAAAATATATTTGAGTAAAAGGCGATTTAAAAAAAAACTTGCAGATCATAAGTTTAGACAATTTTCAGCACTTTGAAATGTATTGCAATTTTAGCGCACTAATTATGTGGATGATATAAAAGCATTTCCACTGACTTTCAAATAATTATACTGACAAGAAATACCAATGTTTCTAAAATCAAAATTGAGTATAAGTAGATTTGAAAAAAAATTGCAGATCATAAGTTAAGACAATTTTCAGCACTTTGAAATGTATTGCAATTTTAACGCACTAATTATGTGGATAAGTTAAAAGCAATTCCACTTACTTTCAAGTAATTTTACTGACAAGAAAAAACAATTTTTCTACAATCAAAATTGAGTAGAAGACGATTTGAAAAAAAATTGCAGATCATAAGTTTAGACAATTTTAAGCAATTTGAAATGTATTGCAATTTTAACGCACTAATTATGTGGATAAGTTAAAAGCATTTCCACTGACTTTCAAATAATTATACTGACAAGAAAAACCAATATTTGAGTAGAAAGCGATTTGAAAAAAATTGCAGATCATAAGTTTAGACAATTTTTAGCACTTTGAAATGTATTGCAAATTAAGCACACTAATTATGTGGATGAGATAAAAGCATTTCCACTGACTTTCAAATAATTATACTGACAAGAAAAACCAATGTTTCTAAAATCAAAATTGAGTAGAAGGCGATTTGAAAAAAATCTGCAGATCATAAGTTAAGACAATTTTCAGCACTTTGAAATGTATTGCAATTTTAACGCACTAATTATGTGGATAAGTTAAAAGCATTTCCACTGACTTTCAAATAATTTTACTGACAAGAAAAGCCAATTTTTCTACAATCAAAATTGAGTAGAAGGCGATTTGAAAAAAAATTGCAGATCATAAGTTAAGACAATTTTAAGCACTTTGAAATGTATTGCAATTTTAACGCACTAATTATGTGGATAAGTTAAAAGCATTTCCACTGACTTTCAAATAATTATACTGACAAGAAAAACCAATATTTGAGTAGAAGGCGGTTTGAAAAAAATTGCAGATCATAAGTTTAGACAATTTTCAGCACTTTGAAATGTATTGCAATTTTAGCGCACTAATTATGTGAATGAGATAAAAGCATTTCCACTGACTTTCAAATAATTATACTGACAAGAAAAACCAATGTTTCTAAAATCAAAATGGAGTAGAAGGCGATTTGAAAAAAAATTGCAGATCATAAGTTTAGACAATTTTTAGCAATTTGAAAGGTATTGCAATTTTAACGCACTAATTATGTGGATAAGTTAAAAGCATTTCCACTGACTTTCAAATAATTATACTGACAAGAAAAAGCAATATTTGAGTAGAAGGCGATTTAAAAAAAAATTGCAGATCATAAGTTTAGACAATTTTCAGCACTTTGAAATGTATTGCAATTTTAGCGCACTAATTATGTGGATGATATAAAAGCATTTCCACTGACTTTCAAATAATTGTACTGACAAGAAAAACCAATGTCTCTAAAATCAAAATTGAGTAGAAGTAAATTTGAAAAAAAATTGCAGATCATAAGTTAAGACAATTTTCAGCACTTTGAAATGTATTGCAATTTTAACGCACTAAATATGTGGATAAGTTAAAAGCAATTCCACTGACTTTCAAATAATTATACTGACAAGAAAAACCAATGTTTCTAAAATCAAAATTGAGTAGAACGCGATTTGAAAAAAATCTGCAGATCATAAGTTTAGACAATTTTCAGCACTTTGAAATGTATTGCAATTTTAACGCACTAATTATGTGGATGAGATAAAAGCATTTCCACTGACTTTAAAATAATTATACTGACAAGAAAAACCAATGTTTCTAAAATCAAAATTGAGTAGAAGTCGATTTGAAAAAAAATTGCAGATCATAAGTTTAGACAATTTTCAGCACTTTGAAATATATTGCAATTTTAACGCACTAATTATGTGGATAAGTTAAAAGCAATTCCACTGACTTTAAAGTAACTCTACTGACAAGAAAAACCAATTTTTTTACAATCAAAATTGAGTAGAAGGCGATTTGAAAAAAAATTGCAGATCATAAGTTTAGACAATTTTCAGCACTTTGAAATGTATTGCAATTTTAGCGCACTAATTATGTGGATGAGATAAAAGCATTTCCACTGACTTTCAAATAATTATACTGACAAGAAAAACCATTGTTTCTAAAATCAAAATTGAGTAGAAGGCGATTTGAAAAAAAATTGCAGATCATAAGTTTAGACAATTTTCAGCACTTCGAAATGTATTGCAATTTTAACGCACTATTTATGTGGATAAGTTAAAAGCAATTCCACTGACTTTCAAATAATTATACTGACAAGAAAAACCAATGTTTCTAAAATCAAAATTGAGTAGAAGGCGATTTGAAAAAAATCTGCAGATCCTAAGTTTAGACAATTTTCAGCACTTTGAAATGTATTGCAATTTTAACGCACTAATTATGTGGATAAGTTAAAAGCAATTCCACTGACTTTCAAGTAACTTTACTGACAAGAAAAACCAATGTTTCTAAAATCAAAATTGAGTAGAAGTAGATTTGAAAAAAAATTGCAGATCATAAGTTTAGACAATTTTTAGAAATTTGAAATGTATTGCAATTTTAACGCACTAATTATGTGGATAAGTTAAAAGCATTTCCACTGACTTTCAAATAATTATACTGACAAGAAAAAGCAATATTTGAGTAGAAGGCGATTTAAAAAAAAACTTGCAGATCATAAGTTTAGACAATTTTCAGCACTTTGAAATGTATTGCAATTTTAGCGCACTAATTATGTGGATGATATAAAAGCATTTCCACTGACTTTCAAATAATTATACTGACAAGAAATACCAATGTTTCTAAAATCAAAATTGAGTAGAAGGCGATTTTTAAAAAATTGCAGAATATAAATTTAAACAATTTTCAGCTCTTTGAAATGTATTGCAATTTTAACGCACTAATTATGTGGATAAGTTAGAACCATTTCCACTGACTTTCAAATAATTATACTGACAAGAAAAACCAATATTTGAGTAGAAAGCGATTTGAAAAAAATTGCAGATCATAAGTTTAGACAATTTTCAGCACTTTGAAATGTATTGCAAGTTTAGCACACTAATTATGTGGATGAGATGAAAGCATTTCCACTGACTTTCAAATAATTATACTGACAAGAAAAACCAATGTTTCTAAAATCAAAATTGAGTAGAAGGCAATTTGAAAAAAAATTGCAGATCATAAGTTTAGACAATTTTCAGCACTTTGAAATGTATTGCAATTTTAACGCACTAATTATGTGGATGAGATAAAAGCATTTCCACTGACTTTCAAATAATTATACTGACAAGAAAAACCAATGTTTCTAAAATCAAAATGGAGTAGAAGGCGATTTGAAAAAAAATTGCAGATCATAAGTTTAGACAATTTTTAGCAATTTGAAATGTATTGCAATTTTAACGCACTAATTATGTGGATAAGTTAAAAGCATTTCCACTGACTTTCAAATAATTATACTGACAAGAAAAAGCAATATTTGAGTAGAAGGCGATTTAAAAAAAAATTGCAGATCATAAGTTTAGACAATTTTCAGCACTTTGAAATGTATTGCAATTTTAGCGCACTAATTATGTGGATGAGATAAAAGCATTTCCACTGACTTTCAAATAATTATACTGACAAGAAAAACCATTGTTTCTAAAATCAAAATTGAGTAGAAGGCGATTTGAAAAAAAATTGCAGATCATAAGTTTAGACAATTTTCAGCACTTCGAAATGTATTGCAATTTTAACGCACTATTTATGTGGATAAGTTAAAAGCAATTCCACTGACTTTCAAATAATTATACTGACAAGAAAAATCAATGTTTCTAAAATCAAAATTGAGTAGAAGGCGATTTGAAAAAAATCTGCAGATCCTAAGTTTAGACAATTTTCAGCACTTTGAAATGTATTGCAATTTTAACGCACTAATTATGTGGATAAGTTAAAAGCAATTCCACTGACTTTCAAGTAACTTTACTGACCAAAAAAAACAATGTTTCTAAAATCAAAATTGAGTAGAAGTAGATTTGAAAAAAAATTGCAGATCATAAGTTTAGACAATTTTCAGAAATTTGAAATGTATTGCAATTTTAACGCACTAATTATGTGGATAAGTTAAAAGCATTTCCACTGACTTTCAAATAATTATACTGACAAGAAAAAGCAATATTTGAGTAGAAGGCGATTTTAAAAAAAACTTGCAGATCATAAGTTTAGACAATTTTCAGCACTTTGAAATGTATTGCAATTTTAGCGCACTAATTATGTGGATGATATAACAGCATTTCCACTGACTTTCAAATAATTATACTGACAAGAAATACCAATGTTTCTAAAATCAAAATTGAGTAGAAGGCGATTTTTAAAAAATTGCAGAATATAAATTTAGACAATTTTCAGCACTTTGAAATGTATTGCAATTTTAAGGCACTAATTATGTGGATGAGATGAAAGCATTTCCACTGACATTCAAGTATTTTTACTGACAAGAAAAACCAATGTTTCTACAATCAAAATTGAGTATAAGTAGATTTGAAAAAAAATTGCAGATCATAAGTTAAGACAATTTTCAGCACTTTGAAATGTATTGCAATTTTAACGCACTGATTATGTGGATAAGTTAAAAGCATTTCCACTGACTTTAAAATAATTATACTGACAAGAAGAACCAATATTTGAGTAGAAAGCGATTTGAAAAAAATTGCAGATCATAAGTTTAGACAATTTTCAGCACTTTGAAATGTATTGCAATTTTAGCACACTAATTATGTGGATGAGATAAAAGCATTTCCACTGACTTTCAAATAATTATACTGACAAGAAAAACCAATGTTTCTAAAATCAAAATTGAGTAGAAGGCGATTTGAAAAAAATCTGCAGATCATAAGTTAAGACAATTTTCAGCACTTTGAAATGTATTGCAATTTTAACGCACTAATTATGTGGATCAGTTAAAAGCATTTCCACTGACTTTCAAATAATTTTACTGACAAGAAAAGCCAATTTTTCTTCAATCAAAATTGAGTAGAAGGCGATTTGAAAAAAAATTGCAGATCATAAGTTAAGACAATTTTAAGCACTTTGAAATGTATTGCAATTTTAACGCACTAATTATGTGGATAAGTTAAAAGCATTTCCACTGACTTTCAAATAATAATACTGACAAGAAAAACCAATATTTGAGTAGAAGGCGATTTGAAAAAAATTGCAGATCATAAGTTTAGACAATTTTCAGCACTTTGAAATGTATTGCAATTTTAACGCACTAATTATGTGGATGAGATAAAAGCATTTCCACTGACTTTCAAATAATTATACTGACAAGAAAAACCAATGTTTCTAAAATCAAAATGGAGTAGAAGGCGATTTGAAAAAAAATTGCAGATCATAAGTTTAGACAATTTTTAGCAATTTGAAATGTATTGCAATTTTAACGGACTAATTATGTGGATAAGTTAAAAGCATTTCCACTGACTTTCAAATAATTATACTGACAAGAAAAAGCAATATTTGAGTAGAAGGCGATTTAAAAAAAAATTGCAGATCATAAGTTTAGACAATTTTCAGCACTTTGAAATGTATTGCAATTTTAGCGCACTAATTATGTGTATGATATAAAAGCATTTCCACTGACTTTAAAATAATTATACTGACAAGAAAAACCAATGTTTCTAAAATCAAAATTGAGTAGAAGTAGATTTGAAAAAAAATTGCAGATCATAAGTTAAGACAATTTTCAGCACTTTGAAATGTATTGCAATTTTAACGCACTAAATATGTGGATAAGTTAAAAGCAATTCCACTGACTTTCAAATAATTATACTGAGAAGAAAAACAAATGTTTCTAAAATCAAAATTGAGTAGAACGCGATTTGAAAAAAATCTGCAGATCATAAGTTTAGACAATTTTCAGCACTTTGAAATGTATTGCAATTTTAACGCACTAATTATGTGGATGAGATAAAAGCATTTCCACTGACTTTAAAATAATTATACTGACAAGAAAAACCAATGTTTCTAAAATCAAAATTGAGTAGAAGGCGATTTGAAAAAAAATTGCAGATCATAAGTTTAGACAATTTTCAGCACTTTGAAATATATTGCAATTTTAACGCACTAATTATGTGGATAAGTTAAAAGCAATTCCACTGACTTTAAAGTAACTTTACTGACAAGAAAAACCAATTTTTTTACAATCAAAATTGAGTAGAAGGCGATTTGAAAAAAAATTGCAGATCATGAGTTTAGACAATTTTCAGCACTTTGAAATGTATTGCAATTTTAGCGCACTAATTATGTGGATGAGTTAAAAGCATTTCCACTGACTTTCAAATAATTATACTGACAAGAAAAACCAATATTTGAGTAGAAGGCGATTTGAAAAAAATTGCAGATCATAAGTTTAGACAATTTTCAGCACTTTGAAATGTATTGCAATTTTAGCGCACTAATTATGTGAATGAGATAAAAGCATTTCCACTGACTTTCAAATAATTATACTGACAAGAAAAACCAATGTTTCTAAAATCAAAATTGAGTAGAAGGCAATTTGAAAAAAAATTGCAGATCATAAGTTTAGACAATTTTCAGCACTTAGAAATGTATTGCAATTTTAACGCACTAATTATGTGGATGAGATAAAAGCATTTCCACTGACTTTCAAATAATTATACTGACAAGAAAAACCAATGTTTCTAAAATCAAAATGGAGTAGAAAGCGATTTGAAAAAAAATTGCAGATCATAAGTTTATACAATTTTTAGCAATTTGAAATGTATTGCAATTTTAACGCACTAATTATGTGGATAAGTTAAAAGCATTTCCACTGACTTTCAAATAATTATACTGACAAGAAAAAGCAATATTTGAGTAGAAGGCGATTTAAAAAAAAAATTGCAGATCATAAGTTTAGACAATTTTCAGCACTTTGAAATGTATTGCAATTTTAGCGCACTAATTATGTGGATGATATAAAAGCATTTCCACTGACTTTAAAATAATTATACTGACAAGAAAAACCAATGTTTCTAAAATCAAAATTGAGTAGAAAGCGATTTGAAAAAAAATTGCAGATCATAAGTTTAGACAATTTTCAGCAATTTGAAATGTATTGCAATTTTAACGCACTAGTTATGTGGATAAGTTAAAAGCATTTCCACTGACTTTCAAATAATTATACTGACAAGAAAAAGCAATATTTGAGTAGAAGGCGATTTAAATAAAAATTGCAGATCATAAGTTTAGACAATTTTCAGCACTTTGAAATGTATTGCAATTTTAGCGCACTAATTATGTGGATGATATAAAAGCATTTCCACTGACTTTCAAATAATTATAATGACAAGAAAAACCAATGTTTCTAAAATCAAAATTGAGTAGAAGGCGATTTAAAAAAAATTGCAGAATATAAGTTTAGACAATTTTCAGCACTTTGAAATGTATTGCAATTTTAACGCACTAATTATGTGGATGAGATAAAAGCATTTCCACTGACATTCAAGTAATTTTACTGACAAGAAAAACCAATTTTTCTACAATCAAAATTGAGTAGAAGGCGATTTGAAAAAAAATTGCAGATCATAAGTTAAGACAATTTTCAGCACTTTGAAATGTATTGCAATTTTAGCGCACTAATTATGTGGATGAGATAAAAGCAATTCCACTGACTTTCAAGTAATTTTACTGACATTAAAAACCAATGTTACTAAAATCAAAATTGAGTAGAAGGCGATTGGAAAAACAAATTCTAGATCATAAGTTTAGACAATTTTCAGCACTTTGAAATGTATTGCAATTTTAACGAACTAATTATGTGGATGAGATAAAAGCATTTCCATTGACTTTCAAATAATTATACTGACAAGAAAAACCACTGTTTCTAAAATCAAAATTGAGTAGAAGGCGATTTGAAAAAAAATTGCAGATCATAAGTTAAGACAATTTTCAGCACTTTGAAATGTATTGCAATTTTAACGCACTAATTATGTAAATAAGTTAAAAGCATTTCCACTGACTTTCAAATAATTATACTGACAAGAAAAACCAATATTTGAGTAGAAGGCGATTTGAAAAAAATTGCAGATGATAAGTTTAGACAATTTTTAGCACTTTGAAATGTATTGCAATTTTAACGCACTAATTATGTGGATGAGATAAAAGCATTTCCACTGACATTCAAGTAATTTTACTGACAAGAAAAACAAATGTTTCTAAAATCAAAATGGAATAGAAGGCGATTTGAAAAAAAATTGCAGATCATAAGTTAAGACAATTTTAAGCACTTTGAAATGTATTGCAATTTTAACGCACTAATGTGTGGATGAGATAAAAGCATTTCCACTGACTTTCAAATAATTATACTGACAAGAAAAACCAATGTTTCTAAAATCAAAATTGAGTAGAAGACGATTTGAAAAAAAATTGCAGATTATAAGTTTAGACAATTTTCAGCAATTTGAAATGTATTGCAATTTTAACGCACTAATTATGTGGATAAGTTAAAAGCATTTCCATTGACTTTCAAATAATTATACTGACAAGAAAAACCAATATTTGAGTAGAAAGCGATTTGAAAAAAATTGCAGATCATAAGTTTAGACAATTTTCAGCACTTTGAAATGTATTGCAATTTTAGCACACTAATTATGTGGATGAGATAAAAGCATTTCCACTGACTTTCAAATAATTATACTGAGAAGAAAAATCAATATTTGAGTAGAAGGCGATTTAAAAAAAATTGCAGATCATAAGTTTAGACAATTTTCAGCACTTTGAAATGTATTGCAATTTTAACGCACTAATTATGTAAATAAGTTAAAAGCATTTCCACTGACTTTAAAATAATTATACTGACAAGAAAAACCAATATTTGAGTAGAAGGCGATTTGAAAAAAATTGCAGATCATAAGTTAAGACAATTTTAAGCACTTTGAAATGTATTGCAATTTTAACGCACTAATGTGTGGATGAGATAAAAGCATTTCCACTGACTTTCAAATAATTATACTGACAAGAAAAACCAATGTTTCTAAAATCACAATTGAGTAGAAGGCGATTTGAGAAAAAAATTGCAGATCATAAGTTTAGACAATTTTCAGCAATTTGAAATGTATTGCAATTTTAACGCACTAATTATGTGGATAAGTTAAAAGCATTTCCACTGACTTTCAAATAATTATACTGACAAGAAAAACCAATGTTTCTAAAATCAAAATTGAGTAGAAGACGATTTGAAAAAAAATTGCAGATTATAAGTTTAGACAATTTTCAGCACTTTGAAATGTATTGCAATTTTAACGAACTAATTATGTGGATGAGATAAAAGCATTTCCATTGACTTTCAAATAATTATACTGACAAGAAAAACCACTGTTTCTAAAATCAAAATTGAGTAGAAGGCGATTTGAAAAAAAATTGCAGATCATAAGTTAAGACAATTTTCAGCACTTTGAAATGTATTGCAATTTTAACGCACTAATTATGTGGATAAGTTAAAAGCAATTCCACTGACTTTCAAGTAATTTTACTGACAAGAAAAACCAATTTTTCAACAATCAAAATTGAGTAGAAGACGATTTGAAAAAAAATTGCAGATCATAAGTTTAGACAATTTTCAGCAATTTGAAATGTATTGCAATTTTAACGCACTAATTATGTGGATAAGTTAAAAGCATTTCCACTGACTTTCAAATAATTATACTGACAAGAAAAACCAATATTTGAGTAGAAAGCGATTTGAAAAAAATTGCAGATCATAAGTTTAGACAATTTTCAGCACTTTGAAATGTATTGCAATTTTAGCAAACTAATTATGTGGATGAGATAAAAGCATTTCCACTGACTTTCAAATAATTATACTGACAAGAAAAACCAATGTTTCTAAAATCAAAATTGAGTAGAAGGCGATTTGAAAAAAATCTGCAGATCATAAGTTAAGAGAATTTTCAGCACTTTGAAATGTATTGCAATTTTAACGCACTAATTATGTGGATAAGTTAAAAGCATTTCCACTGACTTTCAAATAATTATACTGACAAGAAAAACCAATATTTGAGTAGAAGGCGATTTGAAAAAAATTGCAGATCATAAGTTTAGTCTATTTTCAGCACTTTGAAATGTATTGCAGTTTTAGCGCACTAATTATGTGAATGAGATAAAAGCATTTCCACTGACTTTCAAATAATTATACTGACAAGAAAAACCAATGTTTCTAAAATCAAAATTGAGTAGAAGGCAATTTGAAAAAAAATTGCAGATCATAAGTTTAGACAATTTTCAGCACTTTGAAATGTATTGCAATTTTAACGCACTAATTATGTGGATGAGATAAAAGCATTTCCACTGACTTTCAAATAATTATACTGACAAGAAAAACCAATGTTTCTAAAATCAAAATGGAGTAGAAGGCGATTTGAAAAAAAATTGCAGATCATAAGTTTAGACAATTTTTAGCAATTTGAAATGTATTGCAATTTTAACGCACTAATTATGTGGATAAGTTAAAAGCATTTCCACTGACTTTCAAATAATTATACTGACAAGAAAAAGCAATATTTGAGTAGAAGGCGATTTAAAAAAAAATTGCAGATCATAAGTTTAGACAATTTTCAGCACTTTGAAATGTATTGCAATTTTAGCGCACTAATTATGTGGATGAGATAAAAGCATTTCCACTGACTTTCAAATAATTATACTGACAAGAAAAACCATTGTTTCTAAAATCAAAATTGAGTAGAAGGCGATTTGAAAAAAAATTGCAGATCATAAGTTTAGACAATTTTCAGCACTTCGAAATGTATTGCAATTTTAACGCACTATTTATGTGGATAAGTTAAAAGCAATTCCACTGACTTTCAAATAATTATACTGACAAGAAAAATCAATGTTTCTAAAATCAAAATTGAGTAGAAGGCGATTTGAAAAAAATCTGCAGATCCTAAGTTTAGACAATTTTCAGCACTTTGAAATGTATTGCAATTTTAACGCACTAATTATGTGGATAAGTTAAAAGCAATTCCACTGACTTTCAAGTAACTTTACTGACAAAAAAAACCAATGTTTCTAAAATCAAAATTGAGTAGAAGTAGATTTGAAAAAAAATTGCAGATCATAAGTTTAGACAATTTTCAGAAATTTGAAATGTATTGCAATTTTAACGCACTAATTATGTGGATAAGTTAAAAGCATTTCCACTGACTTTCAAATAATTATACTGACAAGAAAAAGCAATATTTGAGTAGAAGGCGATTTAAAAAAAAACTTGCAGATCATAAGTTTAGACAATTTTCAGCACTTTGAAATGTATTGCAATTTTAGCGCACTAATTATGTGGATGATATAACAGCATTTCCACTGACTTTCAAATAATTATACTGACAAGAAATACCAATGTTTCTAAAATCAAAATTGAGTAGAAGGCGATTTTTAAAAAATTGCAGAATATAAATTTAGACAATTTTCAGCACTTTGAAATGTATTGCAATTTTAAGGCACTAATTATGTGGATGAGATGAAAGCATTTCCACTGACATTTAAGTATTTTTACTGACAAGAAAAACCAATGTTTCTACAATCAAAATTGAGTATAAGTAGATTTGAAAAAAAATTGCAGATCATAAGTTAAGACAATTTTCAGCACTTTGAAATGTATTGCAATTTTAACGCACTGATTATGTGGATAAGTTAAAAGCATTTCCACTGACTTTAAAATAATTATACTGACAAGAAGAACCAATATTTGAGTAGAAAGCGATTTGAAAAAAATTGCAGATCATAAGTTTAGACAATTTTCAGCACTTTGAAATGTATTGCAATTTTAGCACACTAATTATGTGGATGAGATAAAAGCATTTCCACTGACTTTCAAATAATTATACTGACAAGAAAAACCAATGTTTCTAAAATCAAAATTGAGTAGAAGGCGATTTGAAAAAAATCTGCAGATCATAAGTTAAGACAATTTTCAGCACTTTGAAATGTATTGCAATTTTAACGCACTAATTATGTGGATCAGTTAAAAGCATTTCCACTGACTTTCAAATAATTTTACTGACAAGAAAAGCCAATTTTTCTTCAATCAAAATTGAGTAGAAGGCGATTTGAAAAAAAATTGCATATCATAAGTTAAGACAATTTTAAGCACTTTGAAATGTATTGCAATTTTAACGCACTAATTATGTGGATAAGTTAAAAGCATTTCCACTGACTTTCAAATAATAATACTGACAAGAAAAACCAATATTTGAGTAGAAGGCGATTTGAAAAAAATTGCAGATCATAAGTTTAGACAATTTTCAGCACTTTGAAATGTATTGCAATTTTAGCGCACTAATTATGTGAATGAGATAAAAGCATTTCCACTGACTTTCAAATAATTATACTGACAAGAAAAACCAATGTTTCTAAAATCAAAATTGAGTAGAAGGCAATTTGAAAAAAAATTGCAGATCATAAGTTTAGACAATTTTCAGCACTTTGAAATGTATTGCAATTTTAACGCACTAATTATGTGGATGAGATAAAAGCATTTCCACTGACTTTCAAATAATTATACTGACAAGAAAAACCAATGTTTCTAAAATCAAAATTGAGTAGAAGGCAATTTGAAAAAAAATTGCAGATCATAAGTTTAGACAATTTTCAGCACTTTGAAATGTATTGCAATTTTAACGCACTAATTATGTGGATGAGATAAAAGCATTTCCACTGACTTTCAAATAATTATACTGACAAGAAAAACCAATGTTTCTAAAATCAAAATGGAGTAGAAGGCGATTTGAAAAAAAATTGCAGATCATAAGTTTAGACAATTTTTAGCAATTTGAAATGTATTGCAATTTTAACGGACTAATTATGTGGATAAGTTAAAAGCATTTCCACTGACTTTCAAATAATTATACTGACAAGAAAAAGCAATATTTGAGTAGAAGGCGATTTAAAAAAAAATTGCAGATCATAAGTTTAGACAATTTTCAGCACTTTGAAATGTATTGCAATTTTAGCGCACTAATTATGTGTATGATATAAAAGCATTTCCACTGACTTTAAAATAATTATACTGACAAGAAAAACCAATGTTTCTAAAATCAAAATTGAGTAGAAGTAGATTTGAAAAAAAATTGCAGATCATAAGTTAAGACAATTTTCAGCACTTTGAAATGTATTGCAATTTTAACGCACTAAATATGTGGATAAGTTAAAAGCAATTCCACTGACTTTCAAATAATTATACTGAGAAGAAAAACAAATGTTTCTAAAATCAAAATTGAGTAGAACGCGATTTGAAAAAAATCTGCAGATCATAAGTTTAGACAATTTTCAGCACTTTGAAATGTATTGCAATTTTAACGCACTAATTATGTGGATGAGATAAAAGCATTTCCACTGACTTTAAAATAATTATACTGACAAGAAAAACCAATGTTTCTAAAATCAAAATTGAGTAGAAGGCGATTTGAAAAAAAATTGCAGATCATAAGTTTAGACAATTTTCAGCACTTTGAAATGTATTGCAATTTTAACGCACTAATTATGTGGATAAGTTAAAAGCAATTCCACTGACTTTAAAGTAACTTTACTGACAAGAAAAACCAATTTTTTTACAATCAAAATTGAGTAGAAGGCGATTTGAAAAAAAATTGCAGATCATGAGTTTAGACAATTTTCAGCACTTTGAAATGTATTGCAATTTTAGCGCACTAATTATGTGGATGAGTTAAAAGCATTTCCACTGACTTTCAAATAATTATACTGACAAGAAAAACCAATATTTGAGTAGAAGGCGATTTGAAAAAAATTGCAGATCATAAGTTTAGACAATTTTCAGCACTTTGAAATGTATTGCAATTTTAGCGCACTAATTATGTGAATGAGATAAAAGCATTTCCACTGACTTTCAAATAATTATACTGACAAGAAAAACCAATGTTTCTAAAATCAAAATTGAGTAGAAGGCAATTTGAAAAAAAATTGCAGATCATAAGTTTAGACAATTTTCAGCACTTAGAAATGTATTGCAATTTTAACGCACTAATTATGTGGATGAGATAAAAGCATTTCCACTGACTTTCAAATAATTATACTGACAAGAAAAACCAATGTTTCTAAAATCAAAATGGAGTAGAAAGCGATTTGAAAAAAAATTGCAGATCATAAGTTTAGACAATTTTCAGCAATTTGAAATGTATTGCAATTTTAACGCACTAGTTATGTGGATAAGTTAAAAGCATTTCCACTGACTTTCAAATAATTATACTGACAAGAAAAAGCAATATTTGAGTAGAAGGCGATTTAAATAAAAATTGCAGATCATAAGTTTAGACAATTTTCAGCACTTTGAAATGTATTGCAATTTTAGCGCACTAATTATGTGGATGATATAAAAGCATTTCCACTGACTTTCAAATAATTATAATGACAAGAAATACCAATGTTTCTAAAATCAAAATTGAGTAGAAGGCGATTTAAAAAAAATTGCAGAATATAAGTTTAGACAATTTTCAGCACTTTGAAATGTATTGCAATTTTAACGCACTAATTATGTGGATGAGATAAAAGCATTTCCACTGACATTCAAGTAATTTTACTGACAAGAAAAACCAATTTTTCTACAATCAAAATTGAGTAGAAGGCGATTTGAAAAAAAATTGCAGATCATAAGTTAAGACAATTTTCAGCACTTTGAAATGTATTGCAATTTTAGCGCACTAATTATGTGGATGAGATAAAAGCAATTCCACTGACTTTCAAGTAATTTTACTGACATTAAAAACCAATGTTACTAAAATCAAAATTGAGTAGAAGGCGATTGGAAAAACAAATTCTAGATCATAAGTTTAGACAATTTTCAGCACTTTGAAATGTATTGCAATTTTAACGAACTAATTATGTGGATGAGATAAAAGCATTTCCATTGACTTTCAAATAATTATACTGACAAGAAAAACCACTGTTTCTAAAATCAAAATTGAGTAGAAGGCGATTTGAAAAAAAATTGCAGATCATAAGTTAAGACAATTTTCAGCACTTTGAAATGTATTGCAATTTTAACGCACTAATTATGTAAATAAGTTAAAAGCATTTCCACTGACTTTCAAATAATTATACTGACAAGAAAAACCAATATTTGAGTAGAAGGCGATTTGAAAAAAATTGCAGATGATAAGTTTAGACAATTTTTAGCACTTTGAAATGTATTGCAATTTTAACGCACTAATTATGTGGATGAGATAAAAGCATTTCCACTGACATTCAAGTAATTTTACTGACAAGAAAAACAAATGTTTCTAAAATCAAAATGGAATAGAAGGCGATTTGAAAAAAAATTGCAGATCATAAGTTAAGACAATTTTAAGCACTTTGAAATGTATTGCAATTTTAACGCACTAATGTGTGGATGAGATAAAAGCATTTCCACTGACTTTCAAATAATTATACTGACAAGAAAAACCAATGTTTCTAAAATCAAAATTGAGTAGAAGACGATTTGAAAAAAAATTGCAGATTATAAGTTTAGACAATTTTCAGCAATTTGAAATGTATTGCAATTTTAACGCACTAATTATGTGGATAAGTTAAAAGCATTTCCACTGACTTTCAAATAATTATACTGACAAGAAAAACCAATATTTGAGTAGAAAGCGGTTTGAAAAAAATTGCAGATCATAAGTTTAGACAATTTTCAGCACTTTGAAATGTATTGCAATTTTAGCACACTAATTATGTGGATGAGATAAAAGCATTTCCACTGACTTTCAAATAATTATACTGAGAAGAAAAATCAATATTTGAGTAGAAGGCGATTTAAAAAAAATTGCAGATCATAAGTTTAGACAATTTTCAGCACTTTGAAATGTATTGCAATTTTAACGCACTAATTATGTAAATAAGTTAAAAGCATTTCCACTGACTTTAAAATAATTATACTGACAAGAAAAACCAATATTTGAGTAGAAGGCGATTTGAAAAAAATTGCAGATGATAAGTTTAGACAATTTTTAGCACTTTGAAATGTATTGCAATTTTAACGCACTAATTATGTGGATGAGATAAAAGCATTTCCACTGACATTCAAGTAATTTTACTGACAAGAAAAACAAATGTTTCTAAAATCAAAATGGAATAGAAGGCGATTTGAAAAAAAATTGCAGATCATAAGTTAAGACAATTTTAAGCACTTTGAAATGTATTGCAATTTTAACGCACTAATGTGTGGATGAGATAAAAGCATTTCCACTGACTTTCAAATAATTATACTGACAAGAAAAACCAATGTTTCTAAAATCACAATTGAGTAGAAGGCGATTTGAGAAAAAAATTGCAGATCATAAGTTTAGACAATTTTCAGAGATTTGAAATGTATTGCAATTTTAACGCACTAATTATGTGGATAAGTTAAAAGCATTTCCACTGACTTTCAAATAATTATACTGACAAGAAAAACCAATGTTTCTAAAATCAAAATTGAGTAGAAGACGATTTGAAAAAAAATTGCAGATTATAAGTTTAGACAATTTTCAGCACTTTGAAATGTATTGCAATTTTAACGCACTAATTATGTGGATAAGTTAAAAGCAATTCCACTGACTTTCAAGTAATTTTACTGACAAGAAAAACCAATTTTTCAACAATCAAAATTGAGTAGAAGACGATTTGAAAAAAAATTGCAGATCATAAGTTTAGACAATTTTCAGCAATTTGAAATGTATTGCAATTTTAACGCACTAATTATGTGGATAAGTTAAAAGCATTTCCACTGACTTTCAAATAATTATACTGACAAGAAAAACCAATATTTGAGTAGAAAGCGATTTGAAAAAAATTGCAGATCATAAGTTTAGACAATTTTCAGCACTTTGAAATGTATTGCAATTTTAGCACACTAATTATGTGGATGAGATAAAAGCATTTCCACTGACTTTCAAATAATTATACTGAGAAGAAAAATCAATATTTGAGTAGAATGCGATTTAAAAAAAATTGCAGATCATAAGTTTAGACAATTTTCAGCACTTTGAAATGTATTGCAATTTTAACGCACTAATTATGTCAATAAGTTAAAAGCATTTCCACTGACTTTCAAATAATTATACTGACAAGAAAAACCAATATTTGAGTAGAAGGCGATTTGAAAAAAATTGCAGATGATAAGTTTAGACAATTTTTAGCACTTTGAAATGTATTGCAATTTTAACGCACTAATTATGTGGATGAGATAAAAGCATTTCCACTGACATTCAAGTAATTTTACTGACAAGAAAAACAAATGTTTCTAAAATCAAAATGGAATAGAAGGCGATTTGAAAAAAAATTGCAGATCATAAGTTAAGACAATTTTAAGCACTTTGAAATGTATTGCAATTTTAACGCACTAATGTGTGGATGAGATAAAAGCATTTCCACTGACTTTCAAATAATTATACTGACAAGAAAAACCAATGTTTCTAAAATCACAATTGAGTAGAAGGCGATTTGAGAAAAAAATTGCAGATCATAAGTTTAGACAATTTTCAGCAATTTGAAATGTATTGCAATTTTAACGCACTAATTATGTGGATAAGTTAAAAGCATTTCCACTGACTTTCAAATAATTATACTGACAAGAAAAACCAATGTTTCTAAAATCAAAATTGAGTAGAAAACGATTTGAAAAAAAATTGCAGATTATAAGTTTAGACAATTTTCAGCAATTTGAAATGTATTGCAATTTTAACGCACTAATTATGTGGATAAGTTAAAAGCATTTCCACTGACTTTCAAATAATTATGCTGACAAGAAAAACCAATGTTTCTAAAATCAAAATTGAGTAGAAGGCGATTTGAAAAAAAATTGCAGATCATGTTTAGACAATTTTCAGCAATTTGAAATGTATTGCAATTTTAACGCACTAATTATGTGGATAAGTTAAAAGCATTTCCACTGACTTTCAAATAATTATACTGACAAGAAAAATCAATATTTGAGTAGAAGGCGATTTGAAAAAAAATTGCAGATCATGTTTAGACAATTTTCAGCACTTTGAAATGTATTGCAATTTTAACGCACTAATTATGTGGATAAGTTAAAAGCATTTCCACTGACTTTCAAATAATTATACTGACAATAAAAATCAATATTTGAGTAGAAGGCGATTTGAAAAAAATTGCAGATCATAAGTTTAGACAATTTTTAGCACTTTGAAATGTATTGCAATTTTAACGCACTAATTACGTAAATAAGTTAAAAGCATTTCCACTGACTTTCAAATAATTATACTGACAAGAAAAACCAATATTAGAGTAGAAGGCGATTTGAAAAAAATTGCAGATCATACGTTTAGACAATTTTTAGCACTTTGAAATGTATTGCAATTTTAACGCACTAATTATGTGGATGAGATAAAAGCATTTCCACTGACATTCAAGTAATTTTACTGACAAGAAAAACCAATGTTTCTAAAATCAAAATGGAGTAGAAGGCGATTTAAAAAAAATTGCAGAATATAAATTTAGACAATTTTCAGCACTTTGAAATGTATTGCAATTTTAACGCACTAATTATGTGGATAAGTTAAAAGCATTTCCACTGACTTTCAAATAATTATACTGACAAGAAAAACCAATGTTTCTAAAATCACAATTGAGTAGAAGGCGATTTGAGAAAAAAATTGCAGATCATAAGTTTAGACAATTTTCAGCACTTTGAAATGTATTGCAATTTTAACGCACTAATTATGTGGATAAGTTAAAAGCATTTCCACTGACTTTCAAATAATTATACTGAGAAGAAAAATCAATATTTGAGTAGAAGGCGATTAAAAAAAAATTGCAGATCATAAGTTTAGACAATTTTCAGCACTTTGAAATGTATTGCAATTTTAACGCACTAATTATGTGGATGAGATAAAAGCATTTCCACTGACTTTCAAATAATTATACTGACAAGAAAAACCAATATTTGAGTAGAAGGCGATTTGAAAAAAATTGCAGATCATAAGTTTAGACAATTTTTAGCACTTTGAAATGTATTGCAATTTTAACGCACTAATTATGGGGATGAGATAAAAGCATTTCCACTGACATTCAAGTAATTTTACTGACAAGAAAAACAAATGTTTCTAAAATCAAAATGGAGTAGAAGGCAATTTGAAAAAAAATTGCAGATCATAAGTTAAGACAAATTTAAGCACTTTGAAATGTATTGCAATTTTAACGCACTAATTATGTGGATGAGATAAAAGCATTTCCACTGACTTTCAAATAATTATACTAACAAGAAAAACCAATGTTTCTAAAATCACAATTGAGTAGAAGGCGATTTGAGAAAAAAATTGCACATCATAAGTTTAGACAATTTTCAGCAATTTGAAATGTATTGCAATTTTAACGCACTAATTATGTGGATAAGTTAAAAGCATTTCCACTGACTTTCAAATAATTATACTGACAAGAAAAACCAATGTTTCTAAAATCAAAATTGAGTAGAAGGTGATTTGAAAAAAAATTGCAGATCATGTTTAGACAATTTTCAGCAATTTGAAATGTATTGCAATTTTAACGCACTAATTATGTGGATAAGTTAAAAGCATTTCCACTGACTTTCAAATAATTATACTGACAAGAAAAATCAATATTTGAGTAGAAGGCGATTTGAAAAAAATTGCAGATCATAAGTTTAGACAATTTTCAGCACTTTGAAATGTATTGCAATTTTAACGCACTAATTATGTAAATAAGTTAAAAGCATTTCCACTGACTTTTAAATAATTATACTGACAAGAAAAACCAATATTTGAGTAGAAGGCGATTTGAAAAAAATTGCAGATCATAAGTTTAGACAATTTTTAGCACTTTGAAATGTATTGCAATTTTAACGCACTAATTATGTGGATGAGATAAAAGCATTTCCACTGACATTCAAGTAATTTTACTGACAAGAAAAACCAATGTTTCTAAAATCAAAATGGAGTAGAAGGCGATTTGAAAAAAAATTGCAGATCATAAGTTTAGACAATTTTCAGCACTTTGAAATGTATTGCAATTTTAGCGCACTAATTATGTGGATGATATAAAAGCATTTCCACTGACTTTCAAATAATTATACTGACAAGAAATACCAATGTTTCTAAAATCAAAATTGAGTAGAAGGCGATTTTTAAAAAATTGCAGAATATAAATTTAGACAATTTTCAGCACTTTGAAATGTATTGCAATTTTAACGCACTAATTATGTGGATGAGATAAAAGCATTTCCACTGACATTCAAGTAATTTTACTGACAAGAAAAACCAATGTTTCTACAATCAAAATTGAGTATAAGTAGATTTGAAAAAAAATTGCAGATCATAAGTTAAGACAATTTTCAGCACTTTGAAATGTATTGCAATTTTAACGCACTAATTATGTGGATAAGTTAAAAGCAATTCCACTGACTTTCAAGTAATTTTACTGACAAGAAAAACCAATTTTTCTACAATCAAAATTGAGTAGAAGACGATTTGAAAAAAAATTGCAGATCATAAGTTTAGACAATTTTAAGCAATTTGAAATGTATTGCAATTTTAACGCACTAATTATGTGGATAAGTTAAAAGCATTTCCACTGACTTTCAAATAATTATACTGACAAGAAAAACCAATATTTGAGTAGAAAGCGATTTGAAAAAAATTGCAGATCGTAAGTTTAGACAATTTTCAGCACTTTGAAATGTATTGCAATTTTAGCACACTAATTATGTGGATGAGATAAAAGCATTTCCACTGACTTTCAAATAATTATACTGAGAAGAAAAATCAATATTTGAGTAGAAGGCGATTAAAAAAAAATTGCAGATCATAAGTTTAGACAATTTTCAGCACTTTGAAATGTATTGCAATTTTAACGCACTAATTATGTGGATGAGATAAAAGCATTTCCACTGACTTTCAAATAATTATACTGACAAGAAAAACCATTATTTGAGTAGAAGGCGATTTGAAAAAAATTGCAGATCATAAGTTTAGACAATTTTTAGCACTTTGAAATGTATTGCAATTTTAACGCACTAATTATGTGGATGAGATAAAAGCATTTCCACTGACATTCAAGTAATTTTACTGACAAGAAAAACAAATGTTTCTAAAATCAAAATGGAGTAGAAGGCATTTGAAAAAAAATTGCAGATCATAAGTTAAGACAATTTTAAGCACTTTGAAATGTATTGCAATTTTAACGCACTAATTATGTGGATGAGATAAAAGCATTTCCACTGACTTTCAAATAATTATACTAACAAGAAAAACCAATGTTTCTAAAATCACAATTGAGTAGAAGGCGATTTGAGAAAAAAATTGCAGATCATAAGTTTAGACAATTTTCAGCAATTTGAAATGTATTGCAATTTTAACGCACTAATTATGTGGATAAGTTAAAAGCATTTCCACTGACTTTCAAATAATTATACTGACAAGAAAAATCAATGTTTCTAAAATCAAAATTGAGTAGAAGATGATTTGAAAAAAAATTGCAGATTATAAGTTTAGACAATTTTCAGCAATTTGAAATGTATTGCAATTTTAACGCACTAATTATGTGGATAAGTTAAAAGCATTTCCACTGACTTTCAAATAATTATACTGACAAGAAAAACCAATGTTTCTAAAATCAAAATTGAGTAGAAGGCGATTTGAAAAAAAATTGCAGATCATGTTTAGACAATTTTCAGCACTTTGAAATGTATTGCAATTTTAACGCACTAATTATGTGGATAAGTTAAAAGCATTTCCACTGACTTTCAAATAATTATACTGACAAGAAAAATCAATATTTGAGTAGAAGGCGATTTGAAAAAAATTGCAGATCATAAGTTTAGACAATTTTCAGGACTTTGAAATGTATTGCAATTTTAACGCACTAATTATGTAAATAAGTTAAAAGCATTTCCACTGACTTTCAAATAATTATACTGACAAGAAAAACCAATATTTGAGTAGAAGCCGATTTGAAAAAAATTGCAGATCATAAGTTTAGACAATTTTTAGCACTTTGAAATGTATTGCAATTTTAACGCACTAATTATGTGGATGAGATAAAAGCATTTCCACTGACATTCAAGTAATTTTACTGACAAGAAAAACCAATGTTTCTAAAATCAAAATGGAGTAGAAGGCGATTTGAAAAAAAATTGCAGATCATAAGTTTAGACAATTTTCAGCAATTTGAAATGTATTGCAATTTTAACGCACTAATTATGTGGATAAGTTAAAAGCATTTCCACTGACTTTTAAATAATTATACTGACAAGAAAAAGCAATATTTGAGTAGAAGGCGATTTAAAATAAAACTTGCAGATCATAAGTTTAGACAATTTTCAGCACTTTGAAATGTATTGCAATTTTAGCGCACTAATTATGTGGATGATATAAAAGCATTTCCACTGACTTTCAAATAATTATACTGACAAGAAATACCAATGTTTCTAAAATCAAAATTGAGTAGAAGGCGATTTTTAAAAAATTGCAGAATATAAATTTAGACAATTTTCAGCACTTTGAAATGTATTGCAATTTTAACGCACTAATTATGTGGATGAGATAAAAGCATTTCCACTGACATTCAAGTAATTTTACTGACAAGAAAAACCAATGTTTCTACAATCAAAATTGAGTATAAGTAGATTTGAGAAAAAAATTGCAGATCATAAGTTAAGACAATTTTCAGCACTTTGAAATGTATTGCAATTTTAACGCACTAATTATGTGGATAAGTTAAAAGCATTTCCACTGACTTTCAAATAATTATACTGACAAGAAAAACCAATATTTGAGTAGAAAGCGATTTGAAAAAAATTGCAGATCATAAGTTTAGACAAGTTTCAGCACTTTGAAATGTATTGCAATTTTAGCACACTAATTATGTGGATGAGATAAAAGCATTTCCACTGACTTTTAAATAATTATACTGAGAAGAAAAATCAATATTTGAGTAGAAGGCGATTTAAAAAAAATTGCAGATCATAAGTTTAGACAATTTTCAGCACTTTGAAATGTATTGCAATTTTAACGCACTAATTATGTAAATAAGTTAAAAGCATTTCCACTGACTTTCAAATAATTATACTGACAAGAAAAACCAATGTTTCTAAAATCACAATTGAGTAGAACGCGATTTGAGAAAAAAATTGCACATCATAAGTTTAGACAATTTTCAGCAATTTGAAATGTATTGCAATTTTAACGCACTAATTATGTGGATAAGTTAAAAGCATTTCCACTGACTTTCAAATAATTATACTGACAAGAAAAACCAATGTTTCTAAAATCAAAATTGAGTAGAAGACGATTTGAGAAAATAATTGCAGATCATAAGTTTAGACAATTTTCAGCACTTTGAAATGTATTGCAATTTTAACGCACTAATTATGTGGATAAGTTAAAAGCATTTCCACTGACTTTCAAAAAATTATACTGAGAAGAAAAATCAATATTTGAGTAGAAGGCGATTAAAAAAAAATTGCAGATCATAAGTTTAGACAATTTTCAGCACTTTGAAATGTATTGCAATTTTAACGCACTAATTATGTGGATGAGATAAAAGCATTTCCACTGACTTTCAAATAATTATACTGACAAGAAAAACCAATATTTGAGTAGAAGGCGATTTGAAAAAAATTGCAGATCATAAGTTTAGACAATTTTTAGCACTTTGAAATGTATTGCAATTTTAACGCACTAATTATGGGGATGAGATAAAAGCATTTCCACTGACATTCAAGTAATTTTACTGACAAGAAAAACAAATGTTTCTAAAATCAAAATGGAGTAGAAGGCAATTTGAAAAAAAATTGCAGATCATAAGTTAAGACAAATTTAAGCACTTTGAAATGTATTGCAATTTTAACGCACTAATTATGTGGATGAGATAAAAGCATTTCCACTGACTTTCAAATAATTATACTAACAAGAAAAACCAATGTTTCAAAAATCACAATTGAGTAGAAGGCGATTTGAGAAAAAAATTGCACATCATAAGTTTAGACAATTTTCAGCAATTTGAAATGTATTGCAATTTTAACGCACTAATTATGTGGATAAGTTAAAAGCATTTCCACTGACTTTCAAATAATTATACTGACAAGAAAAACCAATGTTTCTAAAATCAAAATTGAGTAGAAGACGATTTGAAAAAAAATTGCAGATTATAAGTTTAGACAATTTTCAGCAATTTGAAATGTATTGCAATTTTAACGCACTAATTATGTGGATAAGTTAAAAGCATTTCCACTGACTTTCAAATAATTATACTGACAAGAAAAACCAATGATTCTAAAATCAAAATTGAGTAGAAGGTGATTTGAAAAAAAATTGCAGATCATGTTTAGACAATTTTCAGCAATTTGAAATGTATTGCAATTTTAACGCACTAATTATGTGGATAAGTTAAAAGCATTTCCACTGACTTTCAAATAATTATACTGACAAGAAAAATCAATATTTGAGTAGAAGGCGATTTGAAAAAAATTGCAGATCATAAGTTTAGACAATTTTCAGCACTTTGAAATGTATTGCAATTTTAACGCACTAATTATGTAAATAAGTTAAAAGCATTTCCACTGACTTTTAAATAATTATACTGACAAGAAAAACCAATATTTGAGTAGAAGGCGATTTGAAAAAAAATTGCAGATCATAAGTTTAGACAATTTTTAGCACTTTGAAATGTATTGCAATTTTAACGCACTAATTATGTGGATGAGATAAAAGCATTTCCACTGACATTCAAGTAATTTTACTGACAAGAAAAACCAATGTTTCTAAAATCAAAATGGAGTAGAAGGCGATTTGAAAAAAAATTGCAGATCATAAGTTTAGACAATTTTCAGCAATTTGAAATGTATTGCAATTTTAACGCACTAATTATGTGGATAAGTTAAAAGCATTTCCACTGACTTTTAAATAATTATACTGACAAGAAAAAGCAATATTTGAGTAGAAGGCGATTTTAAAAAAAACTTGCAGATCATAAGTTTAGACAATTTTCAGCACTTTGAAATGTATTGCAATTTTAGCGCACTAATTATGTGGATGATATAAAAGCATTTCCACTGACTTTCAAATAATTATACTGACAAGAAATACCAATGTTTCTAAAATCAAAATTGAGTAGAAGGCGACTTTTAAAAAATTGCAGAATATAAATTTAGACAATTTTCAGCACTTTGAAATGTATTGCAATTTTAACGCACTAATTATGTGGATGAGATAAAAGCATTTCCACTGACATTCAAGTAATTTTACTGACAAGAAAAACCAATGTTTCTACAATCAAAATTGAGTATAAGTAGATTTGAAAAAAAATTGCAGATCATAAGTTAAGACAATTTTCAGCACTTTGAAATGTATTGCAATTTTAACGCACTAATTATGTGGATAAGTTAAAAGCAATTCCACTGACTTTCAAGTAATTTTACTGACAAGAAAAACCAATTTTTCTACAATCAAAATTGAGTAGAAGACGATTTGAAAAAAAATTGCAGATCATAAGTTTAGACAATTTTAAGCAATTTGAAATGTATTGCAATTTTAACGCACTAATTATGTGGATAAGTTAAAAGCATTTCCACTGACTTTCAAATAATTATACTGACAAGAAAAACCAATATTTGAGTAGAAAGCGATTTGAAAAAAATTGCAGATCGTAAGTTTAGACAATTTTCAGCACTTTGAAATGTATTGCAATTTTAGCACACTAATTATGTGGATGAGATAAAAGCATTTCCACTGACTTTCAAATAATTATACTGAGAAGAAAAATCAATATTTGAGTAGAAGGCGATTAAAAAAAAATTGCAGATCATAAGTTTAGACAATTTTCAGCACTTTGAAATGTATTGCAATTTTAACGCACTAATTATGTAAATAAGTTAAAAGCATTTCCACTGACTTTTAAATAATTATACTGACAAGAAAAACCAATATTTGAGTAGAAGGCGATTTGAAAAAAAATTGCAGATCATAAGTTTAGACAATTTTTAGCACTTTGAAATGTATTGCAATTTTAACGCACTAATTATGTGGATGAGATAAAAGCATTTCCACTGACATTCAAGTAATTTTACTGACAAGAAAAACCAATGTTTCTAAAATCAAAATGGAGTAGAAGGCGATTTGAAAAAAAATTGCAGATCATAAGTTTAGACAATTTTCAGCAATTTGAAATGTATTGCAATTTTAACGCACTAATTATGTGGATAAGTTAAAAGCATTTCCACTGACTTTTAAATAATTATACTGACAAGAAAAAGCAATATTTGAGTAGAAGGCGATTTTAAAAAAAACTTGCAGATCATAAGTTTAGACAATTTTCAGCACTTTGAAATGTATTGCAATTTTAGCGCACTAATTATGTGGATGATATAAAAGCATTTCCACTGACTTTCAAATAATTATACTGACAAGAAATACCAATGTTTCTAAAATCAAAATTGAGTAGAAGGCGACTTTTAAAAAATTGCAGAATATAAATTTAGACAATTTTCAGCACTTTGAAATGTATTGCAATTTTAACGCACTAATTATGTGGATGAGATAAAAGCATTTCCACTGACATTCAAGTAATTTTACTGACAAGAAAAACCAATGTTTCTACAATCAAAATTGAGTATAAGTAGATTTGAAAAAAAATTGCAGATCATAAGTTAAGACAATTTTCAGCACTTTGAAATGTATTGCAATTTTAACGCACTAATTATGTGGATAAGTTAAAAGCAATTCCACTGACTTTCAAGTAATTTTACTGACAAGAAAAACCAATTTTTCTACAATCAAAATTGAGTAGAAGACGATTTGAAAAAAAATTGCAGATCATAAGTTTAGACAATTTTAAGCAATTTGAAATGTATTGCAATTTTAACGCACTAATTATGTGGATAAGTTAAAAGCATTTCCACTGACTTTCAAATAATTATACTGACAAGAAAAACCAATATTTGAGTAGAAAGCGATTTGAAAAAAATTGCAGATCGTAAGTTTAGACAATTTTCAGCACTTTGAAATGTATTGCAATTTTAGCACACTAATTATGTGGATGAGATAAAAGCATTTCCACTGACTTTCAAATAATTATACTGAGAAGAAAAATCAATATTTGAGTAGAAGGCGATTAAAAAAAAATTGCAGATCATAAGTTTAGACAATTTTCAGCACTTTGAAATGTATTGCAATTTTAACGCACTAATTATGTGGATGAGATAAAAGCATTTCCACTGACTTTCAAATAATTATACTGACAAGAAAAACCAATATTTGAGTAGAAGGCGATTTGAAAAAAATTGCAGATCATAAGTTTAGACAATTTTTAGCACTTTGAAATGTATTGCAATTTTAACGCACTAATTATGTGGATGAGATAAAAGCATTTCCACTGACATTCAAGTAATTTTACTGACAAGAAAAACAAATGTTTCTAAAATCAAAATGGAGTAGAAGGCATTTGAAAAAAAATTGCAGATCATAAGTTAAGACAATTTTAAGCACTTTGAAATGTATTGCAATTTTAACGCACTAATTATGTGGATGAGATAAAAGCATTTCCACTGACTTTCAAATAATTATACTAACAAGAAAAACCAATGTTTCTAAAATCACAATTGAGTAGAAGGCGATTTGAGAAAAAAATTGCAGATCATAAGTTTAGACAATTTTCAGCAATTTGAAATGTATTGCAATTTTAACGCACTAATTATGTGGATAAGTTAAAAGCATTTCCACTGACTTTCAAATAATTATACTGACAAGAAAAATCAATGTTTCTAAAATCAAAATTGAGTAGAAGATGATTTGAAAAAAAATTGCAGATTATAAGTTTAGACAATTTTCAGCAATTTGAAATGTATTGCAATTTTAACGCACTAATTATGTGGATAAGTTAAAAGCATTTCCACTGACTTTCAAATAATTATACTGACAAGAAAAACCAATGTTTCTAAAATCAAAATTGAGTAGAAGGCGATTTGAAAAAAAATTGCAGATCATGTTTAGACAATTTTCAGCAATTTGAAATGTATTGCAATTTTAACGCACTAATTATGTGGATAAGTTAAAAGCATTTCCACTGACTTTCAAATAATTATACTGACAAGAAAAATCAATATTTGAGTAGAAGGCGATTTGAAAAAAATTGCAGATCATAAGTTTAGACAATTTTCAGGACTTTGAAATGTATTGCAATTTTAACGCACTAATTATGTAAATAAGTTAAAAGCATTTCCACTGACTTTCAAATAATTATACTGACAAGAAAAACCAATATTTGAGTAGAAGGCGATTTGAAAAAAATTGCAGATCATAAGTTTAGACAATTTTTAGCACTTTGAAATGTATTGCAATTTTAACGCACTAATTATGTGGATGAGATAAAAGCATTTCCACTGACATTCAAGTAATTTTACTGACAAGAAAAACCAATGTTTCTAAAATCAAAATGGAGTAGAAGGCGATTTGAAAAAAAATTGCAGATCATAAGTTTAGACAATTTTCAGCAATTTGAAATGTATTGCAATTTTAACGCACTAATTATGTGGATAAGTTAAAAGCATTTCCACTGACTTTTAAATAATTATACTGACAAGAAAAAGCAATATTTGAGTAGAAGGCGATTTTAAAAAAAACTTGCAGATCATAAGTTTAGACAATTTTCAGCACTTTGAAATGTATTGCAATTTTAGCGCACTAATTATGTGGATGATATAAAAGCATTTCCACTGACTTTCAAATAATTATACTGACAAGAAATACCAATGTTTCTAAAATCAAAATTGAGTAAAAGGCGATTTTTAAAAAATTGCAGAATATAAATTTAGACAATTTTCAGCACTTTGAAATGTATTGCAATTTTAACGCACTAATTATGTGGATGAGATAAAAGCATTTCCACTGACATTCAAATAATTATACTGAGAAGAAAAATCAATATTTGAGTAGAAGGCGATTTAAAAAAAATTGCAGATCATAAGTTTAGACAATTTTCAGCACTTTGAAATGTATTGCAATTTTAACGCACTAATTATGTAAATAAGTTAAAAGCATTTCCACTGACTTTCAAATAATTATACTGACAAGAAAAACCAATATTTGAGTAGAAGGCGATTTGAAAAAAATTGCAGATCATAAGTTTAGACAATTTTTAGCACTTTGAAATGTATTGCAATTTTAACGCACTAATTAAGTGGATGAGATACAAGCATTTCCACTGACATTCAAGTAATTTTACTGACAAGAAAAACAAATGTTTCTAAAATCAAAATGGAATAGAAGGCGATTTGAAAAAAAATTGCAGATCATAAGTTAAGACAATTTTAAGCACTTTGAAATGTATTGCAATTTTAACGCACTAATTATGTGGATGAGATAAAAGCATTTCCACTGACTTTCAAATAATTATACTGACAAGAAAAACCAATGTTTCTAAAATCACAATTGAGTAGAAGGCGATTTGAGAAAAAAATTGCAGATCATAAGTTTAGACAATTTTCAGCAATTTGAAATGTATTGCAATTTTAACGCACTAATTATGTGGATAAGTTAAAAGCATTTCCACTGACTTTCAAATAATTATACGGACAAGAAAAACCAATGTTTCTAAAATCAAAATTGAGTAGAAGACGATTTGAAAAAAAATTGCAGATTATAAGTTTAGACAATTTTCAGCAATTTGAAATGTATTGCAATTTTAACGCACTAATTATGTGGATAAGTTAAAAGCATTTCCACTGACTTTCAAATAATTATACTGACACGAAAAACCAATGTTTCTAAAATCAAAATTGAGTAGAAGGCGATTTGAAAAAAAATTGCAGATCATGTTTAGACAATTTTCAGCAATTTGAAATGTATTGCAATTTAACGCACTAATTATGTGGATAAGTTAAAAGCATTTCCACTGACTTTCAAATAATTATACTGACAAGAAAAATCAATATTTGAGTAGAAGGCGATTTGAAAAAAATTGCAGATCATAAGTTTAGACAATTTTCAGCACTTTGAAATGAATTGCAATTTTAAAGCACTAATTATGTAAATAAGTTAAAAGCATTTCCACTGACTTTCAAATAATTATACTGACAAGAAAAACCAATATTTGAGTAGAAGGCGATTTAAAAAAAATTGCACATCATAAGTTTAGACAATTTTTAGCACTTTGAAATGTATTGCAATTTTAACGCACTAATTATGTGGATGAGAAAAAAGCATTTCCACTGACATTCAGGTAATTTTACTGACAAGAAAAACCAATGTTTCTAAAATCAAAATGGAGTAGAAGGCGATTTGAAAAAAAATTGCAGATCATGTTTAGACAATTTTCAGCAATTTGAAATGTATTGCAATTTTAACGCACTAATTATGTGGATAAGTTAAAAGCATTTCCACTGACTTTCAAATAATTATACTGACAAGAAAAATCAATATTTGAGTAGAAGGCGATTTGAAAAAAATTGCAGATCATAAGTTTAGACAATTTTCAGCACTTTGAAATGTATTGCAATTTTAACGCACTAATTATGTAAATAAGTTAAAAGCATTTCCGCTGACTTTAAAATAATTATACTGACAAGAAAAACCAATATTTGAGTAGAAGGCGATTTGAAATAAATTGCAGATCATAAGTTAAGACAATTTTAAGCACTTTGAAATGTATTGCAATTTTAACGCACTAATTATGTGGATGAGATAAAAGCATTTCCACTGACTTTCAAATAATTATACTGACAAGAAAAACCAATGTTTCTAAAATCACAATTGAGTAGAAGGCGATTTGAGAAAAAAATTGCAGATCATAAGTTTAGACAATTTTCAGCAATTTGAAATGTATTGCAATTTTAACGCACTAATTATGTGGATAAGTTAAAAGCATTTCCACTGACTTTCAAATAATTATACGGACAAGAAAAACCAATGTTTCTAAAATCAAAATTGAGTAGAAGACGATTTGAAAAAAAATTGCAGATTATAAGTTTAGACAATTTTCAGCAATTTATAATGTATTGCAATTTTAACGCACTAATTATGTGGATAAGTTAAAAGCATTTCCACTGACTTTCAAATAATTATACTGACAAGAAAAACCAATGTTTCTAAAATCAAAATTGAGTAGAAGGCGATTTGAAAAAAAATTGCAGATCATGTTTAGACAATTTTCAGCAATTTGAAATGTATTGCAATTTAACGCACTAATTATGTGGATAAGTTAAAAGCATTTCCACTGACTTTCAAATAATTATACTGACAAGAAAAATCAATATTTGAGTAGAAGGCGATTTGAAAAAAATTGCAGATCATAAGTTTAGACAATTTTCAGCACTTTGAAATGTATTGCAATTTTAAAGCACTAATTATGTAAATAAGTTAAAAGCATTTCCACTGACTTTCAAATAATTATACTGACAAGAAAAACCAATATTTGAGTAGAAGGCGATTTAAAAAAAATTGCACATCATAAGTTTAGACAATTTTTAGCACTTTGAAATGTATTGCAATTTTAACGCACTAATTATGTGGATGAGAAAAAAGCATTTCCACTGACATTCAGGTAATTTTACTGACAAGAAAAACCAATGTTTCTAAAATCAAAATGGAGTAGAAGGCGATTTGAAAAAAAATTGCAGATCATGTTTAGACAATTTTCAGCAATTTGAAATGTATTGCAATTTTAACGCACTAATTATGTGGATAAGTTAAAAGCATTTCCACTGACTTTCAAATAATTATACTGACAAGAAAAATCAATATTTGAGTAGAAGGCGATTTGAAAAAAATTGCAGATCATAAGTTTAGACAATTTTCAGCACTTTGAAATGTATTGCAATTTTAACGCACTAATTATGTAAATAAGTTAAAAGCATTTCCGCTGACTTTAAAATAATTATACTGACAAGAAAAACCAATATTTGAGTAGAAGGCGATTTGAAATAAATTGCAGATCATAAGTTTAGACAATTTTTAGCACTTTGAAATGTATTGCAATTTTAACGCACTAATTATGTGGATGAGATAAAAGCATTTCCACTGACATTCAAGTAATTTTACTGACAAGAAAAACCAATGTTTCTAAAATCAAAATGGAGTAGAAGACGATTTGAAAAAAAATTGCAGATCATAAGTTTAGACAATTTTCAGCAATTTGAAATGTATTGCAATTTTAACGCACTAATTATGTGGATAAGTTAAAAGGATTTCCACTGACTTTTAAATAATTATACTGACAAGAAAAAGCAATATTTGAGTAGAAGGCGATTTAAAATAAAACTTGCAGATCATAAGTTTAGACAATTTTCAGCACTTTGAAATGTATTGCAATTTTAGCGCACTAATTATGTGGATGATATAAAAGCATTTCCACTGACTTTCAAATAATTATACTGACAAGAAATACCAATGTTTCTAAAATCAAAATTGAGTAGAAGGCGATTTTTAAAAAATTGCAGAATATAAATTTAGACAATTTTCAGCACTTTGAAATGTATTGCAATTTTAACGCACTAATTATGTGGATGAGATAAAAGCATTTCCACTGACATCCAAGTAATTTTACTGACAAGAAAAACCAATGTTTCTACAATCAAAATTGAGTAGAAGGCGATTTTAAAAAAATTGCAGATCATAAGTTTAGACAATTTTCAGCACTTTGAAATGTATTGCAATTTTAGCGCACTAATTATGTGGATGAGATAAATACATTTCCACTGACTTTTAAATAATTATACTGACAAGAAAAAGCAATATTTGAGTAGAAGGCGATTTAAATAAAAATTGAGATCATAAGTTTAGACAATTTTCAGCACTTTGAAATGTATTGCAATTTTAACGCACTAATTATGTGGATGAGATAAAAGCATTTCCACTGACTTTCAAATAATTATACTGACAAGAAAAACCAATGTTTCTAAAATCACAATTGAGTAGAAGGCGATTTGAGAAAAAAATTGCAGATCATAAGTTTAGACAATTTTCAGCAATTTGAAATGTATTGCAATTTTAACGCACTAATTATGTGGATAAGTTAAAAGCATTTCCACTGACTTTCAAATAATTATACTGACAAGAAAAACCAATGTTTCTAAAATCAAAATTGAGTAGAAGGCGATTTGAAAAAAAATTGCAGATCATGTTTAGACAATTTTCAGCAATTTGAAATGTATTGCAATTTTAACGCACTAATTATGTGGATAAGTTAAAAGCATTTCCACTGACTTTTAAATAATTATACTGACAAGAAAAATCAATATTTGAGTAGAAGGCGATTTGAAAAAAAATGCAGATCATAAGTTAAGACAATTTTAAGCACTTTGAAATGTATTGCAATTTTAACGCACTAATTATGTGGATGAGATAAAAGCATTTCCACTGACTTTCAAATAATTATACTGACAAGAAAAACCAATGTTTCTAAAATCACAATTGAGTAGAAGGCGATTTGAGAAAAAAATTGCAGATCATAAGTTTAGACAATTTTCAGCAATTTAAAATGTATTGCAATTTTAACGCACTAATTATGTGGATAAGTTAAAAGCATTTCCACTGACTTTCAAATAATTATACGGACAAGAAAAACCAATGTTTCTAAAATCAAAATTGAGTAGAAGACGATTTGAAAAAAAATTGCAGATTATAAGTTTAGACAATTTTCAGCAATTTGAAATGTATTGCAATTTTAACGCACTAATTATGTGGATAAGTTAAAAGCATTTCCACTGACTTTCAAATAATTATACTGACAAGAAAAACCAATGTTTCTAAAATCAAAATTGAGTAGAAGGCGATTTGAAAAAAAATTGCAGATCATGTTTAGACAATTTTCAGCAATTTGAAATGTATTGCAATTTAACGCACTAATTATGTGGATAAGTTAAAAGCATTTCCACTGACTTTCAAATAATTATACTGACAAGAAAAATCAATATTTGAGTAGAAGGCGATTTGAAAAAAATTGCAGATCATAAGTTTAGACAATTTTCAGCACTTTGAAATGTATTGCAATTTTAAAGCACTAATTATGTAAATAAGTTAAAAGCATTTCCACTGACTTTCAAATAATTATACTGACAAGAAAAACCAATATTTGAGTAGAAGGCGATTTAAAAAAAATTGCACATCATAAGTTTAGACAATTTTTAGCACTTTGAAATGTATTGCAATTTTAACGCACTAATTATGTGGATGAGAAAAAAGCATTTCCACTGACATTCAGGTAATTTTACTGACAAGAAAAACCAATGTTTCTAAAATCAAAATGGAGTAGAAGGCGATTTGAAAAAAAATTGCAGATCATGTTTAGACAATTTTCAGCAATTTGAAATGTATTGCAATTTTAACGCACTAATTATGTGGATAAGTTAAAAGCATTTCCACTGACTTTCAAATAATTATACTGACAAGAAAAATCAATATTTGAGTAGAAGGCGATTTGAAAAAAATTGCAGATCATAAGTTTAGACAATTTTCAGCACTTTGAAATGTATTGCAATTTTAACGCACTAATTATGTAAATAAGTTAAAAGCATTTCCGCTGACTTTCAAATAATTATACTGACAAGAAAAACCAATATTTGAGTAGAAGGCGATTTGAAATAAATTGCAGATCATAAGTTTAGACAATTTTTAGCACTTTGAAATGTATTGCAATTTTAACGCACTAATTATGTGGATGAGATAAAAGCATTTCCACTGACATTCAAGTAATTTTACTGACAAGAAAAACCAATGTTTCTAAAATCAAAATGGAGTAGAAGACGATTTGAAAAAAAATTGCAGATCATAAGTTTAGACAATTTTCAGCAATTTGAAATGTATTGCAATTTTAACGCACTAATTATGTGGATAAGTTAAAAGGATTTCCTCTGACTTTTAAATAATTATACTGACAAGAAAAAGCAATATTTGAGTAGAAGGCGATTTAAAATAAAACTTGCAGATCATAAGTTTAGACAATTTTCAGCACTTTGAAATGTATTGCAATTTTAGCGCACTAATTATGTGGATGATATAAAAGCATTTCCACTGACTTTCAAATAATTATACTGACAAGAAATACCAATGTTTCTAAAATCAAAATTGAGTAGAAGGCGATTTTTAAAAAATTGCAGAATATAAATTTAGACAATTTTCAGCACTTTGAAATGTATTGCAATTTTAACGCACTAATTATGTGGATGAGATAAAAGCATTTCCACTGACATTCAAGTAATTTTACTGACAAGAAAAACCAATGTTTCTACAATCAAAATTGAGTAGAAGGCGATTAAAAAAAAATTGCAGATCATAAGTTTAGACAATTTTCAGCACTTTGAAATGTATTGCAATTTTAGCGCACTAATTATGTGGATGAGATAAAAGCATTTCCACTGACTTTTAAATAATTATAGTGACAAGAAAAAGCAATATTTGAGTAGAAGGCGATTTAAATAAAAATTGAGATCATAAGTTTAGACAATTTTCAGCACTTTGAAATGTATTGCAATTTTAGCGCACTAATTATGTGGATGATATAAAAGCATTTCCACTGACTTTCAAATAATTATACTGTCAAGAAAAGCCAATTTTTCTACAATCAAAATTGAGTAGAATGCGATTTGAAAAAAAATTGCAGATCATAAGTTAAGACAATTTTAAGCACTTTGAAATGTATTGCAATTTTAACGCACTAATTATGTGGATGAGATAAAAGCATTTCCACTGACTTTCAAATAATTATACTGACAAGAAAAACCAATGTTTCTAAAATCAAAATTGAGTAGAAGGCGATTTGAAAAAAAATTGCAGATCATGTTTAGACAATTTTCAGCAATTTGAAATGTATTGCAATTTTAACGCACTAATTATGTGGATAAGTTAAAAGCATTTCCACTGACTTTCAAATAATTATACTGACAAGAAAAATCTATATTTGAGTAGAAGGCGATTTGAAAAAAAATGCAGATCATAAGTTTAGACAATTTTCAGCACTTTGAAATGTATTGCAATTTTAACGCACTAATTATGTAAATAAGTTAAAAGCATTTCCACTGACTTTCAAATAATTATACTGACAAGAAAATCCAATATTTGAGTAGAGGGCGATTTGAAAAAAATTGCAGATCATAAGTTTAGACAACTTTTAGCACTTTGAAATGTATTGCAATTTTAACGCACTAATTATGTGGATGAGATAAAAGCATTTCCACTGACATTCAAGTAATTTTACTGACAAGAAAAACCAATGTTTCTAAAATCAAAATGGAGTAGAAGGCGATTTGAAAAAAAATTGCAGATCATAAGTTTAGACAATTTTCAGCAATTTGAAATGTATTGCAATTTTAACGCACTAATTATGTGGATAAGTTAAAAGCATTTCCACTGACTTTCAAATAATTATACTGACAAGAAAAAGCAATATTTGAGTAGAAGGCGATTTAAATAAAAATTGCAGATCATAAGTTTAGACAATTTTCAGCACTTTGAAATGTATTGCAATTTTAGCGCACTAATTATGTGGGAGCATGAGAAACGGCTACCACATCCAAGGAAGGCAGCAGGCGCGCAACTTACCCACTCCCGGCACGGGGAGGTAGTGACGAAAAATAACAATACGGGACTCTTTCGAGGCCCCGTAATTGGAATGAGTACACTTTAAACCCTTTAACGAGGATCTATTGGAGGGCAAGTCTGGTGCCAGCAGCCGCGGTAATTCCAGCTCCAATAGCGTATATTAAAGTTGTTGCAGTTAAAAAGCTCGTAGTTGGATCTCAGGCGCAGGCGGGCGGTCCGGCTCGCGCCGGTTCACTGCCCGTTGTCTCCTGCCCTACCGTCTGCCGGCTCTCTCCCACGGGTGCTCTTCGCTGAGCGTCCTGGGTGGCCGGCGCGTTTACTTTGAAAAAATTAGAGTGTTCAAAGCAGGCCTCGGCTGCCTGAATAATGGTGCATGGAATAATGGAATAGGACCTCGGTTCTATTTTGTTGGTTTTCGGAACTGGAGGTAATGATTAACAGGGACAAACGGGGGCATTCGTATTGCGGCGTTAGAGGTGAAATTCTTGGATCGCCGCAAGACGAGCTACTGCGAAAGCATTTGTCAAGAATGTTTTCATTAATCAAGAACGAAAGTCAGAGGCGCGAAGACGATCAGATACCGTCGTAGTTTTGACCATAAACGATGCCGACTAGCGATCCGCAGGAGTTGCTTCGATGACTCTGCGGGCAGCTTCCGGGAAACCAAAGTGTTTGGGTTCCGGGGGAAGTATGGTTGCAAAGCTGAAACTTAAAGGAATTGACGGAAGGGCACCACCAGGAGTGGAGCCTGCGGCTTAATTTGACTCAACACGGCCAACACTGAAATGATTGACATGCCGAGACCACTCTTCTGGAGTCTAATATGGAACTGGTGCTGGACTTAGACCCCCAGAAATCTGGGGTTATGTCCCCTGTGGCTCGGTTTTGTCTGCATCCAGTGTTTGATAAAGGAATTGACGGAAGAGCACTATCAGGAGTGGAGCCTGAGACCTAAGTTAACTTACCACGCCAATACTGCAGAATGACTATCAAAAAGTACACCTTAGTGGGGTCTAATAGAGAACATGTGCTGGAATTAGACCCTCGAAAATCTTTGAGGCTACCCTTTAAGAAACTTGATTATCTCGCTAAGGGAATTGACGGAAGGGCACCACCAGGTGTGGAACCTGCGGCTTAATTTGACTGAACACGCCAATACTGTAGAACAACTGACAAATTGAGAGCACTGCCGTTTGGGTCTAATAATGAACGTACGCTGGTATTAGACTCACGGACGACAAGTCAGCTCAAATGAAAGAACGCTACGGAAATCGTGTTTAACTCCGCAGATTTCAAATACCTGGTCATTGACAAACAAAAGCCCTCAATAAATTCGTCTGACCAAATAGTGAACGGGTGCTGGACATAGATCTGAAGACAGGTCAGTTTTACCCTACAAATGACAGGGCGTTGCTACGGAAAACCAGCTCAAATCGAGAGGAGCCGCAGACACTTTGGTTCACGTACCAGGCTGATAAGCCAAGGGCGCGAGGCTACCATGTGGGGGATTACGGCCGAACCCTTGAAAGCCGCAATCCCGCCCAAAATCTCAGCACCACTGCAATGGGAGGCTCCTACATGCTCGGGACCTGGGGCTTGCGCCCCAGCCCTATCAGGTAGAGCCAAAGTAAGAGGTCCTTGCCGCCCGCAAATCAAAGCGTGCGGAAAACTGCTTGATACTCACCCTATACGGCGATGGGGTGCGAAAAACACCAACCAAAGACTTAGAACCTGGTCGGGGTGTCGAAAACAGTAGAGCAGCCACCACACTGTGAACTGTCAAGACTCAACCACTGACCATGAGAGTTGTCCGCACACCAGGCGATCAACATCTCTGTGACATTACCAGGCTTGTCCTCTGGCTAAATGCACTCCGGTTACGATATCTACCTCTGTACGTTATCAGCCATAACTATCATGCTGGACGCAGAAGAGATGCAGACCAGCGGACATTGCACACCTGCCCCACTGTGTCAACACCCCAGGTGGCGGGGAATGCTAGGCGTACCATCCCTGCATAGAAGCCAAGAAAATAAAGGGAAAAAGAGATACCCCACTCACATGCAAATGCTACGTTTCTGGCAGGACGTGACGATCCTGGGATACAGACACACTGGACTGCCTCTCTTCCGGGTAAACCAGTCCATCTCATATATCACATACCATCATTGCACCCTATAGACACGAGTAGTGAAGACTCGATAGTCTGGTAAGACAACTTCCATAGGAGAGAAAACTCTGATCGTAAACAACTGCTGCCTTGCAGATAGGCTGGGGACAGCCAAAGGCTAAGGAGGGCATCCCTACAGAAACGCCTGTTGAAATCGGATGCACGGGGCCGCAAGCCTAACAAAACAGTGCAACGTAAATCACAGTATGATGGCAGCACAACCTATTCGAAAAACGTATGGCGCTCATCCTGAGGAGACCCGCCAGGCAGCGATAGCGCCGGGCCCCACGCCTCGAAGGGGCCCACCCTTGACTACTGGTGGTCACCCACCCATGTGTCGTGGAGTCAAGGCACATGGCTATGGGGAAACGACTATTGGCCAAAACCTCAAGACCCTCAGAATATTACAGTGGAATGCGGAGGGAGTCATTAACAAAAAACTTTCCCTAACACATCACCTGCATGAAGGTAAGATTGACGTGGCATGTATCCAGGAAACGCACCTCAACAATAACCATAAATTCTCAATCAGAGGATACCAGACTTTCCGTCTAGATAGAGAAGGCCACAAAGGAGGGGTCCTGATACTGACCAGAAACAGCATACCGAGTAGCGCGGTACCTGTCAATCACACCGGACAAGCAGAAATTGTAGGAGTTGACATAATGGCTCAAGAGACGAAGCTCCGCATTTTCAATCTGTACGGACCACCAAACAGAGACCTATCGCTCTCGAGTATGGAGGTCAGAGACTCCAACTGCATAGTGGTTGGAGATTTCAACAGCCACTCGGAGAGATGGGGATACTCTGACACAGACAGCAGAGGTGACGAAGTGGAAGATTGGGAGATAGATGCAAATCTCTCCCTAATCAATAGGCCGGAGGATAGCCCTAGCTTCTATTCAAGAACATGGCATACCACCTCGACTCCAGATTTGGCCTTCTCCACACAGGACATACACTATAAAATAGACCGCCAGGTGCTAAACCAACTGGCAGGTAGCGACCACAGGCCGATCAGGCTAACCATTGACATGGAAGTAGGCCCACAGGAAACAAAACCGCTCCCACGTTGGAATTACAAACGAGCCGACTGGGACAGATTTGCATTCCTGACAGATGGGCTGTGTGAAACCATCAACACACGAAACACCAAAATGAAGCCCATGGTAGAGAGCCTAAGCAAGGCAATAATGCAAGCCGCCACTGAAACCATCCCAAGAGGAGCTAGGAAAAACTATAAGCCCTACTGGAATGATGAGTTACAGAAAGTGGAAGATGCAGTAACAAATGCTAGGAACATGGCAGAACGAGAAAAATCCGTGGAGGCAAACATCGCCCTCAAAGCCGCCGCGGCGAAGTACAAACACACTCTCAAGCAAACAGCAAGAGAAAGTTGGAAAAATAAAACGGAAAGTTTAAACCTGGACAAAGAAGGGAACAAGCTATGGAAGCTAGTCAGAGCCATGAACGACGAAACCCCGTCAAATAAACAAATTACTATCAAGCAAGGCGAGAACTTGATCACAGGTAAGAAAGCCGCAAACGCCTTTGTCGATCACTATGCCAGAGCAAACCACATCGAGGTCCCTGCAGATAAGCATACAGACATTAGCGAAGAGCTAAAGGGGCACGAAAACATAAATACGGCTCCTGAAGAGCACATGATGGCCAAACTAACAATGCGCGAAATGGAAGAGGCTATGAGAACACTAAAGAGAAGGAAATCTCCCGGAAAAGACGGGATAACAAACGAAATGCTGATGGGGCTGGGCCAAACAGCGAAGAAAAAACTACTATCAGTCCTGAACCAAAGCTGGAAAAGGGGTATTGTACCCCAGGCATGGAAAGATGCAATACTGGTACCAGTACCAAAAACAGGAAAGGACAAAACAGATCCGAATGGATACAGGCCTATAAGCCTACTGAGCTGTGTCGGCAAGCTGATGGAACGGATGATAAACACCAGACTGATGTGGCATCTGGAAGAAAAACGAATACTAATTCCACAGCAAGCCGGCTTTAGACAGCACAGATCCACTGAGGACCAGGTCATCCTCATAGCCCAAGAGATAGAAGATGCCTACCAGGCACAGAAACACACAGTAGCTGTTTGGGTGGATCTGGAAAAGGCATTTGACAAAGTCTGGAAGGATGGACTTAGAGTCAAGCTAAGAAGAAGTGATGTTTGTGGGAAGATGTACAAGTGGATCAACCACTACCTCAAACAAAGAACGGCCAGAGTCCAAGTACAAGGGCAGATGAGCAAAAAGGTGACACTCGAGCAGGGAGTACCCCAAGGGGGAGTACTGTCACCCACACTCTTCCTGGTATATATAAACGATATTATAGAGAATATACCAAGAAGAGTCCATAGCTCAATGTTTGCAGACGATCTGGCTATGTGGACCTCTGAAAAGAATCTCACCATAGCAAGAAATCGGATGCAAACGGCCCTAACATCGCTGGAAGAGTGGGCGAACTCATGGCTGGTCAAAATAAACGAGGAGAAAACCACGTGCACAATATTCTCGCTCTCATTAAAACCCCAAAGTACCAAACTAAGCCTAAATGGCAAAATCCTGCAGCCAAACGACAACCCAACCTATCTGGGAGTCACATTTGATCGGCGCATGACATGGAAAAGTCAGATTGAGAGAAACCGAATGAAAGCCAGAGAAAGAATGGCGATCATGAGGAAACTTGCTGGCACAAGCTGGGGAGCAGACGAAGGCATACTAAAGAAACTGTACACTGGAAGAGTGAGACCAGTTCTCGAGTATGGCATCGCGGCATGGACAACAGCAGCGAAGGCGAACTTCGATAAAGTTAACAAACTTCAAAACCAAGCCATGAGAATCATAACAGGTGGCATGAAGTCAACGCCAATTGTAGAACTTGAAAAGATTACAAAACTGCAATCCATGACCGACAGAAGAGACTGCAGAGCCCAGCTGCAGTCAGAGAAACTCCGAAGACTGACGGACCATCCAATGTACCAGAGGCTAAACAATCTGGGAACTGGGAAACTAAAGCGGAGAAACTTTGCAGAAATAGCCAAAGCAAAGATGCACGAAGATCCCATAAACGCACTAACAACACCAAAACCCATCACTACTGTACGAAAACCTACTTGGAGGCAGGATATATTTCCAGAGGTGGTAGAAAATATACCAGGTATTGCAAACAAAAACTGCCAGACCGAAAAAGAAAGGAGAGACACTACCCTAAGCTTCATAACGAAAAGCTACCCAAGCATGGACTGGATCCATGCATACACCGACGGTTCTGTAACAAACACTACACAGAACGGAGGGGCAGGAGCATTCCTGAAACTACCAAATGGCAGAAAAATAACACTGTCATTCGCTACTGGTAAGTACACGAGCAATTTCAGAGCAGAGGCAGAGGCACTGAGGGCGGCAGTGGAAGAAATGGCAACACACAGTGAAAATGAGAGCCATATAGTCCTGCTGACAGATGCTCTCGAAGTAGTCACAGCGCTAAAAAGCCAGAAAAACACTGAGCTTAATGACTTAAGAGCAGCACTCTGCAAACTGTGCCAACAGTCCGCACCAAAAAGGGTAGTGGTACAGTGGGTTCCGTCACACTGCAACATCCAAGGCAACGAGGAGGCAGACAGACTGGCAAAAGAAGGTGCAAGGCTACCACAAATAGATACCAGTATGACGTACGAAGAGTCAAAACGGCTTATCAAAGACAGGTACATGTCCAAATGGGAAACCGAACATACTGGTTACACCAAAAACGATGCCTATTACCAGTTGAACCGAAGAGAGCAGGTCGTTGTCTTCAGACTTCGCACTGGCCACAACAGACTGAGGTACCACCTCTTCAACAAATTGAAGATAGGGTGTACCGACGAATGCCCGTGCGGTACTGGTAAAATGACCACTGAACATCTGCTGCAGAACTGCCCGACATACGAGGATCAGAGAGAGCAGATGTGGCCATTGCCAGTGGAACTGCAAGACAAGCTCTATGGTAGTGGCGAGAGTCTCAGGATGACCGCCGCTTTTTTCGAAAAAATAATGGTTACTGTCTGACTGTGTACGCAGAAGAAGAAGAAGACAATTTTCAGCACTTTGAAATGTATTGCAATTTTAACGCACTAATTATGTGGATGAGATAAAAGCATTTCCACTGACTTTCAAATAATTATACTGACAAGAAAAACCAATATTTGAGTAGAAGGCGATTTGAAAAAAATTGCAGATCATAAGTTTAGACAATTTTTAGCACTTTGAAATGTATTGCAATTTTAACGCACTAATTATGTGGATGAGATAAAAGCATTTCCACTGACATTCAAGTAATTTTACTGACAAGAAAAACAAATGTTTCTAAAATCAAAATGGAGTAGAAGGCGATTTGAAAAAAAATTGCAGATCATAAGTTAAGACAATTTTAAGCACTTTGAAATGTATTGCAATTTTAGCACACTAATTATGTGGATGAGATAAAAGCATTTCCACTGACTTTAAAATAATTATACTGACAAGAAAAACCAATGTTTCTAAAATCAAAATTGAGTAGAAGGCGATTTGAAAAAAAAATTGCAGATCATGTTTAGACAATTTTAAGCAATTTGAAATGTATTGCAATTTTAACGCACTAATTATGTGGATAAGTTAAAAGCATTTCCACTGACTTTCAAATAATTATACTGACAAGAAAAACCAATGTTTCTAAAATAAATATTGAGTAGAAGGCGATTTGAAAAAAAATTGCAGATCATGTTTAGACAATTTTCAGCAATTTGAAATGTATTGCAATTTTAACGCACTAATTATGTGGATAAGTTAAAAGCATTTCCACTGACTTTCAAATAATTATATTGACAAGAAAAATCAATATTTGAGTAGAAGGCGATTTGAAAAAAATTGCAGATCATAAGTTTAGACAATTTTCAGCACTTTGAAATGTATTGCAATTTTAACGCACTAATTATGTGGATAAGTTAAAAGCAATTCCACTGACTTTCAAGTAATTTTACTGACAAGAAAAACCAATTTTTCTACAATCAAAATTGAGTAGAAGGCGTTTTTAAAAAAAAATTGCAGATCATAAGGTAAGACAATTTTAAGCACTTTGAAATGTATTGCAATTTTAACGCACTAATTATGTGGATAAGTTAAAAGCATTTCCACTGACTTTTAAATAATTATACTGACAAGAAAAACCAATATTTGAGTAGAAAGCGATTTGAAAAAAATTGCAGATCATAAGTTTAGACAATTTTCAGCACTTTGAAATGTATTGCAATTTTAGCACACTAATTATGTGGATGAGATAAAAGCATTTCCACTGAATTTCAAATAATTATACTGACAAGAAAAACCAATGTTTCTAAAATCAAAATTGAGTAGAAGGCGATTTGAAAAAAATCTGCAGATCATAAGTTAAGACAATTTTCAGCACTTTGAAATGTATTGCAATTTTAACGCACTAATTATGTGGATAAGTTAAAAGCATTTCCACTGACTTTCAAATAATTTTACTGACAAGAAAAGCCAATTTTTCTACAATCAAAATTGAGTAGAAGGCGATTTGAAAAAAAATTGCAGATCATAAGTTAAGACAATTTTAAGCACTTTGAAATGTATTGCAATTTTAACGCACTAATTATGTGGATAAGTTAAAAGCATTTCCACTGACTTTCAAATAATTATACTGACAAGAAAAACCAATTTTTCTAAAAATCAAAATTGAGTAGAAGGCGATTTGAAAAAAAATTGCAGATCATAAGTTTAGACAATTTTTAGCAATTTGAAATGTATTGCAATTTTAACGCACTAATTATGTGGATAAGTTAAAAGCATTTCCACTGACTTTCAAATAATTATACTGACAAGAAAAACCAATATTTGAGTAGAAGGCGATTTGAAAAAAATTGCAGATTATAAGTTTAGACAATTTTCAGCAATTTGAAATGTATTGCAATTTTAACGCACTAATTATGTGGATAAGTTAAAAGCATTTCCACTGACTTTCAAATAATTATACTGACAAGAAAAACCAATATTTGAGTAGAAGGCGATTTGAAAAAAATTGCAGATCATAAGTTTAGACAATTTTCAGCACTTTGAAATGTATTGCAATTTTAACGCACTAATTATGTGAATAAGTTAAAAGCAATTCCACTGACTTTCAGGTAATTTTACTGACAAGAAAAACCAATTTTTCTACAATCAAAATTAAGTAGAAGACGATTTGAAAAAAAATTGCAGATCATAAGTTTAGACAATTTTAAGCAATTTGAAATGTATTGCAATTTTAACGCACTGATTATGTGGATAAGTTAAAAGCATTTCCACTGACTTTCAAATAATTATACTGACAAGAAAAAACAATATTTGAGTAGAAGGCGATTTGAAAAAAATTGCAGATCATAAGTTTAGACAATTTTGAGCAATTTGAAATGTATTGCAATTTTAAAGCACTAATTATGTGGATAAGTTAAAAGCATTTCCACTGACTTTCAAATAATTATACTGACAAGAAAAACCAATGTTTCTAAAATCAAAATTGAGTAGAAGGCGATTTGAAAAAAAATTGCAGATTATAAGTTTAGACAATTTTCAGCAATTTGAAATGTATTGCAGATTTAACGCACTAATTATGTGGATAAGTTAAAAGCATTTCCACTGACTTTCAAATAATTATACTGACAAGAAAAACCAATATTTGAGTAGAAGGCGATTTGAAAAAAAATTGCAGATCACAAGTTTAGACAATTTTCAGCACTTTGAAATGTCTTGAAATTTTAGCGCACTAATTATGTGGATGATATAAAAGCATTTCCACTGACTTTCAAATAATTATACTGACAAGAAAAACAATGTTTCTAAAATCAAAATTGAGTAGAAGGCAATTTGAAAAAAAATTGCAGATCATAAGTTTAGACAATTTTCAGCATTTTGAAATGTATTGCAATTTTAGCGCACTAATTATGTGGATGATATAAAAGCATTTCCACTGACTTTCAAATAATTATACTGACAAGAAATACCAATGTTTCTAAAATCAAAATTGAGTAGAAGGCGATTTGAAAAAAATTGCACAATATAAGTTTAGACAATTTTCAGCACTTTGAAATGTATTGCAATTTTAGCGCACTAATTATGTGGATGAGATAAAAGCATTTCCACTGACTTTCAAGTAATTTTACTGACAAGAAAAACCAATGTTTCTACAATCTAAATTGAGTAGAAGTAGATTTGAAAAAAAAATGCAGATCATAAGTTAAGACAATTTTCAGCACTTTGAAATGTATTGCAATTTTAACGCACTAATTATGTGGATAAGTTAAAAGCAATTTCACTGACTTTCAAGTAATTTTACTGACAAGAAAAACCAATTTTTCTACAATAGAAATTGAGTAGAAGGCGATTTGAAAAAAATTTCAGATCATAAGTTTAGACAATTTTGAGCAATTTGAAATGTATTGCAATTTTAACGCACTAATTATGTGGATAAGTTAAAAGCATTTCCACTGACTTTCAAATAATTATACTGACAAGAAAAACCAATGTTTCTAAAATCAAAATTGAGTAGAAGGCGATTTGAAAAAAAATTGCAGATTATAAGTTTAGACAATTTTCAGCAATTTGAAATGTATTGCAGATTTAACGCACTAATTATGTGGATAAGTTAAAAGCATTTCCACTGACTTTCAAATAATTATACTGACAAGAAAACAATGTTTCTAAAATCAAAACTGAGTAAAAGGCGATTTGAAAAAACATTAAAGATCATAAGTTTAGACCATTTTCAGAACATTGAAATGTATTGCAATTTTAACGCACTAATTATGTGGTTAAGTTAACAGCATTTCCACAAACTTTCAAGTAATTTTACTGACAAGAAAAACCAATTTAATAAAAATCAAAACAGAGTAGAAGGTGATTTGAAAATAAATTGCAGATCATAAGTTTAGACAATTTTAGCACTTTCAAATGTATTGCAATTTTAACGCACTAATTATGTGGTTAAGTTAAATGCATTTCCACTGAATTTCAAGTAATTTTACTGACAAGAAAAACCAATGTTTCTAAAATGAAAACTGAGTAAAAGGTGATTTGAAAATAAATTGCAGATCATAAGTTTAGACAATTTTCAGCACTTTGAAATGTATTGCAATTTTAACGCGCTAATTATGTTGCTAAGTCAAAAGCATTTGCACAGACTTTCAATAAGTTTTACTTACTAAAAAAACCAATTTATAAAAATCAAAACTGAGTAGAAGGTGATTTGAAAATAAATTGCAGATCATAAGTTTAGACAATTTTCAGCACTTTGAAATGTATTGCAATTTTAACGCACTAATTATGTGGCTAAGTTAACAGCATTTCCACTGACTTTCAAGTAATTTTACTGACAAGAAAAACCAATGTTTATAAAAATCAAAATTGAGTAAAAGGCGATTTGAAAAAAAATTGCAGAGCATAAGTTTAGACATATTTTAGCTCTTTGAAATATATTGCAATTTTAACGCACTAATTATGTGGTTAAGGTAAATGCATTTCCACTGAATTTCAAGTAATTTTACTGACAAGAAAAACCAATGTTTCTAAAATGAAAACTGAGTAGTAGGCAATTTAAAAAAAAATTGCAGATGATTAGTTTAGAACATTTTCAGCACTTTGAAATGTATTGCAATTTTAACTCATTAATTATGTGGCTAAGTTAAAAGCATTTCCACAGACATTCAAGTAATTTTACTGACAAGAAAAACAATGTTTAAAAAATGAAAACTGAGTAAAAGGTGATTTGAAAAAAAATTGCAGATCATAAGTTTAAACAATTTTCAGCACTTTGAAATGTATTGCAATTTTAACTCGCTAATTATGTTGCTAAGTCAAAAGCATTTCCACAGACTTTCAATAAGTTTTACTTACTAAAAAAACCAATTTAAAAAAATCAAAACTGAGTAGAAGGTGATTTGAAAATAAATTGCAGATCATAAGTTTAGACAATTTTAGCACTTTTAAATGTAATGCAATTTTAACGCACTAATTATGTGGCTAAGTTAAAAGCATTTCCACTGAATTTCAAGTAATTTTACTGACAAGAAAAACCAATGTTTCTAAAATGAAAACTGAGTAAAAGGTGATTTGAAAAAAAATTGCAGATCATAAGTTTAGACAATTTTCAGCACTTTGAAATGTATTGCAATTTTAACGCGCTAATTATGTTGCTAAGTCAAAAGCATTTCCACAGACTTTCAATAAGTTTTACTTACTAAAAAAACCAATTTAAAAAAATCAAAACTGAGTAGAAGGTGATTTGAAAATAAATTGCAGATCATAAGTTTAGACAATTTTAGCACTTTTAAATGTAATGCAATTTTAACGCACTAATTATGTGGTTACGTTAAATGCATTTCCACAGAATTTCAAGTAATTTTACTTACTAAAAAAACCAATTTAAAAAAATCAAAACTGAGTAAAAGGCGATTTGAAAATAATATGCAGATCATAAGTTTAGACAATTTTCAGAACTTTGAAATGTATTGCAATTTTAACGCACTAATTATGTGGCTAAGTTAACAGCATTTCCAACTGACTTTCAAGTAATTTTACTGACAAGAAAAACCAATGTTTATAAAAATCAATATTGAGTAGAAGGCGATTTGAAAAAAAATTGCAGAGCATAAGTTTAGACATATTTTAGCTCTTTGAAATGTTTTGCAATTTTAACGCACTAATTATGTGGTTAAGTTAAATGCATTTCCACTGAATTTCAAGTAATTTTACTGACAAGAGAAACCAATGTTTCTAAAATGAAAACTGAGTAGTAGGCAATTTAAAAAAAAATTGCAGATGATTAGTTTAGAACATTTTCAGCACTTTGAAATGTATTGCAATTTTAACTCATTAATGATGTGGCTAAGTTAAAAGCATTTCCACAGACATTCAAGTAATTTTACTGACAAGAAAAACAATGTTTCTAAAATCAAAACTGAGTAAAAGGCGATTTGAAAAAACATTGCAGATCATAAGTTTAGACAATTTTCAGAATTTTGAAATGTATTGCAATTTTAACGCACTAATTATGTGGTTAAGTTAACAGCATTTCCACAGACTTTCAAGTAATTTTATTGACAAGAAAAACCAATTTAATAAAAATCAAAACAGAGTAGAAGGTGATTTGAAAATAAATTGCAGATCATAAGTTTAGACAATTTTAGCACTTTTAAATGTAATGCAATTTTAACGCACTAATTATGTGGCTAAGTTAACAGCATTTCCACTGACTTTCAAATAATTTTACTGACAAGAAAAACCAATGTTTATAAAAATCAAAATTGAGTAGAAGGCGATTTGAAAAAAAATTGAAGATCATACGTTTAGACAATTTTAGCACTTTCAAATGTATTGCAATTTTAATGCACTAATTATATGGTTAAGTTAAATGCATTTTCACTGAATTTCAAGTAATTTTACTTACTAAAAAAACCAATTTAAAAAAATCAAAACTGAGTAAAAGGCGATTTGAAAATAAATTGCAGATCATAAGTTTAGACAACTTTCAGACCTTTGAAATGTATTGCAATTTTAACGCACTAATTATGTGGTTAAGTTAAATGCATTTCCACTGAATTTCAAGTAATTTTACTGACAAGAAAAACCAATGTTTCTAAAATGAAAACTGAGTAGTAGGCAATTTAAAAAAAAATTGCAGATGATTAGTTTAGAAAATTTTCAGCACTTTGAAATTTATTGCAATTTTAACTCATTAATTATGTGGCTAAGTTAAAAGCATTTCCACAGACATTCAAGTAATTTTACTGACAAGAAAACAGTGTTTCTAAAATCAAAACTGAGTAAAAGGCGATTTGAAAAAACATTGAAGATCATAAGTTTAGACCATTTTCAGAACATTGAAATGTATTGCAATTTTAACGCACTAATTATGTGGTTAAGTTAACAGCATTTCCACAGACTTTCAAGTAATTTTACTGACAAGAAAAACCAATTTAATAAAAATCAAAACAGAGTAGAAGGTGATTTGAAAATAAATTGCAGATCATAAGTTTAGACAATTTTAGCACTTTCAAATGTATTGCAATTTTAACGCACTAATTATGTGGTTAAGTTAAATGCATTTCCACTGAATTTCAAGTAATTTTACTGACAAGAAAAACCAATGTTTCTAAAATGAAAACTGAGTGAAAGGTGATTTGAAAAAAAATTGCAGATCATAAGTTTAGACAATTTTCAGCACTTTGAAATGTATTGCAATTTTAACGCGCTAATTATGTTGCTAAGTCAAAAGCATTTTCACAGACTTTCAATAAGTTTTACTTACTAAAAAAACCAATTTAAAAAAATCAAAACTGAGTAGAAGGTGATTTGAAAATAAATTGCAGATCATAAGTTTAGACAATTTTAGCACTTTTAAATGTAATGCAATTTTAACGCACTAATTATGTGGCTAAGTTAACAGCATTTCCACTGACTTTCAAATAATTTTACTGACAAGAAAAACCAATGTTTATAAAAATCAAAATTGAGTAGAAGGCGATTTGAAAAAAAATTGAAGATCATACGTTTAGACAATTTTAGCACTTTCAAATGTATTGCAATTTTAATGCACTAATTATATGGTTAAGTTAAATGCATTTTCACTGAATTTCAAGTAATTTTACTTACTAAAAAAACCAATTTAAAAAAATCAAAACTGAGTAAAAGGCGATTTGAAAATAAATTGCAGATCATAAGTTTAGACAATTTTCAGACCTTTGAAATGTATTGCAATTTTAACGCACTAATTATGTGGTTAAGTTAAATGCATTTCCACTGAATTTCAAGTAATTTTACTGACAAGAAAAACCAATGTTTCTAAAATGAAAACTGAGTAGTAGGCAATTTTAAAAAAAATTGCAGATGATTAGTTTAGAAAATTTTCAGCACTTTGAAATTTATTGCAATTTTAACTCAATAATTATGTGGCTAAGTTAAAAGCATTTCCACAGACATTCAAGTAATTTTACTGACAAGAAAACAGTGTTTCTAAAATCAAAACTGAGTAAAAGGCGATTTGAAAAAACATTGAAGATCATAAGTTTAGACCATTTTCAGAACATTGAAATGTATTGCAATTTTAACGTACTAATTATGTGGTTAAGTTAACAGCATTTCCACAGACTTTCAAGTAATTTTACTGACAAGAAAAACCAATTTAATAAAAATCAAAACAGAGTAGAAGGTGATTTGAAAATAAATTGCAGATCATAAGTTTAGACAATTTTAGCACTTTCAAATGTATTGCAATTTTAACGCACTAATTATGTGGTTAAGTTAAATGCATTTCCACTGAATTTCAAGTAATTTTACTGACAAGAAAAACCAATGTTTCTAAAATGAAAACTGAGTGAAAGGTGATTTGAAAAAAAATTGCAGATCATAAGTTTAGACAATTTTCAGCACTTTGAAATGTATTGCAATTTTAACGCGCTAATTATATTGCTAAGTCATAAGCATTTCCACAGACTTTCAATAAGTTTTACTTACTAAAAAAACCAATTTAAAAAAATCAAAACTGAGTAGAAGGTGATTTGAAAATAAATTGCAGATCATAAGTTTAGACAATTTTAGCACTTTTAAATGTAATGCAATTTTAACGCACTAATTATGTGGCTAAGTTAACAGCATTTCCACTGACTTTCAAATAATTTTACTGACAAGAAAAACCAATGTTTATAAAAATTAAAATTGAGTAGAAGGCGATTTGAAAAAAAATTGAAGATCATACGTTTAGACAATTTTAGCACTTTCAAATGTATTGCAATTTTAATGCACTAATTATGTGGTTAAGTTAAATGCATTTTCACTTAATTTCAAGTAATTTTACTTACTAAAAAAACCAATTTAAAAAAATCAAAACTGAGTAAAAGGCGATTTGAAAATAAATTGCAGATCATAAGTTTAGACAATTTTCAGACCTTTGAAATGTATTGCAATTTTAACGCACTAATTATGTGGTTAAGTTAAATGCATTTCCACTGAATTTCAAGTAATTTTACTGACAAGAAAAACCAATGTTTCTAAAATGAAAACTGATTAGTAGGCAATTTAAAAAAAAATTGCAGATGATTAGTTTAGAAAATTTTCAGCACTTTGAAATTTATTGCAATTTTAACTCATTAATTATGTGGCTAAGTTAAAAGCATTTCCACAGACATTCAAGTAATTTTACTGACAAGAAAACAATGTTTCTAAAATCAAAACTGAGTAAAAGGCGATTTGAAAAAACATTGAAGATCATAAGTTTAGACCATTTTCAGAACATTGAAATGTATTGCAATTTTAACGCACTAATTATGTGGTTAAGTTAACAGCATTTCCACAGACTTTCAAGTAATTTTACTGACAAGAAAAACCAATTTAATAAAAATCAAAACAGAGTAGAAGGTGATTTGAAAATAAATTGCAGATCATAAGTTTAGACAATTTTAGCACTTTCAAATGTATTGCAATTTTAACGCACTAATTATGTGGTTAAGTTAAATGCATTTCCACTGAATTTCAAGTAATTTTACTGACAAGAAAAACCAATGTTTCTAAAATGAAAACTGAGTAAAAGGTGATTTGAAAATAAATTGCAGATCATAAGTTTAGACAATTTTCAGCACTTTGAAATGTATTGCAATTTTAACGCGCTAATTATGTTGCTAAGTCAAAAGCATTTCCACAGACTTTCAATAAGTTTTACTTACTAAAAAAACCAATTCAAAAAAATCAAAACTGAGTAGAAGGTGATTTGAAAATAAATTGCAGATCATAAGTTTAGACAATTTTAGCACTTTTAAATGTAATGCAATTTTAACGCACTAATTATGTGGTTACGTTAAATGCATTTCCACTGAATTTCAAGTAATTTTACTAACTAAAAAAACCAATTAAAAAAAATCAAAACTGAGTAAAAGGCGATTTGAAAATAAATTGCAAATCATAAGTTTAGACAATTTTCAGAACTTTGAAATGTATTGCAATTTTAATGCACTAATTATGTGGCTAAGTTAACAGCATTTCCACTGACTTTCAAGTAATTTTACTGACAAGAAAAACCTATGTTTATAAAAATCAAAATTGAGTAGAAGGCGATTTGAAAAAAAATTGCAGAGCATAAGTTTAGACATATTTTAGCTCTTTGAAATGTTTTGCAATTTTAACGCACTAATTATGTGGTTAAGTTAAATGCATTTCCACTGAATTTCAAGTAATTTTACTGACAAGAAAAACCAATGTTTCTAAAATGAAAACTGAGTAGTAGGCAATTTAAAAAAAAATTGCAAATGATTAGTTTAGACAATTTTAGCACTTTTAAATGTAATGCAATTTTAACGCACTAATTATGTGGCTAAGTTAACAGCATTTCCACTGACTTTCAAATAATTTTACTGACAAGAAAAACCAATATTTATAAAAATCAAAATTGAGTAGGAGGCGATTTGAAAAAAAATTGAAGATCATACGTTTAGACAATTTTAGCACTTTCAAATGTATTGCAATTTTAATGCACTAATTATGTGGTTAAGTTAAATGCATTTTCACTGAATTTCAAGTAATTTTACTTACTAAAAAAACCAATTTAAAAAAATCAAAACTGAGTAAAAGGCGATTTGAAAATAAATTGCAGATCATAAGTTTAGACAATTTTCAGACCTTTGAAATGTATTGCAATTTTAACGCACTAATTATGTGGTTAAGTTAAATGCATTTCCACTGAATTTCAAGTAATTTTACTGACAAGAAAAACCAATGTTTCTAAAATGAAAACTGATTAGTAGGCAATTTAAAAAAAAATTGCAGATGATTAGTTTAGAAAATTTTCAGCACTTTGAAATTTATTGCAATTTTAACTCATTAATTATGTGGCTAAGTTAAAAGCATTTCCACAGACATTCAAGTAATTTTACTAACAAGAAAACAATGTTTCTAAAATCAAAACTGAGTAAAAGGCGATTTGAAAAAACATTGAAGATCATAAGTTTAGACCATTTTCAGAACATTGAAATGTATTGCAATTTTAACGCACTAATTATGTGGTTAAGTTAACAGCATTTCCACAGACTTTCAAGTAATTTTACTGACAAGAAAAACCAATTTAATAAAAATCAAAACAGAGTAGAAGGTGATTTGAAAATAAATTGCAGATCATAAGTTTAGACAATTTTAGCACTTTCAAATGTATTGCAATTTTAACGCACTAATTATGTGGTTAAGTTAAATGCATTTCCACTGAATTTCAAGTAATTTTACTGACAAGAAAAACCAATGTTTCTAAAATGAAAACTGAGTAAAAGGTGATTTGAAAATAAATTGCAGATCATAAGTTTAGACAATTTTCAGCACTTTGAAATGTATTGCAATTTTAACGCGCTAATTATGTTGCTAAGTCAAAAGCATTTCCACAGACTTTCAATAAGTTTTACTTACTAAAAAAACCAATTCAAAAAAATCAAAACTGAGTAGAAGGTCATTTGAAAATAAATTGCAGATCATAAGTTTAGACAATTTTAGCACTTTTAAATGTAATGCAATTTTAACGCACTAATTATGTGGTTACGTTAAATGCATTTCCACTGAATTTCAAGTAATTTTACTAACTAAAAAAACCAATTAAAAAAAATCAAAACTGAGTAAAAGGCGATTTGAAAATAAATTGCAAATCATAAGTTTAGACAATTTTCAGAACTTTGAAATGTATTGCAATTTTAATGCACTAATTATGTGGCTAAGTTAACAGCATTTCCACTGACTTTCAAGTAATTTTACTGACAAGAAAAACCTATGTTTATAAAAATCAAAATTGAGTAGAAGGCGATTTGAAAAAAAATTGCAGAGCATAAGTTTAGACATATTTTAGCTCTTTGAAATGTTTTGCAATTTTAACGCACTAATTATGTGGTTAAGTTAAATGCATTTCCACTGAATTTCAAGTAATTTTACTGACAAGAAAAACCAATGTTTCTAAAATGAAAACTGAGTAGTAGGCAATTTTAAAAAAAATTGCAAATGATTAGTTTAGAACATTTTCAGTACTTTGAAATGTAATGCAATTTTAACTCATTAATTATGTGGCTAAGTTAAAAGCATTTCCACAGACATTCAAGTAATTTTACTGACAAGAAAAACAATGTTTCTAAAATCAAAACTGAGTAAAAGGCGATTTAGAAAAAACATTGCAGATCATAAGTTTAGACAATTTTCAGCACTTTGAAATGTATTGCAATTTTAACGCGCTTATTATGTTGCTAAGTCAAAAGCATTTCCACAGACTTTCAATAAGTTTTACTTACTAAAAAAAACAATTTAAAAAAATCAAAACTGAGTAGAAGGTGATTTGAAAATAAATTGCAGATCATAAGTTTAGACAATTTTAGCACTTTTAAATGTAATGCAATTTTAACGCACTAATTATGTGGCTAAGTTAAAAGCATTTCCACTGACTTTCGAGTAATTTTACTGACAAGAAAAACCAATGTTTCTAAAATCAAAACTGAGTAAAAGGCGATTTGAAAAAATATTGCAGATCATAAGTTTAGACCATTTTCAGAACTTTGAAATGTATTGCAATTTTAACGCACTAATTATGTGGCTAAGTTAACAGCATTTCCACTGACTTTCAAGTAATTTTACTGACAAGAAAAACCTATGTTTATAAAAATCAAAATTGAGTAGAAGGCGATTTGAAAAAAAATTGCAGAGCATAAGTTTAGACATATTTTAGCTCTTTGAAATGTTTTGCAATTTTAACGCACTAATTATGTGGTTAAGTTAAATGCATTTCCACTGAATTTCAAGTAATTTTACTGACAAGAAAAACCAATGTTTCTAAAATGAAAACTGAGTAGTAGGCAATTTAAAAAAAAATTGCAAATGATTAGTTTAGAACATTTTCAGTACTTTGAAATGTAATGCAATTTTAACTCATTAATTATGTGGCTAAGTTAAAAGCATTTCCACAGACATTCAAGTAATTTTACTGACAAGAAAAACAATGTTTCTAAAATCAAAACTGAGTAAAAGGCGATTTAGAAAAAACATTGCAGATCATAAGTTTAGACAATTTTCAGCACTTTGAAATGTATTGCAATTTTAACGCGCTTATTATGTTGCTAAGTCAAAAGCATTTCCACAGACTTTCAATAAGTTTTACTTACTAAAAAAAACAATTTAAAAAAATCAAAACTGAGTAGAAGGTGATTTGAAAATAAATTGCAGATCATAAGTTTAGACAATTTTAGCACTTTTAAATGTAATGCAATTTTAACGCACTAATTATGTGGCTAAGTTAAAAGCATTTCCACTGACTTTCGAGTAATTTTACTGACAAGAAAAACCAATGTTTCTAAAATCAAAACTGAGTAAAAGGCGATTTGAAAAAATATTGCAGATCATAAGTTTAGACCATTTTCAGAACTTTGAAATGTATTGCAATTTTAACGCACTAATTATGTGGCTAAGTTAACAGCATTTCCACTGACTTTCAAGTAATTTTACTGACAAGAAAAACCAATGTTTATAAAAATCAAAATTGAGTAGAAGGCGATTTGAAAAAAAATTGCAGAGCATAAGTTTAGACATATTTTAGCTCTTTGAAATGTTTTGCAATTTTAACGCACTAATTATGTGGTTAAGTTAAATGCATTTCCACTGAATTTCAAGTAATTTTACTGACAAGAAAAACCAATGTTTCTAAAATGAAAATTGAGTAGAAGGCGATTTCAAACTGGAATCAAATTAGGATTCAATGGACCATGGAACCTGAGAGGACGAAACAGGAAGGTGTACAACCAACAGGCTACAGACAACAACAGCATCCACACTTTGTGCCAACTTCTGAGATGCCCGGAGTGCAGTGAAATCGACTCCTAGAACAGAACAGAACAGTTTTACTGATTATGAGACCAAAATTACTGCATACCAAAGAAAACTCCTATATGGTGGACTGCTTATCTTGATCTGAGCAGATCTTAAGAGTGCAGTCGTCAGAGAACAGATCAGAGATGGTGGCTTGTTATACGAACACATGAAATTGCGTCAAGTATTTTATTCTTCTTCTTCATCGTACGCAGTCAGACAGTAACCATTATTTTTTCGAAAAAAGAGGCGGTCATCCTGAGGCTGTCGACATTGCCATAGAGCTTGTCTTGTGGTTCCACTGGTGATGGCCAAATCTGCTCTCTCTGATCCTCGTATGTCGGGCAGTTCTGCAGCAGATGCTAAGCGGTCATTTTCCCGGTACCACACGGGCATTCTTCTTCTTCTTCTTCTTCTTCTTCGTCTATAGGGTTTGGCAATGACATGATGGACTATGTACTAGTTTGTACGATCCCGGAAGAGAGGCAGTCCATTGTGACTTTGTCCCAGGATCGTCACGTCCTGCCAGAAACGTAGCATATGCATCTTTTTGCTCCCTTTATTTTCTCGGCTCATCTGCAGTGATGGTACGCCTAGCATTCCCCGCCACCCAGAAGGTTGTCTCAATAGGGCAGGAGGTGCAATGTCCGCTGGACTGCATCTCTTCTGCGTCCATTGGGATGACTGATAGCAGACAGAGGCAAAGAGCGAGGAAGGAGTGCATTTTACCAGGTGCATTTATGCAGCTCGACCAGGCCGGGCTGAGACGCAAGCCCCAGCCATGTCGTAGCCTCCCATCACATGAGATTTAGGGCGGGATTCTGGCTTAGAGGCGTTCGGCCGTAGTCCCTCAGATGGTAGCTTATCAGCCAAGCACGTGGACCAAATGTCAGTGACCTGTGATTCCTCTCGAAATAGTGCATTTGACCAGGGGACAAGTCTGGTCATTGCACGGAGATGTTGTTCGCCTGGTGTGCGGACATATCTCATGGTCAAGGGTTGAGTCAAGGGGTGAGGTAGCTGATCTACTGCTTAGGGCACCCCGACCGAGAACTAAGTCTTCTACAAATGATTTCATACCTCATCGCCGTATGGGGTAAATATCGAGCAGCTTCCCTCCCGCTTTGATCGGCGGACGGCAGAGACCTCATTTTGCGGCTCGACCAGTCGGGGCTAGAGTGGGAGCCCCAGGTCTCCACCATGTCGAAGCCTCCCTTTGAAATCGTGCTGAGCTTTTTGATCGGGATTTTGGCTTAGAGGCGTTCGGCCGTAATGCCTCACCTTGTAGCCTCGCGCCGTTGGCTTATCAGCCTAGTACGTGAACCAAATGTTTGCGGCTCCTCTCGAGTTCAGCAGGATTTCCATAGCAACGCCCTGTCATTTGTAGGATAAAACTGACCTGTCTTCCGAGGGTCTATTTCCAGCACCCGTTCAATATTAGACAGGACGTATCAATAGAGGGCTTTTTAAATTGTCAATGGCCAAGTTTCTGGAACCTGCGATTTCTGCAGGGTTAAGACCAGATTACCATAGTAGACGCTCTTTCATAAGGGTGTTAAGAGACTGACCTGTCTTCCGTGAGTTTAATACCAGCACATGTTCACTATTAGACCACACGAAGGTGCTCTCGATTTGCCAGTCATTCTACAGTATTGGCGTGTTAAGTCAATTTAAACCACAGGCTCCACTCCTGGTAGTGCTCTTCCGTCAATTCCTTTATCAAACACTGAATGCAGACCAACCGAGCCACATAGGGCATAACCCCAGATTTCTGAGGGTCTAAGTCCAGCACCCGTTCCATATTAGACCCAAGGAAAGTGGTCTCGGCATGTCAGTCATTTCAGTGTTGGCCGTGTTGAGTCAAATTAAGCCGCCCCTAACACATCACCTGCATGAAGGTAAGATTGACGTGGCATGTATCCAGGAAACGCACCTCAACAATAATCATAAATTCTCAATCAGAGGATACCAGACCTTCCGTCTCGATAGAGAAGGCCACAAAGGAGGGGTCCTGATACTGACCAGAAACTGCATACCGAGTAGCGCGGTATCTGTCAATCACACCGGGCAAGCACAAATTGTAGGAGTTGACATAATGGCTCAAGAGACGAAGCTCCGCATTTTCAATCTGTACGGACCACCAAATAGAGACCTATCGCTCTCGAGTATGGAGGTCAGAGACTCCAACTGCATAGTAGTTGGAGATTTCAACAGCCACTCGGACAGATGAGGATACTATGACACAGACAGTAGAGGAGACGAAGTGGAAGATTGGGAGAAAGATGCAAATCTCTCCCTAATCAATAGGCCGGAGGATAGCCCTAGCTTCTACTCAAGAACATGGCATACCACCTCGACTCCAGATTTGGCCTTCTCCACACAGGACATACACCATAAAATAGACCGCCAGGTGCTAAACCAACTGGCAGGTAGCGACCACAGGCCGATCAGGCTAACCATTAACATGGAAGTAGGCCCACAGGAAACAAAACCGCTCCCACGTTGGAATTACAAATGAGCCGACTGGGACAGATTACCAAATGGCAGAAAAATAACACTGTCATTCCCTACTCGTAAGTACACACGCAATTTCAGAGCGGAGGCAGAGGCACTGAGGGCGGCAGTGAAAGAAATGGTGACACACAGTGAAAATGAAAGCCACATAGTCCTGCTTACAGATGCTCTCGCAGTAGTCACAACGCTAAAAAGCCAGAAAAACACTGAGCTTAATGACTTAAGAGCAGCACTCTGCAAACTGTGCCAGCAGGCCGCACCAAAAAGGGTAATGGTACAGTGGGTCCCATAACACTGCAACATCTAAGGCAACGAGGAGGCAGACAGACTGGCAAAAGAAGGTGCAAGACTACCACAAACAGATACTAGTATGACGTACGAAGAGTCAAAACGGCTTATCAAAGCCAGATACATGACCAAATGGGAAACCGAACATACTGGTTACACCAAAAACGATGCATTTTACCAGTTGAACCGAAGAGAGCAAGTCGTTGTCTTCAGACTTCGCACTGGCCACAATAGACTGAGGTACCACCTATTCAAAAAATTGAAGATAGGGTGTACCGACGAATGCCCGTGCGGTACTGGTAAAATGACCGCTGAACATCTGCTGCAGAACTGCCCGACATACGAGGATCAGAGAGAGCAGATGTGGCCATCACCAGTGGAACTGCAAGACAAGCTCTATGGCAGTGGCGACAGCCTCAGGATGACCGCCGCTTTTTTCGAAAAAAATAATGGTTACTGTCTGACTGCGTACGAAGAAGAAGAAGAAAATTAAGCCGCAGGCTCCACTCCTGGTGGTGCCCTTCCGTCAATTCTTTTATGTTTCAGCTTTGCAACCATACTTCCCCGGGAACCCAAACACTTTGGTTTCTCGGAAGCTGCCCGCAGAGTCATCGAAGCAACTCCTGCGGATCGCTAGTCGGCATCGTTTATGGTCAGAACTACGACGGTATCTGATCGTCTTCGCGCCTCTGACTTTCGTTCTTGATTAATGAAAACATTCTTTACAAATGCTTTTGCAGTAGCTCGTCTTGCGGCGATCCAAGAATTTCACCTCTAACGCCACAATACGAATGCCCCCGTTTGTCCCTGTTAATCATTACCTCCAGTTCCGAAAACCAACAAAATAGAACCGAGGTCCTATTCCATTATTCCATGCACCATTATTCAGGCAGCCGAGGCCTGCTTTGAACACTCTAATTTTTTTAGATTAAACGCGCCGGCCACCCAGGACGCTCAGCGAAGAGCACCCGTGGGAGAGAGCCGGCAGACTGTAGGGCAGGAGACAACGGGCAGTGAACCGGCGCGAGCCGGACCGCCCGCCTGCGCCTGAGATCCAACTACGAGCTTTTTAAGGGTTTAAAGTGTACTCATTCCAATTACGGGGCCTCGAAAGAGTCCCGTATTGTTATTTTTCGTCACTACCTCCCCGTGCCGGGAGTGGGTAAGTTGCGCGCCTGCTGCCTTCCTTGGATGGGGTAGCCGTTTCTCATGCTCCCTCTCCGGAATCGAACCCTGATTCCCCGTTACCCGTTACACGGGCATTCGTTGGTACCACTTATCTTCAATTTGTTGAATAGGGGGTACCTCAGTCTATTGTGGCCAGTGCGAAGTCTGAAGACAACGACCTGCTCTCTTCTGTTCAACTGGTAATAGGCATCGTTTTTGGTGTAGCCAGTATGTTCAGTTTCCCATTTGGTCATGTATCTGGCTTTAATAAGCCGTTTTGACTCTTCGTACGTCATACTAGTATCTGTTTGTGGTAGTCTTGCACCTTCTTTTGCCAGTCTGTCTGCCTCCTCGTTGCCTTTGATGTTACAGTGTGGTGGGACCCACTGTACCACTACCCTTTTTGGTACGGACTGCTGGCATAGTTGACAGAGTACTGCTCTTAAGTTATTAAGCTCAGTGTTTTTCTGGCTTTTTAGCGCTGTGACTACGGCCAGAGAAGGACTGTATGGCTTGCATTTTCTTTATGTGTCACCATTTCTTCCACTGCCGCCCTCAGTGCCTCTGCCTCCGCTCTGAAATTGCTTGTATACTTACCAGTAGCGAATGACAGTGTTATTTTTCTGCCATTTGGTAGGTTCAGGAATGCTCCTGCCCCTCCGTTCTGTATAGTGTTTGTTACAGAACCGTCGGTGTATGCATGGGTCCAGTCCATACTTGGGTAGTTTTTCGATATAAAGCTTAGGGTAGTATCTCTCCTTTCTTTTTCAGTCTGGCAGTTTTTGTTTCCAATACCTGGTATATTTTCTACCACCTCTGGTAATATATCCTGCCTCCAGGTAGGTTTTCGGACAGTAGTGATGGGCTTTGGTGTTGTTATTGCGTTTATGTGATCTTCGTGCATCTTTGCTTTGTTTATTTCTGCAAAGTTTCTCCGCATTAGTTTCCCATTTCCCAAATTTCTTATTCTCTGGTGCATTGGATGGTCAGTCAGTCTTCGGAGTTTCTCTGACTGCAGCTGGGCTCTGCAGTCTCTTCTATCGCTCATGGATTGCAGTTTTGTAATCTTTTCAAGCTCTACAATTGGCGTTGACTTCATGCCTCCTGTTATAACTCTCATGGCTTAGTTTTGAAGTTTGCTAACTTTATCGAAGTTCGCCTTTGCTGCTGTTGTCCATGCCGCAATGCCATACTCGAGAATTGGTCTCATTCTTCCAGTGTACAGTTTCTTTAGTATACGTTCGTCTGCTCCCCAACTTGTGCCAGCAAGTTTCCTTATGATTGCCATTCTTTCTCTAGCTCTCATTCGGTTTCTCTCGATCTGACTTTTCCATGTCATGCACCGATCAAATGTGACTCCCAGATAGTTTGGGTGGTCGTTTGGCTGCATGAATTTGCCATTTAGACTTAATTTGGTGTTTTGGGGTTTGATTGAAAGCGAGAATATTGTACATGTGGTTTTCTCCTCGTTTATTTTGACCAGCCATGAGTTAGCCCACTCTTCCAGCGATGTTAGGGCCTGCTGCATCCGATTTCTTGCTGCGTCATGTACCTGATATGCATACCAGTTCCTGAACTGAAATTGCTGTAAAGTCTATGCTAAAGATTGTCGTACCAACACACATCCTTGTTTGGTACGGTTGGTGCATGGGAAGGATACAGATAATTCTGATTCGTGCAGTACTCGAGCCATCATGAGAATAGCGGCTACCTTTAAAAATTTTGACGAAACAATCAAAATTTGCTATTTTGTGCCTGAGCCATTTCCTCTTAACGGTGACAAAGACATTTCTACTGTAGTTCACATGATGCATATATCATGCCGAACGCAAAAAGAAACCCTCGAAAACTACATTGATCTCTGGGAGTAGGACCCGCTCAGGATAACCAGTTAGGCAGCTCAGCATAACTCGTGCCAGAATTGTGTTGACATCTTGTATACTGAGCTTTTGGACATTTATCATTTCTTCTTCCTTTTATATAGAAAGGACATGCTCTCACACAACACTCATTCTTACTTAAGATTTTCACTGTTAACTACTAGCAGCAGCAATCATCTTTAGCACAGCTCGCATAGTTTTTACAAAGACAAGGACCACTTAATATAGTGTAGTGCAGCAGTGAACTTTTATTACAGGTTTTTGTTTTTGAAATTACCATCAGTCACAAGATCTTGTGATACTTAAGTTTGACAATGCATTTGCGTTATGAACGTGTTTACGTATTACAAAGGCTGCAATACTTTCTGCAGAACCGGTGTGCATCTGCATAGCTATCACAAATGGGATAAGTGGCTGTGTTCATACGAATGCAGTCTTCAAACGTCAGCAAATCTGCACACGCACCTGGGTGGATTTCAGGACAATTAGCTTCGTCTGACATGTCGCCACAGTCATTTTCGCCATCGCATTTATAAGAGGTGGAAATGCACCCTCCCGTCGTGCATTGAAAGTGGTTTGTATCGCAGGTACAACCTGTCTCGTCACTATGATCTCCACAATCGTTATCACCATCGCACTGAAATGTTCACAAATCATAGATTATTTGTAAGTAAATGGTATAGTAGAACAGATGTATGTATTTATGCGTATGGGTTTGGGAGAAGCATGCCATTTCTAGAAATAGACAAAGCAAAGTATTAAACTGGATTTGAAAGCTTTACTTTTTTCATATAGTTATGAATAAAGAATGTTTCAGTAAGATACTCTTATTTCTTTTTGTTTGCCTAGAATGTTATGCTTTTCAGTGTCAGAATATGAAGATATCTCTAGAATTACTCCGTCTGTGTGCCTCATGAACAGTAGCATTTACCGCCTCAGATATTTCCTATCTCCCGTCAAGACTCCCTCACTCTCACTCATCGTCCTCCCTCTGACCGTGTGAAACTTGTTCTCACTTATCACCCTCATTGCGTCTCTGTCCCAGATATCGTATTCCGCCATCTCCCTATTCTTCACTCTGATCCTGCCACTCGTTTATTTTTCGCGATCCTCCCCTTGTCGCCTACAAATGGGACAGGAACCTAAGGGACTTGCTGGTCAGTACTCGCCTACACACTAGCCCTCATAGCCTTCCAGGCATCAGGCCGTGCAAAAATACACGTGGCTGTGTTACCTGCCCTCATGTCATCCTTTCTCGCTTCATCACCTTTCCTAAAGCAGAATTCTTCATCAAAGAGGGATTCACATGCAATTCACGTAACCTCATATATTCTATCATACCACCAGTGTGGTATGACATACATTAGGGAAACTGGTATGGAACGACATCCGCAACCGCACTGGTTCCCCAATTGCCAGCCACTTCAATGGTCCTGAGCACCGGGGTAAGTCTGACGTTAGTGTCGCTGGTCCTAGTTTCTTGCTTCTCTGACGATCGTCATCGATTCGCCCTTGAGAATAGACTTATCTCTAGCACGGGTTGTCTCCAACCGCATGGCATTAATATCTTCCATACATTTTCTTAAAACCTCATACTGGCCCCCATCTATTTGTCTTCCTTTGCCGCCCACCCCCACCCCATTCGTCTATCAGTTCTCACCCCCCCCCCCATTCTTCTATCAGTTCTCACCACCCTCCTATATTAATCTCACGCCCTACCGGCTTGTATTACCTTCTCTTTGTTCTCCCATCTGGACCACTATTTGGCCGTTTCCATATTTGGCCTCCATTGGCTTATTTGGCGTTTTCCTCCAGATTTCTAACGCTCTCCTGGCCACCTTGTGTTTAACCGCTCCTATTCATTTCCAGTCAGCATCTGGCCCAACAGGTCGCTTAGACAGACTGGGTCTACTATCAGATACAGATGAGTTGACCATTTTTTCTTATATGTTGATTTGTAAGTTCAGTATTGTTGTCCCTGATGAAGGCCTATTGGTCGTAACGTAGGTGCGGTATCTGACCATACCCATTTTTACATTTTGATTAAACTCAACCTTAATCAACTTTTACAAGTTCTTGTTCATGTTTTTTCCCCATATTTCTGTAAACCACCTTTCTCGAGGTCTGCCTTAGTTTTGAATGCTTGTTGACGGGTTCTGTGATAGGCCTGTTACGTGGCCCTTTATTTCTTTTATTATTATATCTTTAGCCTTATTGTTTATGCCACAGATATTGATTGTGCAAATCTTAACTTAAGCTGTCATTGTAAGTTTACGTGTCGTTCTCGAAATATGTTCTGTAATTCATTGAGTTATGAAGAAAAATAAATAAAATCCACTTTCGGTTCGCTAGGCCAGTCATAGTTTCATCATCGCCCTTTTAACACGATACTCGGTGCACTAGAACATACTTTCCGTCCAGAAAATACACATTCTGATGAATTGGTCGTTAAAGAGGATAGGTGAAATGCCTATTCTGGACGTGGCCCCATCTTGGTGCGTTTTAAGATGTTCTAAATTAATTTATTTTCATCATTACTTTTTGACGATAGCGTAATACATAACATACATTTTAAATAAGTTATTACCTGATATGCATGTGGTATACACTTCAAATTTCCACATGTAAACTGAATGCCACTGCAAGTTCGTCCTTGACAGTCTTGCTCATCTGAGTTGTCCCCACAATCATTATAGCCATCACAGATATACAAGCTGTTCACACAGTTGCCGTTGCTACACTGTTTTAAAAATTGTTTTAAATAAATAAATATAAAATATAAAATATATTAATTAATAGTTAAATTAAATGAGCTACTGACTTTTAATATGTATTTCCTACTTAGTCGTTCCATAGATTCAATGTTTCAAGTTTGTACTGATTAATTGTGGACGTCCCTGTATAGTTGCTTGGCCAACCTTTCTATAGTACTTCACATCTTATGTTTTGGTGCTGACTTTTCCGGGTTGTAGTCATTGTATAACTGATTATTTAAAAAAGCCCTGCACATTAATTCTTGTTTTTCTTATCTACCTTGCCCTGGACAGTAAGGCATCTATGATGTTCGCACACCCGGTTGTCACTCTTATAAATGTTAGTACTATTATGACAATTCTTTGGTAGTCTTGTTATGCTAGCTAGGTTCTCAGTTGCGCTTCGCCTACGCCTTCAAGAATAGTACCTCACCATATATGTGTGTATCTTATTGCTTTGCCGTACAATGATGTGGTTAGTTTTTGTGATATAGTGCATTGATTTCTCAGCTGGCTCACCCCTTCTGGGGTCACCCTGATGTTCACCTTTTCGTTGACATGATGTCACAATACAGTCCACGTCCTGGTTATTTTTTTTATAGTGGGATCTGCACTTTCAAATATCCACAATAATCCGCTACTCCTTTTTTGTCTTTGTCTTTTATCATAAAGATGTCTGATTTTCTTTGCATTTTCCTATTAGCTCGTCGTACTTCCATCAATGCTTATAGCATTCTATGATACGCTATTATTGTCCAAATCTTCAGGTATTCTATGATACACTTTTGCTATTCTAGTATTTTGGTATTTCATCTAACGTTGTTCAAATCGTCTGGTGTTCCATAACACGATGTCGTTTTCTGAATCTTCTGGTATTCTCCGATAAGCTGTTGACACAATCTTTTCTGATGAATGTTTTCTGTTAGCAGATTGTATTGGTTATTCTTTTTTATTCAGAGCTTATTAAAAAATGTTTTTCGGGCCTTCTTTGGCTGCAAAAACGTTATCACTCATTCTTACTTATGATTTTCAGTATTAACTACTATCAGCTGCAACCATCTTTAGCCCAGTTCTCATTGTTTTTACAAAGAGAAAGAACCATGGATATATGTAGATTGCACCAATGAACTCATAAATACGTGTTTTACACCTGTAACACAATCGCGTGGTACTTAATTTTCATTTAGAAGTGTCACCATTGTTAGGATGACAGTGACAGTTCTGCCATTGTTGACATGCTGCTTCTCCTGACAGTAATGCATTTATCAGAAGTAGATACGTAAAGAGAAATAAGTAAGAAAACACTTGCCGTGAATCTTGTAGGTGAGCAAGTTCTTGGAGCACAATTTAATTCGTCACTGCCATCACCACAGTCGTTATCACTGTCACAGTGATATGCAATAGGAATACACTGACCATTCTTAAAAGAGAATTACAATTAGAAAGAAGTAAGAAATAAATGGAAAATGGCTATATTATCAACTTTATTTACATTTCTATACTGGCTTTGAAAAAAAGGTAGTTGTGCACAAGGAGACAATATTTTATATGAATCCTAGTTAAATATTGTTAATTGTGTGGGCTTCGCGTGACTGAGACTATTTTAATTTTTTGTGAGCATAAATTTAGGTCAGCTAATGTGTTAATGTAATATTTTAAGCACATAGTATACGGTAATCTCAGAGTGATGTGCAACATGAAAAGCGAATCACCACAGAAGCCACTACTACTAGAGAAGAAGTCTCTAAAAAGTGTCGCAAGCACTGGCAGACCTATGCTCTTTTTAGGGACCAAGAAAAGGAGATTAGATGCGCACAGTGTTTTTGAAAATTTAATATATTTATTTCATTTTAATGCTGACAATACTCTGTCCTCTTTTGATTATTATACTGTGGATATTATACTGCCGCAGGTCCTGATGTATTGCCACATCAAGCTGTTGGATGAGCCAGAGAAGACATATGAGGAAGGAGTTCAACCACACTATAGAGAAGTCACCTGTGCCTGAGAACTGGCTTCATAGCTATCTGTGCCCACTGCCTAAGCCTGATAAAGACTCCACGATTATCAGCAGCTATCAAATAATGACCATACAAAATGTATATACAAAAAATTGCTCTATAAGATAGTGGCCAGGACAATAATTGCCTACCTTGAACGGGAGCAAATTTTACCCGATACGCTGAGCAGCTATAGAACAGCGAAGGAAACCTGGGCTAACGCTGGAACTTTCACGTATGATGTGTACGAAGGGTTTCAGTCAAAGCAAGAAACAGTCGCGGTGGCACTCGACCTGGAAGAGGCATTCAACCGTGTCGATTTTGATACCTTAATTACCTGTCTGCAGCAGTGTGGTTTAACCCCGTGGCTGGTTAGTTGGATATCAGCTGCCCTGATGGAAAGAACAGTTCAGCTACGCCTAGGATTGTGGACATCAGAATCGAGACGAAAATGTCCAGGACTGCCTCAAGGGACTCCACTTTCACCGGTGCTATTAAAAATGCACATAGTAAAAGTGGCCAATATTCAACCCTCAGGTACAGGACAAAGGTTGGCATTTGTCGATGACATCCTAACGTACAGGACTGGCTCAGACAGGCAAGAGTGGGTCAGAGACATCCAGGAAACATTGCAAGCAATCGCACAGTGGTGCGGCGACTCAAGCTCCTAGATCAATCCGAACAAGGCCTGCATGATATGGTGCTCTTTGAATAATTCCATAGTAAAGGCCTAGCTCCCGGGCATCACTTTCGATGGTTGCACCATTGCCAGGTGCGACAGGTCGAAATACCGCGAAGTGACATTTGATCGCAGTTTTTTATATAACTGCTTTTTTGACCACATCGTACAAAGATGCAAGAGAGGGTTAGGAGCACTCAAGACCATGGCTGCTGCTGACTTGGAACAACGCCTCCTGTTCAACCTATTTCGTCAGGTCGTGTTGTTTGTCATCGATTACGGACTAGGCATACTCACACTATCAAGAACAGAGTGAAAGGTTGGACCGCATGCAGAATGACGCTTTGCTACTGTTTCTGGGCTGCACTAGAGATACCCCGATTGGGATTATGCGGTACATGTTGGGATTTTTATCGGTGACATCCAGAATATAAACTGGCCCAAGTCAAAGCCTATATGCGTAACACTACAGACACGCGGCACCCTCAGCACAGTAGTATCTCAGACATATCAAGAATCAAGAGAGGGTCGTCATGGATGGCACAGACTGAGACAACAATCGGACACGTCCGTCCTGCAGAGACGATAGCCAAAGGGGAAGAATGGGTCCACAATGATGATAAAATGATGGAGTACCAGAGAGTCATCTTCTTTTTCTTCATCGTACGCAGTCAGTAACCATTATTTTTTCGAAAAAAGCGGCGGTCATCCTGAGGCTGTCGACACTGCCATAGAGCTTGTCTTGTGGTTCCACTGGTGATGGCCACATCTGCTCTCTCTGATCCTCGTATGTCGGGCAGTTCTGCAGCAGATGCTCAGCGGTCATTTTCTCGGTACCACACGGGCATTCGTCGGTACCACCCATCTTCAATTTGTTGAATAGGTGGTACCTCAGTCTATTGTGGCCAGTGCGAAGTCTGAAGACAACGACCTGCTCTCTTCTGTTCAACTGGTAATAGGCATCGTTTTTGGTGTAGCCGGTATGTTCAGTTTCCCATTTGGTCATGTTTCTGGCTTTAATAAGCCGTTTTGACTCTTCGTACGTCATACTAGTATATGTTTGTGGTAGTCTTGCACCTTCTTTTGCCAGTCTGTCTGCCTCCTCGTTGCCTTAGATGTTGCAGTGTGATGGGACCCACTGTACCACTACCCTTTTTGGTGCGGACTGCTGGTATAGTTGACAGGGTGCTGCTCTTAAGTCATTAAGCTCAGTGTTTTTCTGGCTTTTTAGCGCTGTGACTACGGCCAGAGCATCTGTAAGCAGGACTGTATGGCTTTCATTTTCTTTCAAGTTCTACAATTGGCGTTGACTTCATGCCTCCTGTTACAACTCTCATGGCTTGTTTTTGAAGTTTGTTAACTTTATCGAAGTTCGCCTTTGCTGCTGTTGTCCATGCCGCAATGCCATACTCGAGAACTGGTCTCACTCTTCCAGTGTACAGTTTCTTTAGTATACTTTCGACTGCTCCCCAGCTTGTGCCAGCAAGTTTCCTCATGATTGCCATTCTTTCTCTGGCTCTCATTCGGTTTCTCTCGATCTGACTTTTCCATGTCATGCGCCAATCAAATGTGACTCCCAGATAGTTTGGGTTGTCGTTTGGCTGCATGAATTTGCCATTTAGACTTAATTTGGTGTTTTGGGGTTTGATTGAAAGAGAGAATATTGTACATGTGGTTTTCTCCTCGTTTATTTTGACCAGCCATGAGTTCGCCCACTCTTCCAGCGATGTTAGGGCCTGCTGCATCCGATTTCGTGCTATGGTGAGATTCTTTTCAGAGGTCCACATAGCCAGATCGTCTACAAACATTGAGCTATGGACTCTTCTTAGTATATTCTCTGTTATGTCGTTTATATACACCAGGAAGAGTGTGGGTGACAGTACTCCCCCTTGGGGTACTCCCTGCTCGAGTGTCACCTTTTTGCTCATCTGCCCTTGTACTTGGACTCTGGTCGTTCTTTGTTTGAGGTAGTGGTTGATCCACTTGTACATTCTCCCACAAACGTCACTTCTCCTTAGCTTGACTCTAAGTCCGTCTTTCCAGACTTTGTCAAATGCCATTCCAGGTCCACCCAAACCGCTACTGTGTGTTTCTGTGCCTGGTAGGCACCTTCTATTTCCTGGGCTATGAGGATGACCTGGTCCTCAGTGGATCTGTGCTGTCTAAAGCCGGCTTGCTGTGGAATTAGTATTCGTTTTTCTTCCAGATGCCACATCAGTCTGGTGTTTATCATACGTTCCATCAGTTTGCCGACACAGCTCAGTAGGCTGATAGGCCTGTATCCATTAGGATCTGTTTTGTCCTTTCCTTTCTTTGGTACTGGTACAAGTACTGCGTCTTTCCATGCCTGGGGTACAATACCCCTTTTCCAGCTTTGGTTCAGGACCGATAGCAGTTTCCTCTTCGCTGTTTGGCATAGCCCCATCAGCATTTCGTGTTATCCCGTCTTTTCCAGGAGATTTCCTTTTCTTTAATGTTCTCATGGCCTCTTCCATTTCACTCATTGTTAATTTGGCCATCATGGGCTCTTCTGGTACCGTATTGATGTTGTCGTGCCCCTTTTGCTCTTCACTAATGTCTGTATGCCTATCTGCAGGGACCTCGATGTGGTTTGATTTGGCATAGTGTTCTACAAAAGCGTTTGCGGCTTTTTTTCCAGTGAACAAGTTTTCGCCCTGCTTGATGGTAAATTTGTTTGTTTGAAGGGGTTTCGTCATTTATGGCTCTGACTAGCTTCCAAAGCTTGTTCCCTTCTTTGTCTAGGTTGAGGCCTTCAGTTTTTGTTTTTCCAGCTCTCTCTTGCTGTTTGGTTTAGAGTGTATTTGTATTTCGCCGTGGCGGCTTTGAGGGCGATATTTGCCTCCATAGATTGTTCTCGCTCTGCCATGTTCCTAGCATTTGTGACTGCATTTTCCGCTTTCTGCAACTCATCATTCCAATAGGGCTTATAATTTTTCCTAGCCTTTCTTGGGATGGTTTCAATGGCGGCTTGCATTATTGCCTTACTTAAGCTTTCCACCATGGGCTTCATTTTATTTTTTCGTGTGTTGATGGTTTCACACAGCCCATCTGTCAGGATTGCAAATCTGTTCCAGTCGACTCGTTTGTAATTCCAAAGTGGGAGCAGTTTTGTTTCCTGTGGGCCTACTTCCATATCAATGTCTAGCCTGATCGGCCTGTGGTCGCTACCTGCCAGTTGGTTTATCACCTGACGGTCTATTTTATGGTGTATATCCTGTGTGGAGAAGGCCAAATCTGGAGTCGAGGTGGTATGCCATGTTCTAGAATAGAAACTAGGGCTATCCTCCGGCCTATTGATTAGGGAGAGATTTGTGACTATCTCCCAATCTTCCACTTCGTCACCTCTGCTGTCTGTGTCCGAGTATCCCCATCTCTCCGAGTGGCTGTTGAAGTCTCCAACTACTATGCAGTTGGAGTCTTTGACGTCCATACTCGAGAGCGATAGGTCTTTATTTGGTGGTCCGTACAGATTGAAAATGCGGAGCTTCGTTTCTTGAGCCATTATGTCAACTCCTACAATTTGTGCTTGTCCGGTGTGATTGACAGATACTCTACTCGGTATGCAGTTTCGGATCAGTATCAGGACCCCTCCTTTGTGACCTTCTCTATCGAGACGGAAGGTCTGGTATCCTCTGATTGAGAATTTATGGTTATTGTTAAGTTGCGTTTCCTGGATACATGCCACGTCAATCTTACCTTCATGCAGGTGATGTGTTAGGGAAAGCTCTTTGTTAAAGACACCCTCCACATTCCATTGTAGTATTTTGAGGGTCTTGAGTTTTTGGTCAATAGGAGTTGCCCCATAGCCATGTGCCTTGACTCTTCGAGGCGTGAGGCCCGGCACGGGATTCCGCAGAATGAGCGCCATACGTTTTTCTGATCGGTTGTACTGTCATCATGCTGCGATTTACTCTGCACTGTTTCGTTAGGCTTGTGGCCCCTTGCTTTCGATTTCAACAGGCGTTTCTGTAGGGATGCCCTCCTTAGCCTTTGGCTGTCCCCAGCCTATCTGCAAGGCATCAGTTGTTTGTGATCAGAGTTGTCTCTCTTATCCAGAGAGTCATCGTAACCTTAGGCAAGGAATTCAGAGAATGGAGCAATGAGAGAGCAGAGCGCAAGGTAAATCAGCTGATAACTGAGAACATCCAGGAGAGTGACGCTGTCATATACACCGACGGATCAGTCGTGCGCAGTCGGACATCAGGCTGGGGTTTCTCGGCTAGAGTGAGAGGAGAGTTGGTTGCTAAGCGCAGTAGGGCATACTTGTCAAGAACCTCCAGTATGAGAATGGAAACGGAAGCAGTGACCTCAGCACCGAAATGGATATCTGAGACTTCTATAACAAAGGCAGTCATCTTGACAGACCTGCAAGCCGTTCTTCAGAAAGTACAGAAGGAATGGCTTAGCTACGAGTGAATAGCTGCTGTTCAGGCCTCAAACTTCCAGGCGTTGACCTGGATCTACTGTCCTGCTCATGCCGGGGTTCATGGCAATGAAAGAGCTGACATCTTGGCTTCACAAGCTTCCATCATGGGCACATTAGTGATGGATATAAGTGACATTTTGAAATTAATCAATGTCTGCCTACTGATGAGGACACCGCAATAGATGAAGCAATCCACAGACTGCAACGTTACATTAAACCAGGTTCGAAAGGAGTGGGGGCGCATGAGAGGACAGCACAGGAGAGTGTACAACCAGTGAGCTACAGGGACCATCAGCAGCCATATCTTACGCCATTTGATGAGAGAGACTGAGCCCCTATGGGTATGCCCGGCGTCCAGTGATGTCGATTCTTAGAAACGGAAACTGAAACGAATGTTTCATCCGCAATTTGTTGCGTTGTGAGTTTTCTGTGCGTTGCGAGTTTTCTGTGCGTTTAGCATTGAAAAGGGACGAAAGCCCAAACGGGAGCATGTTAATTGTTCATGTGTAGTATGTGTAGCACCTACAGCCGTAGGTGCTACACATACTACACATGAAAAATTAACAGGTAGTACACCCTTACCAGTTATGCAAATATCGACTGTAAGGTTAACAACAAGATTGCTAACACTGCGTTGAAGAGACTCCAAGCAAACCTGTGGAACTAGCAAGGCATCAGACATAGCTTAGCAGACATACCAGATATCTAGAGCGTTTTCACTAGAGCTGTCTGCAAATACTGCTCAGGATCGGGTGGCAGGACAAAGTGTCTGACTCTGAAATTCTTAGCAAGACTCATACGTTGATCATTCACGACTTCTACAAATAGCTCCGATAAGATGAAAGGTCATGTTGTTCGCTTGCGAGATGAGCGCATCCCCAATCATATGTTATACAGTCAGCTCACAACAGACAGACGCTCGCCGATGTTGAAAGGGGCTGCGGTGGGGGGGGGGGGGGGGGGCAACGAATGTGAAAAAGAAACGCTACTGGGACTAATTGGGAGTGTGTCTAAAAAACAACTTCAATGAATACCTGCTGGTTGCATAAAACTGTACCAGCTGGCTGGCAGAGAGAAAAGTCATTGCGGATGCTCAGCGAAAAACCAAACCCGTGACTTTCTCAACCAAGGTCGAGCTCTTGTTTGTGGCCCTTTAACCTCAGTGTAGTATGATTTTAGTTGTTCGTGGCCCTGAAACCTCAGTATAGAATGATTTTACTTGTTCGTGGCCCTGAAACCTCAGTGTAGTATGATTGTACTTGTTCGTGGCCCTGAAACCTCAGTACAGTATGATTTTACTTGTTCGTGGCCCTGAAACCTCAGTGTAGTATGATTTTACTTGTTCGTGGCCCTGAAACCTCAGTGTAGTATGATTTTACTTGTTCGTGGCCCTGAAATCTCAGTGTAGTATGATTTTACTTGTTCGTGGCCCTGAAACCTCAGTGTAGTATGATTTTACTTGTTCGTGGCCCTGAAACCTCAGTGTAGTATGAATTTACTGCAAGTTAATATTTTTGAATCCTTAATATGTTTGGGTATGATGGTCTTTTTCCAACTCTGGCAAAGCATCAAATGGAGCGCTATCAAGAGTGCGTTTTATAATGCTTGATCAGATCAAGTGGGATTCCGTCGTGTCCGCTGCTTTGCCCAGGGTCAAGTTGTCAATGGCTGTATTGAGATCTTCTAAAGATGGTTCGACGTCTAGATCCTTCATTCTAGGATAGCATTGAACATCATCAATGGCTGTAGGAGTGACCGTACTGTCCCTAGAGTAGAACTGATTGAAGTGCGTTACACATGGCTCAATCTGCCTTAATTTGTCAGTTATTTTCTTGCAACTAATCGCTTTGAGCTGCGCTGTCTTCCTGTGCATGGGATAAAAAACATTTGTAATGCCATTATACATTTCTCTGATATTGCCTGGATATTTTCAATGAGGTTGACCCAGTACTCATTTGCGCAGCGGCTAGTTGATGCCGAACTTGGCTTTTGGCAGAATTTAGGGATTGCTTCAATTATAGGTGTCATATAATTTTTTTTGCTTCGCACAAAGGAATAGATTTTCCAGTGCTTCTTCTAAAAATAGCAAGCGCAAAAACTGTGCATGTTGGATCGAAGTTGTTTCTGTATCCATGGTGCTACTTTGTGTAATTCTTATAGTTTTCTCGAAGGTATCAAAGCGAATAATCAATGCTGGATCTGACATTTTCAGGGTTGGGAAGGAGGGTGACGGAGTATGTGGACATTATGAGGGTTAGGAAATAAAAATATAATGAAACATAATCTTTTCGTAAAGTTTTACCACTACCACTACCAAGCTCAGAAAAGGGCTTTGCAAGTAAAAGGATGTAGTCCAGAGAACGGATGTGTTGTTTCGGAGTTTACAGCTGTACTGCGATATTTACACCTTTCGGTCCGACACATCTGTCTTCAGCATAGTATGTTTGTGTACCTCTTCGATCCCTTCTCTTTAGCCAGTCTGCCCATTGCAACCTGACGTCCAAAACCACCACGTGGAGAATGGTCTTGGCAACTTTGGGTCACTGACCGCTACAGTTCATGCAGTACTCTGCACCTAGGTCCTTATTTAAATATAACAATATGTGAAAATGAATATTAAGCAAAGCATAAACGAAAGATCCATTTAAATTGTAATATATCAAACACTTACTTCATTTGACACAGCGCACAGAAAAGGGCTACAGAAAATAGGTCATAATTTTAAGACCATTGCAAAATATTGATACATTTAATATCACATAAAATAACCTACTGCACATTTGAACTGGTTAACTCCACTGCACGCAGTGCAGTTTTGTTCATCATAACCATTTGTACAGTCGCTTATTGTGTCGCACACGTAGTACAGTGGTATGCATCGTTCAGGACAGCTGAATTGATTTACAGTGCACACCACATCTCTGTGAGTAAACGAAAGGTTAGGTTTTCGTGATTACTTTTGTTAAATACTCCTTTATGTCGTTAACTATGGTATAGTCTTCTTCATGAAATGATAATTTCTATTTATCTTACTAGAATAGTACCATTCGCTTTTATCTTTCAGATTTGACAGATTTGTAACACTGTTTCTGTCAACAATAAACAGCTATAGTTCAAATGAACGAGCAAGTAATTAACATTTGGAAAACCGAGTTTTGTTCAGATTTTGATCAAAGCGATTAGTAATCAACACTCTCCATTTCACCTGGTCATCAATGACTTAACCCCCGCAGCTCTGATTCCTAATTTCATTCTTGGCTTTTCTCATTTCAGTCAAATTTATTTGCAGCTTTCCCATCGCGGCTCTGATGATTATCTAGGAATTATCTTCATTGGACATAAGGAATCTTATTTCTGCTATAATGTGCACACCTTCTTTGGATGCTAACTATGTGCAAGCAATGTTTGGGATGTGTTATTAAGGAAAGGAAATTCCAATTTGGACATTTTTGTTTCTTGAAAACCACTAATTACAAGAACGGTGGGTACTCAACTCTTGCATATGTTTTGCTTGGTAATTGTGATGGTCCTCGAAATTGCGAAGGCAATTCTGTGTTTATTAATTCTGAATGTCCATGAATTTTACTGTTTCATCGTCTGGTACAACTGTGCTCTCCAAATAATAAAAAGGTCGAAATGTGTGTTTATGATATTATAATAGAAAGGAAACAAACAAATTAAAAATACTGAACACATAGTAATGTCAAATTATGAAAGAGAATACTTATTTGATATTTCAGAGAGTACAAACTTGTTTGAGAATGAATTGCAGGCATTGCAATAACAAATCCAAGGGTTCATAAAAACTGTTTTTTTTTCAAAAGAGCATTTAAACAGAAATTAATGGACGATTTTTAATCAATGATATGGGAAGCGTAAAATAAATACATTTCCAATTACGGAAATAACGTCTACCAAACCTGACAACCTGCCAAGGAGCACAAGTAAGAGGATACAATGTATTTTCCTAGAGCGAGGAAAGGCAACCTCATCTGAGTGTTGAAGCAGGGCAGACCAAGTCCTTGGTCTACTAGTGAAGCTTCGACCCGGTTACTTCTGCAACTTGCATTGTTCTAAGTGTATTGGTATCACCTTTCTCTTGGAGCAAACAAGGCAGACCAAGAGAGGGACCATCCTATATTTATGCCGGGGCTTTGTGCTAAAAAACACAATTACTATCGTCTGATAAGACGGAAAGAACCAATGATGATGATGCTGATGAATTGAATGTTATTATATAAGAAAAAATAACCCAGCTGTACATACTCTGAAAATACAACAACACAACGTGCTTATAACTCTATTTCTAGATAATAGCTGTCCATCGTTGTCGATAAGGACCGCCGACATCATCCTTGTCACAAATTTCCCTATTCGGTGTGGGTGCGCATGTGGCTGAACAGGCCAATGCGGGAACGAAAACATCTGCTATATATCAGGCACACGAGGTTTGTAGAAGGTGATGGTGTTCCCGCTTTTAAGGATTACCGGGTCTCGCGTCTGCTCTGGGCTTCCAAAACACGGTCGTCTTCACCGGTAGCTACACCGATCTTTGACTGATCTTTTCCAGTCAAAACTGTTTTGTGCAAGACAGTCCCAGGTGTCGATGTCTATCTGGCAACTTTTCAGTGAGTCCTTCAGACCGCCTTTAAAACGTTTCTTTGGGCGCTCTCTCTCGCGCCATCCCTCTCTCAGCTCGCCGAAGAGAAGCTTCTTTGGAAGCCGCTCGTCTGACATACAGACGAGGTGTCCGGCCCATCCTAGTCGTGCTTTTTCTAGCAGTGCATGGATGCTGGGCATGTTAGCCCTCGAGAGAACCTCGATGTCAGTGACACGATCTTGCCATCGGATGTGGACTATTCGCCTCAGGCAACCTGTGTGGAAGTGGTTTAACCTCCTTTCATGTCCAGAGTATAGTCCAGCTTTCGGAAGCGTATAGTAGGGTTGGAATGATGGTTGCACGGTAGACTTTGAGTTTGGTCTTGACGATGATGCCACGACGTGCCCAGACCATCGAGCGCATTCTACCAAAGGCTGTGCTGGCCTTTGCTATTCTGCTTGCCACCTCCTCGTCTAGGCTGACAGATCTCGACAGCGTGATGCCCAGATATGTGAATTTGTCTACGACATTCAGCGTCTGTCCGCTGATTGTATTTTCTGGTTTTGTGTACGGCATTCCTGGTGCTGGTTGATACATGACTTCTGTTTTATGGCATTTATGGTCAGGCCAAAATGTTCGCATGCGGCAGAGAACCGGTCCATTCCAACCTGCCTGTTTAGTTCGGAGCTGCTCATTAGAGCGCAGTCTTCAGCAAATACAAGTTCCCTGATTATGTCACCAGCCACTTTGGTTTTGGCCTTCATTTTTCTGGGATTGAGTAACTTGCCATCTGTTCGGTACTTTATGGGTATTCCAAGCTCCAATGATCGTGGCCGCGAACATCATGCTGAACAAGGTCGGAGCGAGTACACATCCTTGTTTTACTCCGTTTGATACTAGAAACGTTTTAGAGATTTCACCGCTGTCCAGTACACGAGCACACATGTCTTCGTGTAGCTGTTTCACCATAGTTATGAACTTGTTGGGGCAGCCAAATTTGGATATTATCATCCTCAGCCCTCCTCTGTTTACTGTTTGAAATGCCTTTGTCAAATCAATAAATGTGGTGTACAAGGCCTGATTTTGTTCCCGACACTTCTCTTGTACTCGCGAACGGCAAAAACCATGTCCACTGTTCCTCTTCCGGCTCTGAATCCACATTGGCTCTCTGGGAGGTGGTGGCTTTGTTCAAGGTGTTTGTTGAACCTGTTTAGCAGCAAGCGCGCTATGATCTTGCCTGCTACAGAGAGTAGCGATATTCCACGATGATTGTCGCATTTCTGACGGTTGACTTTTCTTGTGTACAGATGAACGATTGAGGCGTCCTTTAGCTCTTGCGGAATTTTTCCTTCAGTCCACATGTGACCGAAGAGTTCAGTGATGATTCTGGTGAGGGATGGGCCAGCTGTCTTATATACCTCTGCTGGTATTGCATCCGCTCCTGGAGCTTTTCCTAAAGATAGTGAACTGACTACCCTGTCGACTCCCTCTTCAGTAATGACTTCATCCAACGCCAGGTTCAATTCCACCCGTGGCATTCGCCGGATGGCTTCTTCATTTATGGACGATGGGTGGTTTAGTATTTTGCAGAAGTGATCTGCCCATCTGTCTAGAATTTGAAGCTTATATGTTAGCAGTGTCCCATCCGCACTGCGAACTGGAGTATTACTAGACATGGAATGTCCGTACGCTACTGGACAACCCAAAGCAAACAGACCCGAACGACGGACAGCACTGACCGCCAGGCTAGATACAACATCTGCATAGCTGCCTTTAGCGAGACACGACTGGCAGAGGAAGGGCAGATCACAGAAGAAGGCGCTGGCTATACTTTCTTCTGGAGCGGCCGCAGCAAAGAAGAACGCCGTAAAGCTGGAGTCGGCTTTGCCATCAAGACCAACATGGTCGACAAGCTCAGAAGCATGCCCAGAGGAATTAATGACCGCCTGATTACACTGCGTCTTCCCCTAATAGGCAGGTGCCATGCAACACTAATCAGTGTATACGCACCCACAATGACACATCTTCAGGAAAAAAAAGATAAGTTTTATGAGGACCTTGAGGCGCTCCTCGCTGCAGTCCTCAAATCTGACAAATTGGTCATCCTCGGTGATTTTAACGCTAGGGTTGGCACAGACCATACAGCCTGGGAGGGTGCCATTGGCAGACATGGTATCGGTAAATGCAATAGTAACGGACTGCTCCTTCTGAGGACATGTGCCGCAAATGAACTACAAACACAGCTTTCCGACTTCCGGTCCGAAATAGAACACCATGGATGCACCCAAGGTCCCGCCACTTTCACCTCATTGACTACATTATTATCAGACGTAGGGATCGAGCGGATGCTATGGTAACGAAGAGCATGTGTGGTGCAGAATGTTGGACCGACCATCGACTTGTCTTTGCCAAGCTAAACTTCAAGATCCAGCCCAAAATGCGCCCCCATGGAAAGAAACAACCGAGAAGGCTAAATGTCTCTCAGCTGAAATACGAACTTACGATAGGAGGCTTCCAGGAAGAGCTTGAGGGCTGACTATCTGAGCTTCGTTTTGAAAAGAACGACATCGAAGAGAACTGGGCATCATTGAAAACACACTCTACGATACAGCTGTTAAACACATTATCCCACACGTGCAAGCATAAGGACTGGTTTGATGAGAACGATCTGGAAATACAGGGCCTTCTCGATGCAAAACATGAAGCGCACAGGGAACACCAAAAGCTGCATTCAAAGATCCAGACCAGGCTTAGAGAGATTCAAGACTTCTGGCTCAGCAAAAGAGCTGACGAAACTTAGATGTTCGCCGAGCGTCATGACACCAAACGGTTTTTCGAGGCACTATTTCTAGATATACATACACATATACATACTCACACATAAATTTGCACACGAATGCATGCACACGCACACACACATACACACGCACAAAGAAAACCCACAATTCAATACACAAATTCACGCAAACATACATACTCACACACAAACGTGCATGCACGCACATACACGCCAGCGCGCGCACACATACACACACACTTTTTGCTACCCATTATTTTTCAAAATTGGAATTATTATTTGCACCTCCAATCTTCTTGTATTTCCTGTTTGGTCTATACTAGGTTATACAATCTTCGTGGCCACAATATCAGTATCCCAAATGGCAGCTGTGATTAATTCAACAGGTATATTATCAGGTCTTGAACATTTGTTAAGTGGTGAAGTTTGTACATTATTTCTGATCTCTGAAAGCTTGATGCTTGGTTCTGTACTTGCTTTCGTTATAACGTTGTTATCATGTGAGTCATCTTCCCAGTTGTTGATAAGTTGAGAAACTTGTTAAAGTGTTGCTGCCATCTGTTCAGGACCAGGTGTGGGTCGTTTATAGCGATTCCATTGCTGGATTGTAACAATAATCTCTGCCTGATCTTCTGTTGATATTTATTTTGTCACGTTTTTATAATCAGAATTCTTAATTTCCCCATACTCTTTCCAAGATTCAGATTTGGTTTCCTAAATTACCAACTTTACGTACTTTCGATGTACTCTTTTCTGTTTTCCTAGTAACCCATCTATTCTTTTTCTATTATGTAACTTTTTTACTTCGTCGCATCACCAAGCTGTTATTGATGGGTTTGAAAATCTTGATTTTAACACTTCCACATGTTACTATAGCTGTTGCTATTAAATTACTTTTAAACATTGTCCATTCTTTTTCGACATATTTAGTTCCAGTTGACCACTGGAAAATTCTCATCTATTTTCGTAACATAAGTTTTTTATGAGAATTTGTTTATTTTGACTGAATTTTGAACATGTCTTGTCGACTAAGCGCCAACATAAGGTCTCATGGATGCACTCACGATCCAAGCACTGGCATCAGCTTGATCTGATTCTTGGGAGAAGGTCTCTTCTCAAATCTGTTTCCCTCACGCGATCTTACCATAGCGCAGACTGTGATACAGATCATGCAATGGTTCGATGTAAAATAAAATTGCAACCAAGACATTTGTATCACACCAGACCGAAAGGTAAACCACGCATCAACATGAGCAAAGTGTCAGAACCTGCACTGATCATTTGCTTTAACGACGCTTCCGAGGTTCCTATAAGAATTACACAAAGTAGCACCATGGTTGCATAAACCTGGAAACAACTTCGATCCAACATCTACAGTTTCTGTGTTTGCTTTTTTGGGGGAAAAACATTGCAAAATCTTAGGATTGGTTTGAAGCTATACAACTTAATATAACACTCATAATCGAAGCAAACCGAACTGCTCTGCTTAACTACAAGTGTCTTTCAAACGCAGTTACTCTGCAATCCCTAAAATCCGCCAGGAGCCAAGTTCAGCAAACAGCTCGCCACTGTGCAAATGAATACTGGTTCCACCTCAGTGAAAATATCCAGACTGCGGCAGGAATAGGTCCGATCAGAGAAATGTATGATGGCATATAAAAAATATATTGGTCCTGTGCGCAGGAAGACAGCGACGCTGATACGGATTTGTGTGGAGAAAGTAAATGACAAAAAAAGTAGCGACCGGACTGCCTCATGTACTTTTTAATGTGCATACTTACAAAATTGCACAGATGGAGGTGACTGGGCCAGGTAGGATCCTCACATATGGGGACGACATCCTGCCATACAATCAGGGCAAAGACAGGATTGAAATTGCCGCGAGTGTGCGGAGCAAGCTTGGGAAACTATCTAAATGGTGCACCAACTACATCGTAGAAATCAATCCATCTAAGACCACGAATTTATGGTTTCCCTAAACAATATGTTGGTCTCAAATGCACTACCGGGGGGAGGGGGGGGGCACTGCATGAGCATCATCATTGAGAGAGGACATGACATGAAATACCTGGGTATCACATTTTGACTACGGTCGGGTTACTGGCGCTTTGGCAGACACAGGCAAATAGATTGGATAGAATCCAGAACGAGGTTATGAAAAGAGTTCTGGAATGCATTAGATACTCCCATTGCTGCCATTAGATTTCTGCTTGATTTGGAAAGAATCAATTTGCGATATCAAGTAGCGCAGGTAAAGGCGTACGCCAACGTTGCCAACAACGAACACTACCCTTTGCAGCAAGATTTGGATACACTCAAAGGTAAACGCATTAAGCGAGGACGGTCATGGATGGCAGAGACAGAGGCTCCCTAATGAGGAACTGTGCATTGGAAGAAGTGGAAAGAGGTAATGAATGAGTAGAAGTTGGCAGCGAGAGCCCCCTGACAAGAGGGGTGGGGGGGGGGGTAATACAACTTAGCAGAGAGTGTCGTGAGCGGGGCGCCACTAGGACAAAATCGTCAATACAAAAAAAATGCTGATCCAGCAAAACTTAGGACAAAATCGTCAATACAAAAAAAATGCTGATCCAGCAACACTTAGGACCGCAAGACCCAATTCTGTACAAACAGCGATTGGGGTTTTAACGGCTACCAAAATGGCAAGGAGGTGGTGGAGAAATCAGCTGTCTACTCTACTGTCACATCAAGTATGAGGATGGAGATTGAGGCGGTAACAGCGGCCCTGACGTGGTTGGTGACGCAACCGGTTACACACGCAGTGATATTATCAGACTTGCAGGTCGTGCTCCGTAAGATAGAACGTGCATGCTAAGAAGGGAGTGGGCCTCTCTTTTGAACAACTCGGGTGTACAATATGGCACATGGATCTACTGCCCGGGGTATGCAGGCGTCAGGACAACGAAAGAGCTGATGCAGTGGCGGGACGTGCTGTGGTGAACGACGCAGTGATGACGAGAGACAGGGTTGAGTTGATGAGGCAGGTATGGGCAGTCTACAGAATGATGAAGAGGCAGAGGGTCGCGAAAATGCATATGTGCAGAGAATGATATATTTGGGTGTAACTAGGGGAGAAGGGAGAAAGTGTGTTGTGTCTGGAACGATCGCAAGAACACGAAATCGACACCAGACTGGGACTCCGAGTATATATATATATATACGCTTGGCTGTCTGCTTGGACCGAGATCGTAGCACTTATGGGAATGTCTCCTGTGTGATCATGTTGGTTCCTCGAAACAAGAATCAGGTAACTGACAAAGTAAGGCAGATGTACCTATGGGTTGAGCTCTACTCATTGGACAGTACAGTTACTACCACAGCCATTGATGCTGTTCAAGGCTATCATAGCATGAAGGAGCTAGAAATCGAACCATCTTTAGAAGATCTCAATCTATTGAAAACTTGGCGCTGGGCAAAGCAGCAGGTAGCATCCGGATTCACCTGATGTGATCAAGCATTGTGAAAAAGCACTCTTGAAATCACTACACTTGATGCTATGCCAGAGCTGGGCCATCATATTCCAAGATATGAGAAATTTAAAAAATGATCCCATTGAGATAAAGTTGATAGAGGTGACTGTATTAATTGCAGAGACATCTCACTGCTCAGTGTTGTTGGCAAAGTCTTTGCCAGAGTTCTATTACTGTGGCTACACAAACTGGCTGAGCGCGTGTACTCAGTTACAATGTGGATTCCGATATGGAAGGTCATCAATCAACATGATTTACTCTCTACGACAGCTGCAAGAAAAATGTCGCGAGTACAACAAGCATTTTGATGCCGCTTTCATATACCTGACAAAAGCATTCGATGTCGTTAGCAGGGCTGGACTCTTCAAAATCCTTTTCAAAATTGGCTGTTCTAACAAACAGCTGCAGTTTATAGCGTCATTTGATGAGGATATGCAAGGAGCAGTCCAATTCGCCGGTAATACATCGCCTTAATTTAATATTCAATGTGGTTTTAAACAAGGCTGTGTCTTGGCATTAGGTAATGCGTGCTTAGGGATTTGCCTTCCCACTAGATCAGATGTCCGTCTGTTCAATCTTGCGAGACTAAAAGCTAAAACCAAGATCAGGGAAGTTACTGTCAGGGACTTGTTTTTTTGCTGATGACGCTGCAATTGTCACTCACAGCCTGCATGACATCCAGAGATTGATAGATCGCTTCTCCCAGGCGTGCAAAGATTTCGGCTTCTCAATTTGCCTGAATAAAACAAATTTGCTGGAACAAGACATAGATATCACCCCAACCATCAGTATCGATAACTATGAACTGGCAACTGTGGATCAGTGCACTTACCTGGGGTTTCTAATCAATGTTAAGCTCTGCCTCTTCCCCGATTTGGGTATTCGGATTGGCTACCATATTTTCCTGTCCCGCAACATGTGTCTGGGAAAATCCCAAACTTTAAGCCATGATCTACAATGCCAGTACGTTAGTACGCTTCTATTTGGCAGCGAAACGTGGACAACATATGCCAAACAAGAGCATAGGCTCAACACCTTCCACCTACGTCGCATGCGATCCATTCTTGGCATTCATGGAAAGACAGAGTGACAAATGCGGAGTTGCATTATCGCACCAGTTTCTCTTGTATGTACACCCTCCTTTGCCAACGAAGACTGCGATGGCTTGGCCATGTTCGTCGCATGGAAGATGGTCGCATCTCCAAAGATATTGTCTATGGACTGCTGGCGTATTGTAAAACAGCTGGCCTACCACAGCTGCAGTTCAAAGACGCATGTAAGTGGGACATGAAGGTTCAGCATATCGATCTGACATCTTGGAACGACATAGCTGTAGACCAATCAAAATCAGGCTGGGCGAAAATAAGATCATGTAACACGGGGAAGGGTAGAGACAACGCCAAAAAAAAAAAAACAACAACTCAGTACAAAATTGGTACTCCACGGTTGCACGAACCTATAGTCAGACATGACTGAAAAGTGGCTAACTACTATATATTTGTAGATTAGTGTTTTTCTATGTATATCTCATTTATGGCTTTTTGTTCTGTCTGATTGTTTTGTTCTTTTTCACAATATTCCAGGCTATCAAATCTGGGAAGCACTATTTTCTCTAGGCGGTGAGTATGTGAGTAATGTGGAAGGGTGCTAATCGTGCTGAGCCAGTCATATAATCTGTTCCCCACTTGTCTGTAACATCACTTTTACAAAAACACCTTGTAAAAATAATACTGAAAGAAAAGGTAGACTGCTAACATGCCAGATGTAAGCAGCGAGATAAGTGGCAGGAGTCAGAGGAGATTGTTGATCCATTGCAGCGGATTTTCTATGAGATTATCACCTCAACTTGAACTGATATGTTTCTCAATGAGCTAGCCTGAGTTTCCCTACTTCATTGTCTTTTCTGGGTATACTTCTAAGGATTTACAAAAATACATTTTTATTTTATGTGATTGTTTAATTTATAAATAATTTTCAGAATAATTTAATTAATAATATCGAAAACAGCCTAGTAGTTTTATTATCCTAATATTAACATACCTTCTCTGTTTGATGATTGCATGGCGTTCTAATAAACTTTTCTTACTTTGTTTAACATCTTCACGCATTTTGCCTTCTTTTGCATAAATTTCTATCACCAAAATAACACAGAACCACACTACTATATTAGACCACATCTTTGTTCTTCGCATTTACATAACTAAATCAAGACTCATAAAGTATACATTTTATATGGGCTAAGACAGTCACATTTTTTAAAACAGCATAAAAAAATATTTTTTTCAGACGACAGATAAGAAATCTACACAAAAGATATGCTCACTAATTGTCGACACTGGCAACTTCTCCTCGAGACTTTTTAAACTTATTCTCTTAAAAAATGTGTTTCAACTCTTGAAGTCACGATCTTCCGGTTAAATAACCAAAAACGTGTCTTTTTCTAATGTAAATAGAAGCCGCCAGGTGTGGGAAACTGCACATGGAATCTTCGTGTCCTGTTTAGTTATAGCTGTTACAATCTACAGGAAACGCTACGAAAAATTATATACTAAAATGCATTTGAATATGTTTTATGTATGCGTGTGGAAGACTTTTGTCACTTTCATTGGCAGTGGCCTATTTGTTAGCATGTACGTTATTTTCTGGAAGTCTGCTTTTGCCAGTAAATAGTTTATTTCGGTTGCATTTCTTTTGTCGTCTGTTGTGATGATTCCTAAATATCTATATTTTGTTATTTGTTTTAATATGTGTCCTTTTACATAGGATCGCAAATTTAGTCGTTTCTGTTTTGTTTAGACATTACCACCATTTGTCTATTTTCATTTCTTTGCTCTTGTTTATTGTGTTAATCCTGCTAATTTCAGCTTTCATTTTGTATTACATAATGTAAATCTAAATAATAAGTCATATTAATATTGCTGGCAGATCTTTAACATCTTTCTCAATTCCTTATAAATTACTACTTTTAAACTTATGGTTGTTTCTCTGTACATTTTAAAGAGATCACATTCTTGCTTTACAGATGTCATTTCCCGCTCTGAACCCATTTACTTCCAGTTCAAATTTCTTATGGATCTTAGGTCCTTATAATTAATAATGAGCAATGTACAAATTTCGAAGAGATATTAAACAGAAATGACCCTAACGGAGCATATACGGTAGTCAAAGAGCTGGTAACACCTAGACAAGTCATGAACGTTATCATCCAGGATAAAAATGGCAAGTTCCTTATATAGAACAATAACGTACAATTACAATGGATATAGTACTGTTTATAGTTATATAACTATGAGGGACGGGACGAGCTGGGGAAACAACACCAACAACGAGAGAGGATAACAAACTGATAAGGAAGGTGGAGTTGCCTGGAGCGGTAAAGGCATGGCGAAGAGGAAAGGCGACTTTCGAAAACATTATACCAGCAGGGCTCTTACGGGGGCAGGTTGGGATGTAGTGGTGGAAGGCCTGACACACATCAGCAACAAAATATAAGCTACGGAAAACTGGCCGGACTTATGGACAAAATCGATGGTTATTCCGTTATCTAAGTCTGGAAACCTAAATCTTTGCCAACATTACAGAAGTCTCATCAGCCACCCCAGCAAGGTCATGCTGATAATATTCTTCGACAGATTGAAATCCCAAGCGTAGAACATAATTGCTAAGGCGCAGCTAGGATTCAGACAGGGGAGAAGCACTAACGAACAGATCTTTAATGTAAGACTACGAATCGAAAAATATCGGGAACAGCACCAAATATTGTATCATGTGTTTGTTTATTTCACGAAGAATTTTGATAGAGCATGACACAAAGTGTTATGGGCAAATATGACGAGGTATAACATTAACAACAATTGTATTGGTTATTGAACCACATACATACTAATGACAGGGCGTTGCTACGGTAATCCTGCTTAACTCGAGAGGAGCCGCATACATTTGGTTCACGTACTAGGCTGATAAGCCAACGGCGCGAGGCTACAAGGTGAGGGATTACGGCCGAACACCTCTAAGCCAAAATCCCGCGCAAAAGCTCAGCACGATTGCAAGGGGAGGCTTCGACATGGTGGGGAACTGGGGCTCCCGCTCCAGCCCCGCCCGGTCGAGTCGCAGAATGAGGTCTCTGCCGTCCGCCGATCAAAGCGGGCGGGAAGCTGCTCGATATTCACCCCATACGGCGATGAGGTATGAAACCATTTGTAGAAGACTTAGTTCTCGGTCGGGGTGCCCTAAGAAGTAGATCAGCTACCTCACTGCGAACTGCTGATACTCAACCCTTGACCATGAGATATGTCCGCAGCAGGCGAACAACATCTCCGTGCAATGACCAGGCTTGTCCCCTGGTCAAATGCACTATTTCGAGAGGAATCACAGGTCGCTGACATTTGGTCCACGTGCTTGGCTGATAAGCTACCATCTGAGGGACTACCGCCGAACGCCTCTAAGCCAGAATCCCGCCCTAAATCTCAGCACCGCTGTGATGGGAGGCTACGACATGGCTGGGATTTGCGTCTCAGCTCGCAATGCACCTGGTAAAATGCACTTCTTCCTCGCTCTTTGCCTCTGTCTGCTATCAGCCATTCCAATGGACGCAGAAGAGATGCAGTCTAGCGGACATTGCACCTCCTGCCCTATGGTGACAACCTCCCGGGTGGCGGGGAATGCTAGGCGTACCATCACTGCAGATGAGCCGAGAAAATAAAGCGAGAAAATTGATACCTCACTCATATGCATATGCTACGTTTCTGGCAGGACGTGACGATCCTGGGAAAAAGTCACACTGGACTGCCTCTCTTCCGGGATAGTACAAACTAGTACATAGTCCATCATATCATTGCCAAACCCTATAGACACGAGTAGGGAAGACTCGATAGTCCTGCAAGACAACTTCCTAAGAGAGACAACTCTGACCAAAAACAACTGCTGCCTTGCAGTTAGGCTGGGGACAGCCAAAGGCTAAGGAGGGCAACCCTACAGAAACGCTTGTTGAAATCGGATGCACTGAGCCACAGGCTAACAAATTAAAACAGTGCAACGTAAATATCGCTGTAAACAGCGTACGATGAAGAAGAAGAAGAAGAACCATATACAGGTCATTGAACACTTGTATGGTAAGGCGCCCAGTGCAGTTCTTGTGAATTGGAAGTGGGTGCGGGGGGTGGGGGGGGGGGTGGGGGTTGGGTGGCGGAGACTAGTTTCACACATGGGTCGGTGTGAGACATGGTTGTACACTCTCCCCAACAATTTTCAACATATTTCTTTAGGGAATTTTGAGTGAGGTACTTAGAGATCACGTGAATACTGTGAAAACAGGAGACCGAAACGATCACCAACCTTCGTTTTGCAAATGACATCGACGGGTTGGAGGGCACAGAAGCGAAACTCCGGAAATGGGTTAGAAGTCTTTATGAAACAGCTCTTGACTATGGTATGGAGATTAACCGAGGAAAGACAAAAATTAATGATCAACAACGCAGAGGGTTTCAACAATCTCTGTAACATCTAAAAGCTAGGAACTCGAAGGGGCCGACCATTTTAAATATCGTTGTTCGATTCTCAGTGATGAAGTATCAAGATATGAGGTGTTGACCAGAATAGCACAGACATAGCGGTGCTTAACAAAATAGGCACGATAAACAGTTAATTAACCATATGCCTGAAGATCAGATTTATGCGCTCACTGATCGTGTCAATATTCCTCTATGTTTATGAGACATGAACAATTGCAGCTGACCTGCAGCGAATGATATAGGTCTTAGAGATGAGATGTTTCCGCAGACTTGTAAACGGCACGTACAAAGACAGAGCTACAAATGAAGAAATACGATACAGAATTACAACAGCAATAGGGTCTTTTGAAGACCTCTTGGCAACTGTCTAAAGAAGGAAATTCGTTTGGTACGGGCACAAAACGGGATCAAACGGTGTTGCAAATACAGTCCTGCACGGAATTGTACAAGGCAGAAGGCGAAAATGTAGTCTCAAAAAGAGAAGGGAGAACAAACAAAAAATTAATGGATCAATCTCCGACCAGAGGAAGCACACGCAGCGGCCGCTGACGGAGAGTAATGAAGTGGGGTTGTGGGGGATATCTTTACATGCGCCCCAACGACCTCACCTGATATATAAAATATATATATATATATATATATGTATATATATATATATATATATATATATATATATATATATATATATATATATATATATATATATATATATATGAAAATATGTCAAACTAAATCAATGATTTCTTCTGTAGTTAATGAAGCAAAAATTTGAATCTTTAAGTAACATCTTTAAGTGTTATTGATCACAGTATATACTATTATTTGTCACTTTTCCCATCATAAATCCACATTGTTTTTCTGACAATTCAAGTTAATTTACGATCTCGGAACTTAGTCTTTAAAGACTCAAGTGGAACAATCTCAATTGCAATGGTTTGGCAATCTGTGCAGAATGAAATAACTTCGGCTACTGCAGAAAACAGAGAGCAGAGAATCCAGACTACCAAAGTCTTGTTTATGAAGGATGGTCTATCCTCGCTCCCTTTCATTCTCTAACTGTAAGCAATATATTCATTTACAGCCGGGTAGACTGGAGAGTCACGATGACGGAGTCAAACCTAGTACATTCATCTCTCATCGTCTGTTAAATGTTTTGCAACGTTCACATGGACACATTTTGTAAAAGTTTATAAGGTTATTACACATTCTTCAGCGATTCTTTTGTTGTCTTCAAGATGTATTCTGCAGTCAAACTATAAACCAACAATGACAAAAATGCAAACACGAATACCAAGCTCTTTCTACTGGTACTTCTTCGTTCGTTTTAAAACTTTCTCTACCTTGTTTTGAAAAGGGCTTTGCAAGTATCAGGATGTAGTCAAGAGAACTTAATGCATTGTAATAGTTTACAACGTGACTGCGATATTTTCACATTTCGGTCTTACACATCCGACTTCAGCATGACATTTTTTGGTACTGGGTTAGCCTTCCCGCTTCGATCCCTATTCCTTAGCCAGTCCGGGTACCGTGTTAGCCTTCTCTCTTCGATCCCTTCTTCTTAGTCAGTCTGTCCTGTTAAAAATGATCCTAGCAGCTTTGGGTCCCTGACCCTGACGCAAGATGTCAGCATTGGCCTCTTACAGCTATAGCTCATGCACTGCTCAACAACTTGATCCTGAATACAAAGCTATTTGACTTGAGAAACAGTGAAAGCTGTCTTTTTGTCTTCTGAAGCACTCTCCTAGTGTATTTTCGTGCAATTTAATATCTGAAGTCGTCTTCATGCTCAGTTGGACAGGCCGGGTATGTCGGGTTAAAAAAAGGGTACACGTGCTTCGTCTAGTCGACCAAGCTGTAAATGGGTATCTGACCAAGTCAGGGAGACATTTCGTAGCCACCAAGGAAGCGACTGAGTTCATGCTCTGTCGTCGACACTTTCAGTAATGAAAGGTACTGAACACCTATAGGGCACGTGCAGGTGCAATGAAGTTAGTTTTATCAACCATTTTCCATTAATTGTTATCCTTATCTTGCAGCGTTTCTTTTTAGACCACATAATTTTACATGAGTCGAATTTTTAAAGTGCTGATACAAATGTTCTGAGACTTCATGGTGTTTTAAAAAAAACAATTTATTGGATGGAGGAATTTACTTTTAATAACTAACAATTGTAACCTCTTCTTAATGAAGTCAATAGCCACTAATTGCAGTTAGATATATACAATTATTACCAATTAATACAATTAGTACCTCGCCCGGTGGCCTCCATATTGTTCACAAATGTCATCATCATAATGTCAATTTTAAAACGCCATTACTTGGATTTTGCCCAGTTTGCCTTTTCTTTGCTGTGTTGAAATCATTTTTAAAAATTCATGTAATTTTTATGCGATGGTCACCTGCTACCTTAATTCGGTGGGAAGAAATAGTGAAGATGCCCGGAGGTAGCACAGGATGCAGCTGTTCTTCTCTTGGTTTACTCCAGGAAGTAATTTTCTTACACAGGTGACATCACGAGACACGAAAGGGTCACCCAGACATAATATTATAATACAATAAAACATTTAATTAAAATACTAACATATCATACAGTATCATAAAATATCATACAGTATCATAAAATATCATTTCAACATGCACATTGTATACATACTTGATCTTGATCCTGATCTTGATGACCCATTTCTCAGCGTAGCTGCGGGTCCCAACTTCGTCTCTAGCGGACCTTGTCTTGGGCCATGGAAGTCCAGTGCGTGGTAATTACACCTCTAGAGACATCGCGGATGTTGCATCGGACAGCAAAAGAGTCTGATCAACGCGATCTATTCTTACCTCGAGAGTGCCAGACTGCTGTCGCTGTGCTCCATCGTTTCGTTGTAACATATGACCTGCCCATCTATGGCAGAATTATGAAGACCTTGCACACGTTGGTTCGGAGAGTGATTCCGACCAAGCGTCTCTCAAGTGAGGTCTAGGTCACTCTCGATTTGTCATGTAGTGATTTTGTTGTCGTCCACATCTCAGCACAGCGCACATCTCAGCACCGTAGGACATCGCAGGAGGTACTGTAGAATTGAAAAAATAACCTCGTAGTTCCTGGTCAAGGCAACCGTTCAGGACTGTGCTAATAGACTACAAGTCTGCCTAACCCGCACGGCGACGTCTTGTCAGTTCAGGTTCCAGGCTATTCTCCATATTGAGAAGACGTCCAAGATAGATGTACTCGATGGCATCCTCTAATCGTACCTCACCAAGGTAGACATGATCCCAGGTGGCGAAGCGATTGCGCAACACTTTGATTTTCGAGACAGCCTTCTCCAGTCCCGCTTTCTTGCCTTCTCCATCGAGTATCTGCATCATTTGGTTGGCTTCTGCTGCTGACTGTGATGAGCACTATGTCATCGGCAAATCGAAAGCGATTGAAGTCATAAATAAGGATGCCAACAGTTGTATCGGCTAATGACTGATTACAAACATGTGGAGTAGAGGTTCAGAGAGATTAATTCCCCCTGACAGATCCCGTTCTAAATTGGTATCACAATTGGCCGCTGGAAGATGCGAAATGTGGTAGTGCATTTCGTATAACTGTTGGGGATAATTCTGATGTAACCAGGATCTTCATCTTGTTTCAACAGTGAACGGCATACAAAATGTGATTCTACCGAATCAAAAAGCTTTTTTATAGTCGATGAAATAGAATAAGCGACAGCAGGTTGAAATATAGTCCATTCTGCTGTACGAACGCTAAAAGTCTACATGTTTGCGAATCTTCAAAAGTGGTGTGGACTATGGCAAAGATGCATTTTGTAAACAGCTTGTAAGTGAACGGAAGGAAAGTAAATTGAACGATAGTTTCCGAGATCCTCTTTATCTCCTTTCTTGTCATCAAGTTGTGCCAGGTCGCAGGCGTTCCGCATGAATGAAGATAACGTGTAAAACATTATACATTGTATACATGCTTGAATTTAAAAGTGCTCTACAATTATGCGGAATCTGACTATCTGATCGATCTGACCTGCACGTGATGTGTTTTGTCCGAAACCTGTTTGTTCGTCTCTTAAGAAGTATAACTCTGTTTAACACTTTAACTGATTAGATCATTATTCCTCTGAATTTTTTACATTTTCGTAGGTTACCTTTCTTTGATATATAATTATGTCTTCTCTCCTGTATAATTGGAGTACTTGATGTATTCAAAAGTAATACTTACATCATTATTATATGTGTTGTATATTTATAAAAGATATGTACATATCAAACTTCGTCAATAAAAACTCAAATATCAAACCAACACAAACCTGTATAGGAGGAAAAAAATGGTGCATTTAAAAAATGTCTGCAAATTAAATTTGTGAAGTTTGGTGTGACCTAATCACTCCTCTTCTACTTTCAGCTATATAGGTATTTTTTTCATTTATATTGTGGTTATAGTTTATTTAGAATGAAGATCCATGCTCATCATCTCATTAGCCCCTTCTAAAAACATGCACTAGTCCGATTTCCAACTTCTCTTTAGCCACCTCTATAGGGCAGGTTACAGTTTCACTATTATTACCTGCATATAGTTTACATATATTTCTATATAATCATTGTTGAACTAGGGCTTTAGATGTCATAAGACCTGAAATGATTATGATTCTCCAGACATATAATTCAAAATCGAAACAATACTAAGCCTTAAACTAAAGTTCTGTCTTTTCAAGTGACAATACAACATATTTCTGAATTGACATTTAAATAACTTTTCTTTCAAGATTGTCTGCTTTCACAACTATGTACTCGTTTATCCAAGCTGACTTGACAAAGTAATGTATCAGCGATGTATCAAATAAGCAGCACGTTAGTAAATTATTAAAATAATTTTGGATAAAGTAAAGTGACTCATCAACAATGCTATGTTCCAACGGACAATACTAATGGAAATACAAAGCATGAATTATTGTACATGCTCCAAGGCACTGTGCAATACTCACAGGAGGGATAGGGTAGTCATGGGAGCTCGAAATGTAGAAGTTGGAACAGACACAAGCAATCTTGAATTGATTATTTGCACGAAATAGTATAGGAAACAAATACAAATGGGGAAATTTTCCTCAAAGTCTGTGACTTCAATGATCTGATTATAGGTGACAACATCTTCCTACACAGAAGTGAGCATAAGGCCAGATTGTGTTATTTAGTCGGGCACACAGGAACTCACATTGACCATTTCACAATAGATCGGTAATAGAGAAGTTGCTTACACGATGTGAAGGTAGCAAGGGGAGAAGGATACGACTATCAAAAGCTTTTGGCCACTATTGCAATAACATTGGGGGATTTCAAATATAGGGTGATAAATACAACATTCAAACCCTACCGAATAGAGATACGAAGACTACATTCGTTTTAAATATGTAGTACACATTTGAAATTATTGATAACCTCACAACTGACATAGAACCAGAAAAGGACCCCTCAAAAACATTTGAATCTACTAACAAAATAAACAACCATGCAAGCACTTAAGACACTAATAGATGTGAAAACTGCAGGATCAGATGCATTCACATTATAAACTGCGCCATATCATTGAGAATACAATGGGACAAGAAGCCATTCTACTAGAAAGTGGTAAAATGGTTCCCTTATTAAATTAAAGAAGAGAGACAATTTAGCTCTATGGATAGGAAACAAAATGGGAGCGGCTGAAAAAGTAATGACCAGGATAATGCTTGACCATATATAAAATACTACTGACGAAAAACTGGTACGATTCCGAGAAGGAAGATCTACAATGCAAATTAAATAGCAGCGCCCAGAATTATCATAGAGCAAATCAAAAGAGTGGCAGACACCTCTTCAACGAGGAGGCAGACAGACTGGCAAAAGAAGGTGCAAAACTACCACAGCCTGATACTAGTATGACATACGAAGAGTCAAAACGGCTTATTAGAGCTAGATACATGGCCAAATGGGAAACTGAACATACTGGCTACACCAAAAACGATGCCTATTACCAGTTGAACAGAAAAGAGCAGGTCGTGGTTTTCAGACTTCGCACTGGCCACCATAGACTCAGGTACCACCTATTCAACAAATTGAAGATAGGTGGCACCGACGAATGCCCGTGTGGTACCGGGAAAATGACCGCTGAACATCTGCTGCAAAACTGCCCGACATACGAGGATCAGAGAGAGCAGATGTGGCCATCACCAGTGGCAACACTAGACAAGCTCTATGGCAGTGTCGACAGCCTCAGGATGACGGCTGCTTTTTTCGAAAAAATAATGGTAACTGTCTGACTGCGTACGACGAAGAAGAATAAGATGCGAATTGATGATTTTTCAGTCAGTTCCAAAGAACAACTTTTGGACTAAGTTCGTATGCTTCCCTACTTTAATGTGCAGCTAGACGAAATATATATATTTAAAGTATATATATATATATATATATATATATATATATATATATATATATATATATATATATATATATATATTAGCCAAGCCATTCCATTCGAGAAGTCTATACTTCCGGGTTGTAGATTGGTCCGGAGATGGCGGACAAGTCCGATTTTGGATCTGCATACTCTCAAGCAGTGAGGGCATGGAAAGTTCGCTTCAGGAGACTGTGATATTTCATAGGCTTTTCTGGACTTTCTCCGTTGTTCTGCTGAAGTCTTTTTAGAAGCTTCGCATGACAGTGCTCCTCTGCGGAGAGCTATATGCCAAGCTGTACGGTCTTTTGCAGCATCTTCCCATGTTTCGAAATTTATACTGAAAGCTTTTAAAGACGTTTGTATTGGGTTATTAAGTCGCTGTTTTTTGGCCTCCTTGGGAGCGTTCGCCATTCTGCATCTCGCCATAGAAAATTATTTTTGGCAACCGATAGTCTGGCACGCGAACCAAATGAACCGCCCAGCGAATCTGTGATTGCATCATGATAGTATCGATGCTAGAGATACCAGCTCTCTCAAGAACAGCAGTGTCTGGGACACTTTGGCCATTTTACATTCATCACACTCCTGAATACAATCCATGTTTCATTTGCATATAGCAATATATATAATTAATTTTTGGCTGTGTCATTTTGTTCTTGCAGGCTGCTGTATTTTGACAAACTTTTTATGGTCTAATTTATCATTTAAAACATTATCTTATAAACCTGAATTTATATCATCTCGAATTCTTCATTTTTTTGGACACTGTCGGTTGGTTTTTCTGAGTCTTTTCTCATAACTTCAATTCTATTATCCCACTCAGTTTTTTCGCTTTTCTTTGTATCCTTTCCAGCAAGTTTGTATCCCCTCAACGATAAGGGCTCTACACCTGAACACAGTACTATGTTTAATATTTCTTTAAATTAAACCTAACATTAGCTCATCAAAATAACGCATCGTCTGCATCCAAAAAAGTGGCGCTTACAGCCATAGAAACAGTTGTCAAAGAAAAGCTCAAGAACATGAAGGTCACGTGGTTTGGAAATGAGGAAGATGAAAATCAACTGTATACTGGCAGAAAACGCTTCTATGACGCTTTAAAGACTGTGTATGGCCCTTAACCGTCGTTTGGAACTCCAATTCTGAATGCAGATGGTTCAGAACTGCTGACAGACAAATACTGAAACGCTGGGCAGAGCACTTCCGCACGGTCCTCAACCAACCGTCCACCGTCTGCGACGAGGCAATAGAACGCCTGCCTCAGAAACGCCTGAATCACGAACTGGATGTTCCTCCAAATATCGAGGAGATCAGAGCAGCAATCAACCAACTATCAAATGGGAACGTTGCAGGTGCGGGTCTAATACCGGCTGAGATCTACAAAATAGGTAGTTGTGTCCTAACACAGAGACTGAGTTGTACAACACAATATGGACAACTGAGACTGGCCCACAAGAACTGAAGAATGCTACCATCACAACACAATATGGACCACTGAGACTGTCCCACAAGAGCTCAAGGATGCTACCATCACAACACAATATGGACCACTGAGACTGTCCCACAATAACTCAAGGATGCTACTATCACAACACAATATGGACCACCGAGACTGTCCCACAAGAACGCACGGATGCTACCATCGTCCACTTATACAAGCGAAAGGGAAACCGTCGATCCTGTGACAACAACAAGGGAATGTCTCTCCTATCGCCTGCTGGCAAGATACTGGCTCGAGTTCTCTTCAACCGATGTTCAGCTACAAAATTGTTTTCTTACAGATAGCCAGTGTGGCTTCAGATCGGATCGCCGTAGTGCTCCCTACCCTTCTGTATGCCAGTGAGACTTGGACTGTGTACAGCAGGCATGTCAGGAAAAACACATCCATTGAATGTGCCTAGATTGTTCAAAATAAAGTTGCAGGATAGGGTACCAGACATCGAGATCCTCATGAAGACAAACATGCCGAGCATCCACACACTGTTGCAGAATACCCAGATCAGATGGGCCACCATCAGAGTCATCTCCATTGCCGAGGAACGCCGGGCCTCCGGATCGCAGAAAGAAACGCACTTTGCAAAAAGACAAAACAACTGACATTCACATGTTCATTTCCGACATTAAATGCTATGTACGTTGAAGAATTTTCCGCTCCAGAATTGGACTATACAGCCACCTCCGAATTCACTGGTGAGGTGCAACACAACATGTCTGACTGCTGTTGTCATCATCGCTTGCGATTACTTAACATCGCATTTGCCCTTTCCACTCCTGCCTGGACTTTGCTAGTTTAGATAAATAACAATGTTGTTGGACTGGGCGCAATAGATCAAAAGCTGTGCTGGCATTTTCAATTTTATTAGCCAGCTCATCAGCAATAAACATTGATCTCGACATCGTGTTTCAGAGGCAGACACATTTTAAAGCGCTTGTCATTTCTGTCCCCTCACTGCAACTACTTGCTGTTTATACGATATTCCTGTTGTCGATTGATACATGACTCTATGCTAATTGTTAAGCCAAAGTTGTCAAAAGCATCAGAAAACCGATTAATACCCTTCCTACATTCCGCTACTGTTTAAATCTCAGTTGTTATGGAACTACTCCTTCAGCCCACATGAAGCAAAAAAATTATATGAGCCTCCTGGTGAGGCATTTTACCGCTGCTGTATACAGTTCTGCTGGTATATTGCGTCAGCTCCATAGGTTTTCCAGGAGAAAGAGATTTCATGGCCTTGTCTACTTCATCTTCAGTGATGATATCATCCATGGCCGTGTTCATTCCTACCTTCGTTGAGTGACCTCTTCATTTATAAATGATGAACTGTTAAGAATGTTGCAAAAATGTTCTGCCTACCTGTCTAGCACCTGAGTTTTCTCTGTTATCAGCAATCCATCGGCGTTGCAAACTACAGATTTAACCAAAAAGCTTTTGATTATAAAGCGATTTCAGCGCCGCGTAGAACCCTTTCGGGTCATGGTGCACAGTAAACGTCTCTATCTCGTCTGCCGGTCTGCCTAGCCTGGAATCCTGTAACTCCCTGAGTCTCTTCTTGACCATTCTTCGGGGGCTAGTGAAGGCCGTTTTCTTGGATAAGGACGATGCGTCGATGCTTGGCGCTTTGAGTCGAGAGGAATCTTAATTTCGCTATAATTTTCGTCGAACCAGTCTTTGGGCTTTCGTGTGGATGGACCAAGCTGTTTTAGCGCAGTAGAGTAAACAGTGTCCCTTAAGATCGCCCAGTCCTGTTGGATGCTAGAGTTTCCAATCTGAATCTTATCTAGTCTGGTTTTTAGCTCAGCAGCGAAATACTTTCTAGTGGGTTCTCCACAGCAACTTCTCTACATTTAGTCTCACCAGTGTTTTAGTCCTATGAGGACGTATCTTGAAATGGACTTAAAGACTCAGCTTGGTTATCACGAGACACAAACACTCTAAGTTATTTTGACATCACTTCGGTTGAAACGTCTGCAATGATGCCAGTGACGGCACCAGGTTGTCCCTTTTGTTTAGCTGGGAGGAAGGAAGAGGATGTTGGTAATTTTAAGCTAATTTGTGGCATATGTCTTCAGTAAAAGTAGATTGTTGCCGTTTCATTTTATCTATGCATTTCGACCAATGATGTCATCCCACGCTGTGTAGTCTGCACCGAATCTGGCGTTAAAATCTCCTAGCAGAATCAGCTTGTCGGATTTTGGGAATGCAGCGATAAGTGACTCGAGATCTTCTTAGAACCTATCTTTTGCTGAATCCGGATTTGTCAGAGGAAGCCGCATTGGCATGACGTGATTGCTTATTCTATTAGGTAGACTTTTTCTTCTTCTGCGTTCGTTTTCAATCTCCGGCTACTAAGCCCTGAACAGAGTTTTGCAAGTAGCAGATGTAATCCGGAGAACGGCATGCGTTGTGTCGCCAGCTTACAGTTTGACCTCGATATGTGCCCCTTTCTGTCCGACACATCCGTCTTCGGGTGAGGTAGACTTTTTACTTGCTGTACTACTGTGGACTTTATGGCAAATCCAACACCAGCCTCTCGTCGCTCCTAATAGCTGCGGACGCCCCAGAAGAAAGTAAATCGCGTCTCGCTCAGTGCTTAGCTGATGTTTTTATCTAGCAAGTTACATTGCGACCAGCGTGATCCTCCGTTCTGGCCTGTTGGTCCTATTATTGTCTATGAGTGGCGCACATTCGATGTGGTAAGTGTAAAAAACACTACCATTGTCTTATTTGTATTTCGATTATAATATAGTGAGATGCCCTCCTTCCATGGAATGGTAGTCAGGGTGTAATGAAGCAGGCATTGTTTAGGGAACATTTTCTAGCCCCTTACTCGGGATACGGATGTGAACAGTGCTTTGCTAGAGAGAGCTGCTCAGCGTTCAGTGGGCTGCCAGGTTTCACTGCTGCCTCAAGTCAGTAAAGAACGACTACATTGCCCGAACAGGACTGCGACTACAGCTGTCAGTGTATCCTCTTCACCTGCTGCTTCCCCGGCTGCTCATCGCCACAGGACTTTTGAATGGAATATGAGATGCGGGCGATGTCGCGAGTGGCGCTTTAATTTGATTTAATTAAGTTAGATTTGATTTCATCTTATGGTTATAATGTATGATTTGTTTCTGGGAATGTTATATTCAAGTAGTTTATTTAGATAGTTGCTTGTTTGTGTTGATGTTGTTCTACGCAAATTCAGAAGGTAGATTTATATACAAAACAATACAATATTTTCGACTTCAGTCCAGCGGGTTGGGTGTGCCGTATGGGAGGTAGCCAACAATGCCATGTATACAGTCCGATCTTTAGCCGTGTCGTGCTATTTCGAAGTTAGGTCTCTTAGCAGACCATCTCGCCATCGTGTGGGTGGGCGGCGGCATGGTCGTGGAAAATCATATGGCGACCAAAACGTTGTTCTGAGTGCCCATCTGTTATCTGTCTACGTGGCCAGTTCAGTGATGTCTGCGAGACAATACAGCCTCCACGACGTCTCAAATAGAGTGCAAAATGACCACAGAATTGAAAAGGTGCGCCCTTGGAATGGTGTAATTCAGCTGAAGGATTGCAGGTTTTATGACTAGACCAGACTGCAGTTCTTCGTCTAAAGATTTCTTGATCTAGTGTGTGGGTGGCATTTATTTCCTGCTCAAAGTATATGTAGGCACAGACATCCTCATTTCCTAGCTAGATCTTGCATTTTCGTCAGTATGGATTTCGGAGACATTTCGTTTTCTTTTTGTTCATCAGTAGTCCGACACCTCTACCGATCTCATCCAGTTCGTTCAAGGAGTGTTGGGCCTCCTCGGTGGTGTGGCTGATGATCCCAATGGCGTACGCAAAGCGTAGGTGGGTGAGGCTTTCCCCATCTATATTTATATTTATGGGAAGGGACGAGTTGCCTCAGTCTGACATTGTTTCTCTGCCCTCAGTGTTACTCCAGGAATGACATATGACAATGTGCTCCTCTTCGGAAACGATGGAAAAACAACAAGATGTTTATGCCTCTATCTGCCTAATTTAGCAGTTAGAAGATGTCCTCAAGCGCTTCTGTGAAAAGCTTTGGAGAAACGGCATCGCCCTGTCACAATTTTCTTGCTAGTGGCAAAAGTTATTAGACGGTGGTACAGAGTAATGTCCGTACTGCAGCCTCGATTTATTTCTTCGATCATCTTCGTGTAATTTTCGGCCAACCCCGGGTTTTTCAGAGCATTTATTACGGCACTGATCTCAATACTGTCGAAGGAGTTTTCCTAATATATAAACACTAGACATATGGGCAGACATAGTTCACGCGCCCTGCCCAGAAGCTGGTGATTGTGTGTAGGTAGTTAGTAGTGGAAAACCCTCTTCTGAATCCACCCTGCCCAAGGGGTTTTTGTAGGTCCAGTTATTGGCCGTTCCTGTTGACAAGAACTTTGGAGAATAATGTATCGTTGATAGTAAGCAGATAGGGCGAGAGTTCTTGAGAATCTTGGTTTGGCCTTTCTTGTGGAATAGTACAGTTTTTTAAATTTTTTCATTGTTCTGGGATTCGCTCCTCTGTGAATCACTTGTGAAATAAATTAGAGAGATGTTGTACTAGAATGTCTCCTCCCACCTTAAGGGTGTCTCTATAGTAATTCCGTCTACTCCCGGGGCTTTGCCGACTGTGCCTGTTGGAAAGCATGGATGACCTCAGCCGGTTCAATCAGGTGAACAGGTTCGAACTTGATTGTCGCCAATACCATTTGGAACATCTCCTTCGATGAGAAAAGGTTAGAATAGATTGGATGCGCATAGCTTTTAGAGCATGGTAATACAAATGTAACTGGTTGTGTACAGACTCTGGTGAGTCTTCTAAACCAGTATGTTAAGTTAGTATTATACTGCAGGCACGCTGTCTCTATGGCCCATATGTCTGTTGCGATCGTGTTATCGGCCACTTTCTGCATCATGTTGTTTCGGCATCTTAGTATACTGTATCAAACGCAAGGTAAATTTTGAAGTATTTAATTACTATTGCCGCGTCGCTAGCTTCTAGGCCTATATCTGTTCGGTGGGTCACACAGCAAATGCCGGGGTTTCTCCGTTTCACCTTTAATTGTTTTGTTGCTGTGTGGCCTAGTTACGGTTTCCTGACATATGACCCTGGCCTGCATGGATATTGTGTTTAGGTGTGTTTAAACTCTACACGCTTCACAGTTTCAAAAACTCTAGTGACTTCAGAAGGTGGGTTTTGTTCACTGAAATACTGTAATCTTGGTGTTCACTTAGGCACAATTTTTGACCTTATGCCAGGTAGCCAAATGTCATCTAAACTCATCTCTGTCTTTTGTCATTAAGTACCAAACAAGAAAAAGGTCCTGTCGAAGGCCATTTCTCCATCTCATTGATGGACGTCCGGGGCGACGATAAAAGGTTCGTCCATGACGTCACTTGACGTGCCCATCTTTCCGTCAAGCATGCATACCACGTGGTATTTCCACGTGTACGTTCTTGTCAACACCGTGTCTGTGACGTCATTGAAGCAGGTTTGGCTCCTGATGGTTGTGTTGAGGGTGTGGTCTCAGTGAAAGTGACAGTGTTCTACGCTCCATCGCTCGTTGAGTAGCTTGGAGACGCGTCTTGTCACCTTTTCGTAGGTTCCACACCTCGCAGCCATATTATAATGGCTGAAATGACCAGGCTGTTGAAGGTGTGAGCTCTTGCTTTATTGTTTTTCATCTGTTAAAGTGCTATCTTCATTCTGTTGAAGCTCAACCACCCTGCAGCCAACCTTCGTGAGATCCCATTATGCATTTCATTGGAGTTGGTAATTTCTTGGTCCAAGTAGATGTACGAATTCACGTCAGTATGGTGGAATCTGTTCCAATCCGCATTTTCTCGCAGGGACAGTAAATTTCAGCATGTTTTGTCTTTAGTCTATTTATTTTTAGACCAACTGAAGCAGTTTCTTGTGCAGTTGAGCTCATGTAGGCATTGTTCAGCTTCTTTGATTGCTGCGGCTGATGATGACTATGTCATCCGCAAACCGGAGATCGTTGAACATTTCTCCGTCTATTTTAATATCCATATCATCCGAATTGAGTATGCAGAAGACTTCCTCAAGTGCTGACATGAAAAGTTTGGGAGAGATTGTATCCCCCTGTCGTACGCATGTCCAATTTGTATGGTAATTGACCGGTAAAAAAGACTGATATTTGTTGAGCAGCCGTCGTTTAAAAGCTGTTATAAGCATATTGTTCCTCAATACCTTGATTTCGTAGGGCATTTGTGACTGCATTCACTTCAATGCTATCGATGAAATTTTTCAAAGTCCACGAACAGGGACGACGTGGGCTAGTGGTTTAGTGACACGGCTCAAACACCGAAGGTGCTGGGTTCACTTCCCATTCACAGCACCCGCCGTTAGCTCGGGGAAGTAAACCCTTAGAAAATGCAGGAAAAAACAGACCTTACATAAAATGCATGACGAAGTAGGATGTACTGGGTCGACAGGCTGAAAATAAAAACATAGTGTAGTGCATACCGCCTTGACAAATAGAGAAATAAGGTGAACGTGAAAAAAAAAATTGTAAAAGTCCACGAACACAAGGCACATGGGAATACGCACTTCCCTTGCCCTCTCATTTGGCTGGTGGAGAGTGTGCAAGGAGTCAATGGTGGAGTAGCCCTTCCTGAATCCCTCCTGCTTTAGTGACTGATTCTCATAAAGTTGCTTTCTGTTCACATTTACTCGTGTTAAAAGCTTGTACAGGAATATGACAGCTAACATTTCGGACGGTGATTCGCAAAGTCTTTTGTGTCTCCTATTTTATGAATTAGTTTTGTTTTGGAAGTTTTCCATTGGTTAGGGATTTTACCTTCATTTAAACATTTATTAAACAGTTTCGTCAGCTCGCTTGCTAGTTTTATAACTCCCGCATGAATAACATCTTCAGTTCTGGGGCTTTTCCTGTTTTTAGATGCCTAATTGCATGTATCGTCTCTGATGTTAGATCTCCGGTGCTGACATAGAACCTGACATGAGCGGCCGTTCATAGATTACTGCCTTAAATGCCAAAGAGGTCAGTGTAGAACCTCTGAAATTCTTCTTCTATTTTTATTTTGTCCGTTAATGCTGTACCACCCGGTTTTTATTAGAGCTGCCATATGCATTGTTGACTAGTCAATGTCTTTTCGGCATTTTATCGTACTCTGTCTTGTCTTAGCCGCTTTGATAAATTTGTGTAGCTTATGTTATTCATAATCTTTGAGTTTGCATTTATAATTACGTCACATAGCGACTAGAGGGCGGTGCCTTTTCGTGTACTCTGCACAGATAGGTTGAAAATAATCTTTTGGTTTGTACTGTGTTATAGATTGGATTTGATTCGACCTATAAATAGACCACTTAAATTACAAGGTCCGCAAGATGATGTGAAGTTAAGCCAAGTATCAGGTCTATTCTCAGTGTTATCATTTGCACCTCCACCAGGCCTACCGAGTTGCACGAAGGAATCGACCTCACGCGCTATTTATAGCCAAAACAATCAAATCAAAATGACCACTATAGCGTCTGCTTTATATCCACTACAGAACAAATGTGATTCGCACAAAGAAGTACATCGCGCCGACCTGCTTTAATGAAACACAATTTTCATGTCATCTTTTGCAACCTATAAAGTCGTTCTGGAATACACAAGCAAAACCATCTCATGGTAAATGTGGAAAATATTAGATATGCCATCATTGGCTTATTCGAAACTCGCGCTCATAATGGCTGGCACTGTACTTGGTACGACAATGGAGATGACATCCATATTGGTGCAGGGGAAGGACCCTACCACATTGGGGAAGTTGGCTTCATTATTGCTAGACCGCATGCACCAAATGTTCTTTCAGTTGAGATTAGCAGTTCCCGAATTGCTACACATGACTGCAGGTACATGGACAAAGTAAGCCTCTTATCATCGCACAATGTTTTGAGCCCCACAGCGGGTATGCTGATGACGATATGGAAAAAAATTTAATGAATTGCTGGAAGAACAGCCACGTCAAACTGCGTATGAAAAAGTTGTTGTTGGAGACTTCAATGCGAGTGTCGGACGGAAACGACAAGCAAATAAATACATGGGTGATTTCTCCGACGACACACGCAAATCCACATGGCGAGCGTCTGGCTATCTTTGTTGCAATCAATAAGTTCCATATCATGAACGTGTTCTTCCACATGGAATTGAGAAAAAGATGATCAAGGTAACTCCAAACTGGAAAAACTGGAAAACTAAGACATATTGATTATATAACGATCTCAAAGTTATTACTATATCGAAGTACTGCATCGGATGACTTTTGACAGTGATCACAGACCAATTCAACAATGAATCTGAAGAATCCATGAATTAAAAATCGAACCCAGGCCTACACCACTCTTAATTCTGCTAGACCAGCAGAATAAGTTCAACGATAGGACTGGCAACGTACAGCTACCTGGGAGTTTTGCTGGGTCAGCTAGACAATTGTATTAATGTGGCAAAATTAAAACACAGAAGGACAAAATGCAGCCAGAATACGACTCAACGTTCATGAAATGATCAATACAATCAAGCTCTGTGAAATCAACAAGATGATTTCATGTTCATTGTTACTTTAATATTTTCATAAATCACTAGCTGAATGGAAGTCCAAAGAGAAATGAGCGGCAGCGTGGCACCGGTCCTAGAAATCACAGATTTCCCAAGATTCGAGAGGGAATCTGATCAGTGGCCAGTTAAGCGCTCGACCGGGAAAAAAACGAAAAAAAAACAAAGACGTATCATCAGAGACGCGAAAAGGAAATCAAAGAAAGACCAGTGACGCAAGTGACGTCAGACGGAAATAACAATAACGATACGGACAAACAGAAGACGAAGGGAGCTCCGTTAAGGGTCAGCCTTCCTCTCAATTGAAAAGAAATAGAAACGGCTCCAAGACTCATCGGTGATCGGCATCATGACTGCCGTTCTTGTAAACAGTAACGACCAGGACTTCGCATTCATGAGGATAAAGAACTAACCCCAGGTATTGACCTATTTTATGGGGATTCAATGTACACTTTCCCCGAGCCTAGCTGGTCTCTCGCCGCCGCGATTGACTCTCATCCATTATTCGTACAGCGATCTCAGTCCCGCCAGACGGAGTGATAGCGCGGGCTTGCCTAATACGATCGCCCGCCTTTCCCCGGCACTCTAGCGGGACCAAATTTGTGGCAATGGTGCGTTACTTTGGTCCGTATCGAGAAACTTTGTCAGTCAGTGGTGGTTCTTCGAAGGCTTATAGTTCGTATCGCTGGTGGTCATTCTCTCGCAAAGAGCGTGTAACCGGCAAATGGAAAGCAGGAATCGTGCCTAAAGGCAGGTCAGCAGTCAAAAATCGTCTCCAGTCCCAGTGAAATTCATTGCCCGGGGCCGTTGGGATCCGTTCTGCACAGAGCGCTGCCATCCCTCCCCGAGCGAGCCCGGTCGTCTGGTGTGTGTACGGGCACCTGTCAGGCGGTCTTAGGTCGACGGAGTGAGGGACGGGACAACCGTCCGTCCGTCAGTCGGTCCCTGCGGCTGTCCTAGTGAGGCTTATTATTCATCCGTCCTCCGCCGACCGGAGTGTGCGGTTCGTACGTCTCCGACATATATTTGGTTGATCTTGCCAGTAGTCATATGCTTGTCTCAAAGATTAAGCCATGCATGTCTAAGTTCACACTGTCTCACGGTGAAACAGCTAATAGCTCATTAAATCCGTCGAGGTTCCTTACATGACACGATCCTACTTGGATAAATGTGGCAATTCTAGAGCTAATACATGGTTACCAATCTCCGACTCTCGAGGAAAGAGCGCTTTTATTAGTTTAAAACCAATCGTCGTTTCCCCTCGCGGAGATGCGGCATCCCCACTAGTGACTCTGGATAACTTTGTGCGGATCGTATGGCCTCATGTGCCGGCGACGCATCTTTCAAATATCTGCCCTATCAAATGTCGATGGTACGTGACATGCCTACCATGTTTGGAACGGGTAACGGGGAATCAGGGTTCGATTCCGGAGAGGGAGCATAAGAAACGGCTACCACATCCAAGGAAGGAAGCAGGCGCGCAACTTACCCACTCCCGGCACGATGAGGTAGTGACGAAAAATAACAATACGTGACTCTTTCGAGGCCCCGTAATTGGAATGAGTACACTTCAAACCCTTTAACCAGGATCTTTTGGAGGGCAAGTCTGGGGCCAGCAGCCGCGGTAATTCCAGCTCTAATAGCGTATATTAAAGTTGTTGCAGTTAAAAAGTTCGTAGTTGGATCTCAGGCGCAGGCGAGTGGTCCAGCTCGCGCCGGTTCACTACCCGTTGTCTCTTGCCCTACTTTATGCCCGCTCTCTCCCGAGGGTGCTCTTCGCTGAGCGTCTCGGGTGGCCGGCGCGTTTACTTTGAAAAAAATTAGAGTGTTCAAAGCAGGCCTCTGCTGCCTGAATAATGGTGCATGGAATAATGGAATAGGACGTCGGATTTATTTTGTTGGTTTTCGGAACTTGAGGTAATTATTAACAGGGACAAACGGGGGCATTCATATTGCGGTGTTAGAGGTGAAATTCTTGGATCACCGCAAGAAGAACTACTGTGAAAGTGTTTGTCAAGAATGTTTTCATTAATCAAGAACGAAAGTCAGAGGCGCTAGGACGATCAGATACCGTCGTAGTTCTGACCATAAACAATGCCGGCCTACGATCCGCAGGTGTTGCTTCGATGACTCTGCGGGCAGCTTCCGGGAAAAAAAAGGATTTGGGATCTGGTGGAAGTATCATTGCAAAGCTGAAACTTAAAGGAATTGACGGAAGGGCACCACCAGGAGTGGAGCCTGAGGTTTAATTTGACTCAAAACGCAGACACTGACATGATCGACAGGCCGAGAGCACTCTCGTTTGGTCTAAAAGTGAACGTGTGCTGGAATTAGACTCTCGAAAATCTGGCGCTAGTATCTCGGTGGCTCGATTGTCTCGCATCCAGTGTTCGATAAAGGAATTGACGGAAGGGCACCACCAGGAGTAGAGCCTTCGGATTAATTTGACTCAACACGCCAAAACTGTAAAGTGATTGACAGACATTGAGCACTTTCGTTGGGTCTAATAGGGAACGTGTTCTGGAATTAGACCCACGGATGACAGATAAGTTTTACCCTCTAAATGAAAGAGTTTTGCTACGGTAATCCTGCTTAACCCTAGAGAAATCGCAGGTTTCAGACACTTGGTCATTGATTGACTAAAAAGCCCTTTATTGATTCGTTGGGTCTAATAGTGAACGGATGCTGGTATTAGACCCTCGGAAGACAGGTCAGTTTTACCCTACTAATGATAGGGCGTTGTTACGATAATCCTGCTCAATTCGAGAGGAGTCGCAGTTATTTGGTCCACGTACTAGGCTGATAAGCAAATGGCGAGAGGCTCCCATGTGAGGGATTACGGCTGAACGCCTCTAACCCGGAATCCCGCCCTAAATCTCAGCACCACTGCGATGTTAGGCTACGATATGGTTGGGACATGGGGCTCGCGTCTCAGCCCGACCCGGTCGAGCCGCAGAAAGAGGTCTCTGCTGTCCGCCGATCAAACCGGGCGGGAAGCTGCTCGATATTCACCGTATATGGCGACGAGGTGTGAAACCACTAGTAGAAGACTTAGTTCTCGGTCGGGGTGTCGTAAGCAGTAGATCAGCTACCTCACTGCGAACTATTGAGACTCAACCTTTGACCATAAGATATGTCCACACACCAGGCGAACATCTCCATGCCATGACCAGGCTTGTCCCCTCGTTTAATGCACTCCTTCGAGAGGAATCGCAGGTCACTGACATTTGGTCCACGTGCTTGGCTGATAAGCCAATGGTGCGAAGCTACCACCTGAGGGACTACGGCCGAACGCCTCTAAGCCAGAATCCTGCCCTAATTCTCAGCACCGCTGTAATGGGAGACTACGATATGGTTGGGAAATGGGGCTCGCGTCTCAGCCCGACCCGGTCGAGCCGCAGATATGCACCTGGTTAAATGTACTCCTGCCTTGCTCTTTACCTCTGTCTGCTATCAGTCATCCCAATGAACGCAGACGAGATGCAGTCCAGCGGACATTGCACCTCTGCCCTATTGTGACAACCTCCTAGGTGGCGGGGAATGCTAGTCGTGCCATCACTGCAGATGAGCCGAGAAAATAAAGGGAGCAAATAGATACCTCACTCACATGCATATGCTTCGTTTCTGACAGGACGTGACGATGCTGAGACACAGTCACACTGGACTGCCTCTCTTCCGGGTAAGTACAAACTAGTACATAGTCCATTATATCATATCATTGCCAAACCCTATAGACACGAGTAGAAAGACTCGATAGTCCTGCAAGACAACTTCCCTAAGAGAGCCAACTCTGACCAAAAACAACTGCTGCCTTGCAGATAGGCTGGGGACAGCCAAAGGCTAAGGAGGGCATCCATACAGAAACGCTTGTTGAAATCGGATGCACTGAGCCACAGGCTTAACAAAATAAAACAGTGCAACGTATATCGCTGTAAACAGCGTACGAAGAAGGAGAAGAAGCTCACCTACGCTATGCATAGTCAACAACGACGAACGAGTCCACATGGCAGACCACGCACAACGGACGACGACGACACTTCAATGAACTGAATATGTTTACAATCCATGCCGATAGATACATCGGTCAACCCACCAACATGCTATAGAAAAATACGTGCCAGGTCCTTTCATGCAACTTACAAATCGGATTCGATCCTTACAAACAACCATCCTATGCATGATCTGATTCGCCTCATACCTTATGCGAAAATGGCGACGAGTACCATATCGGTGCAGCAGAGGACTAATATACAACCTACTACACCTACGTGCCTTCTGACTGACGGAAAAATCACATTCCACCGCTAACTAAATAACGAAACTTTCAAACTTAATTTCTTAGTGTAAGTATAATATCGTGTTGGGAAAAAAAAAATCGATATGCAATTGGTTTCAGGGCAAATTCTGTGAAAGGATCACGCTCAACGGTGATTTGTTGTGTTTTGTAGCGTGAATTTATTTGATCTTTCTGTCCGGAGCATGGATTTATTGTAAACCTTGGCACAATATTCAGTCTGCGGTAGAAAACGACATTTCAAGGGATTTTACCGATGAGTCAGATGACCTATCTAAAATAGACCATGGGCAATATCATATAGGTGGAGTTAATTTGGTTATCGCAAGTCGCCATGTAGAAAACGTAATCTCTGTGAAAATCATCTCCTCCCGGTTTGCCAAGTTAGAATATCGAGTACAGAAAAAACCTCTTTTCATCATACAATGCTGCGCACCCTATAGCGGCTGCGACAATAACGTTGTGGAGCTATTCTAAGAGAACCTCAAGCAACTATTACACCGCGATGTCTACAAGAAGGTCCCCTAGTCGATCTGAATGCCAGGATGGTCCCCAGACGGGCAAATGAACAATTTCTAGAGGTCTTCTCAGATGACCATCGTAACGACAGTGGAGATCGACTAGCTATCGTCGCAATTGCTCGTGAAGAATACGTTCTTTAAGAAATCAGCGGGGAAAATATGGACGTGACACTCCCCAAATTGGAATACAAAATCAGAAATCGTTTATATTCCGTGTGACGACTTCCGAGAAGTCACCAATGTTGAGGTACTACATCAGTTAGACATGTTCAGCGACCACAGACCTCTCCGGATCTAATTAAAACTAAGATGACATCCACACAAACAAGGGCACACAAGTAAATAGCACAAAGCTAGCAGATCAAATCTCATGACAGAAATTGGCAATCTCTGAATATTCAACAAATCGTTGTGGTAAACTGATGACTAGGATAACGGAATTTGTCACACAATTACTACACCTACTAATAGATGCTCCATGATTGGAGAAGAAACTAGAAGTATACTCGAGATGCGGAGAAGGCAATGGCAAACTGAACAAAATCGCAATACGCAATGTGAATAACAGAATATGTCATCTGCTCAAAGCTGACTTCGAGTAGCATCAAACACAAAGACTGGTCAAGGCAGCTGAAGAGAGACACAGTTTAGTAAGATACCATGAGAGTAGTGGTGCAGAAGAAAGCCATTCCTCAAATACTAAAATTGCCTAATAATACCATTTGAACAGAAAGACGGGCTGTAGTGACAGCGTGCCAACAGTACTATACTAATATTTTCTCTGGGAAAGTTCCAATAGTAATAGGCAAAAACCAAACTAGAACCTGTTAAATTCATTGAACCAGATAAGGTTACCCATGCGATCCAACAGGCGTAGTCAGGTACAGCACTGGAATAGACGAAATTACCATAGACATTCTTAAAGCGGGAGGAGACATTCTAGCACTGCAGCTCTCTAAGGTATTTAAAGTGCTTCACGCAGCAACGAATTTCAAATCAATGGAAGTCTAAAAAACTATAATCATCCACAATACAAGAAAAGGCCACACCAAACTCAAATTCCTGGAGAACTAACCCCCCCCCCCCCCGCCTACCCCCCCTCCCCTTCCTTGCTTACTGCCGATTTTATACAAAATATCTCCAATATCTTATCAACAGGATCGACCAAATGCTGGACCTCCAACAACCCCGTGAGCAAGTTGGACCAGCCGCTGGAAACAGAAAGAGCGTGAACTACGTCTATCTGCATGCCTGGCGTTTATTGTCTAAGAAAAAGGTTATGTCAGGTCATCCCGTAACCGGTAAGGTCATTGGGGCACACATGAAGACATCCTCACAACCACACGGCACCCTTCTCTGTCAGCGACCGCTGCCTGTGCCTCTTCTGGTCGGATATTGGTCCATTTTTTATGTTGTCTTCCGACTGCTTTTTGGGCCGGCCTCTTCGTCGTCTGCCTGGCACCTTTCCGTGGCGAATCATATTTGCAAGACCATTTGATCTCGATATGTGACCGTACCATGCGAGTTTCGTTATTTTGACAGTTGCCAAGAGATCTTCAAAAGGCCCTATTGCTGTTGAAATCTATCTCGTATTTCCTCATTTGTACATAAGAAAAATCCTTCGACAGTATTGAGACCAATGTCGTGATAAATGTCCTAGGAAATCAGAACCGAAAATTACACTAGGATTATCAAAGAAATAAACGTATGTTGTAGTACGGCCATTACTCTGTACGGCCGTCCAAAACAATATTCCAGTAACAAGGGGAGTGCTGCAGCCGCAACACAATTTCTCCCAAAAGCGCTTGAGGACATCTTCTAGGAACTGAGTTTTGCCGATAGAAGCATATACATAAATCGGAAAAGACCTACGTTTTGTGAACTACATTGTGTTCATCAGCAACACCACCGAGGATGCCCAACACTCCCAAGACGAACTGAATGAGATCGTTAGAGGTGTGGGACCACGGATGAACAAAATTAAAACGCATTGTCTCCAAAATGTATAATGCTGCAAACGCAAGATCAAGCTGGAAATCGAGCCTCTCAAAAATGTCAGCCCCTACATATACTTGGGCAGAAAATAAATGCCACTCACGCCCTATACAGGGAAGTCTCCGGACGAAGAGGTGCAGCCTAGCCTAGCTTCAATGCCCTTAAAGCCTGTATTCATGCAGCTGAGAGACGCCATGGAAAGGACGCACCTTTCCAATTCGGTGGTCATACCAGCTATGATCTAAGGATGTGTAGTGTGGAATTTACGGAACGCAGATGATTAGAAACTCGAATGAGGAACGAAAGATGTATTCTGAGGATCTCGATCAGAGATCCAATCTACAATGTGAAAATCAGAGAACGCACCCTATTTTGAGATTTGGTGGAGGCCGCTTTGTCTTGCAAATGCCTTTGGGCTAGACGCGTGTAGCGCATACCAGATAACATTTGGACAATCAGAACGACGTTTTGGTAGCCATATGATTATACACGCCCAGGCGTCTGCTCACCTATAAGTTGGCAAGATTGTCTACTATACCTAAGTATGAAATGGTACGACATGGCGAAGAGTCAGACGCCATAAGGAAATTTTTGCCTACCTCGCATTCGGCCCACCTATCGGACTGTAGTAAAGGTAATTGTATTGTAATATATTGAGTATATTTGCGCAGTAAACCTCACTTTCTTGTCCGGGCCCGACATGGTCTAGCAGCAACACAGTGTCGAAACGACGAGTTAAGGGTTCGGATGCAGAAGATGACCAGGGTATCGTTTGTGTTTCGTCGTGCTATTAGCTTCAAGGTGTGCTTACCCCAAATTTGTGACCGCTGGACAAGCTTTCTTTCCCATATGTCTTATCCGTCGAGGCCAGGATTCACATATCTGGTTTTCTTCTTCTTCTTCTTCTTCTTCTTCTTCGTACGCAGTCAGAAAGTAACCATTATTTTTTCAAAAAAGCGGCGGTCATCCTGAGGCTGTCGCCACTGCCATAGAGCTTGTCTTGCAGTTCCACTGGTGATGGCCACACCTGCTCTCTCTGATCCTCGTATGTCGGGCAGTTCTGCAGCAGATGTTCAGCGGTCATTTTACCGGGACATTTCAATTTGTTGAATAGGTGGTACCTCAGTCTATTGTGGCCAGTGCGAAGTCTGAAGACAACGACATGCTCTCTTCGGTTCAACTGGTAATAGGCATCGTTTTTGGTGTAACCAGTATGTTCGGTTTCCCATTTGGTCATGTATCTGGCCTTGATAAGCCGTTTTGACTCTTCGTACGTCATAGTAGTATCTGTTTGTGGTAGTCTTGCACCTTCTTTTGCCAGTCTGTCTGCCTCCTCGTTGCCTTGGATGTTGCAGTGTGATGGGACCCACTGTACAACTACCCTTTTTGATGCGGACTGCTGGCACAGTTTGCAGAGTGCTGCTCTTAAGTCATTAAGCTCTGTGTTTTTCTGGCTTTTTAGCGCTGTGACTACGGCGAGAGCATCTGTAAGCAGGACTATATGGCTTTCATTTTCTTTATGTGTCACCATTTCTTCCACTGCCACCCTCAGTGCCTCTGCCTCCGCTCTGAAATTGCTTGTGTACTTACCAGTAGCGAATGACAATGTTATTTTTCTGCCATTTGGTAGGTTCATGAATGCTCCTGCCCCTCCGTTCTGTGTAGTGTTGGTTACAGAAGCGTCGGTGTATGCATGGGTCCAGTCCATGTTTGAGTAGTGTTCTGATATAAAGCTTAGGGTAGTATCTCTCTTTTCTTTTTCAGTCTGGTCGTTTTTGTTTCCAATACCTGGTATATTTTCTACCACCTCTGGAAATATATCCTGCCTCCAGGTAGGTTTTCGTACAGTAGTGATGGGTTTTGGGGTTTGTTAGTGCGTTTATGGGATCTTCGTGCATCTTTACTTTGGCTATTTCTGCAAAGTTTCTCCGCTTTAGTTTCCCATTTCCCAAATTGTTTTGTCTCTGGTGCATTGGATGGTCAGTCAGTCTTTGGAGTTTCTTTGACTGCAGCTGGGCTCTGCAGTCTCTTCTATCAGTCATGGATTGCAGTTTTGTAATCTTTTTAAGTTCTACAATTGGCGTTGACTTCATGCCTCCTGTTATAACTCTCATGGCTTGGTTTTGAAGTTTGCTAACTTTATCGAAGTTCGCCTTTGCTGCTGTTGTCCATGCCGCAATGCCATACTCGAGAACTGGTCTCACGCTTCTAGTGTACAGTTTCTTTAGTATGCTTTCGTCTGCTCCTCAGCTTGTGCAAGCAAGTTTCCTCATGATTGCCATTCTTTCTCTGGCTCTCATTCGGTTTCTCTCAATCTGACTTTTCCATGTCATGCGCCGATCAAATGTGACTCCCAGATAGTTTGGGTTGTCGTTTGGCTGCAGGAATTTGCCATTTAAACTTAACTTGGTATTTTGGGGTTTGATTGAAAGCGAGAATATTGTGCATGTGGTTTTCTCCTCGTTTATTTTGACCAGCCATGAGTTCGCCCAATCTTCCAGCGATGTTAGGACATGCTGCATCCGATTTCTTGCTATGGTGAGATTCTTTTCAGAGGACCACATAGCCAGATCGTCTGCAAATATTGAGCTATGGAATCTTCTTGGTATATTCTCTGTAATGTCGTTTATATATACCAGGAAGAGTGTTGGTGACAGTACTCTCCTTTGGGGTACTCCCTGCTCGAGTGTCACCTTTTTGCTCATCTGCCCTTGTACTTGGACTCTGGGCGTTCTATTTTTGAGGTAGTGGTTGATCCACTTGTACATTTTCCCACAGACGTCACTTCTTCTTAGCTTGACTCTAAGTCCATCTTTCCAGACTTTGTCAAATGCCTTTTCCAGGTCCACCCAAACCGCTACTGTGTGCTTCTGTGCCTGGTAGGCATCTTCTATTTCCTGGGCTATGAGGATGACCTGGTCCTCAGTGGATCTGTGCTGTCTAAAGCCGGCTTGCTGTGGAATTAGTATTCGCTTTTCTTCCAGATGCCACATCAGTCTGGTGTTTATCATACGTTCCATCAGTTTGCCGACACAGCTCAGTAGGCTGATGGGCCTGTATCCATTTGGATCTGTTTTGTCCTTTCCTTTTTTTGGTACTGATACCAGTACTGCGTCTTTTCATGCCTGGGGTACAATTCCCCTTTTCCAGCTTTGGTTCAGGACCGATAGCAGCTTCCTCTTCGCTGTTTGGCTCAGCCCCATCAGCATTTTGTTTGTTATCCCATCTTTTCCGGGGGATTTTCTTTTCTTTAATGTTCTCATGGCCTCTTCCATTTCGCTCATTGTTAATTTGGCCATCATATGCTCTTCAGGATCCGTACTGATGTTGTCGTGCCCCTTTTGCTCTTCACTAATGTATGTATGCCTATCTGCAGGGACCTCGATGTGGTTTGCTCTGGCATAGTGACCGACAAAAGCGTTTGCAGCTTTTTTACCAGTGAGCAAGTTTTCGCCCTGCTTGATGGTAATTTGTTTGTTTGACGGGGTCTCGTCATTCATGGCTCTGACTAGCTTTCATAGCTTGTTCCCTTCTTTGTCCAGGTTTAGGCTTTCCGTTTTGTTTTTCCAGCTCCCTCTTGCTGTTTGCTTGAGAGTGTATTTGTATTTCGCCGTGGCGGCTTTGAGGGCGATGTTTGCCTCCATAGATGGTTTTCGCTCTGCCATGTTCCTAGCATTTGTTACTCAATCTTCCGTTTTCTGCAACTCATCATTTCAATAGGGCTTATAGTTTTTCCTAGCTCATCTTGGCATGGTTTCAGTGGCGGCTTGCATTATTGCCTTGCTTAGGCTTTCCACCATGGGCTTCATTTTGTTGTTTCGTGTGTTGATGGTTTCACACAGCCCGTCTGTCAGGATTGCAAATCTGTCCCAGTCGGCTCGTTTGTAATTCCAACGTGGGAGCGGTTTTGTTTCCTGTGGGCCTACTTCCATATCAATGTCTAGCCTGATAGGCCTGTGGTCGCTACCTGCCAGTTGCTTTAGCACCTGGCGGTCTATTTTATGGTGTATGTCCTGTGTGGAGAAGGCCAAATCTTGAGTCGAGGTGGTACGCCAGGTTCTAGAATAGAAACTAGGGGTATCCTCCGGCCTATTGATTAGGGAGAGATTTGTATCTATCTCCCAATCTTCCACTTCGTCACCTCTGCTGTCTGTGTCAGAGTATCCCCATCTCTCCGAGTGGCTGTTGAAATCTCCAACTACTATGCAGTTGGAGTCTCTGACCTCCATACTCGAGAGCGATAGGTCTTTATTTGGTGGTCCGTACAGATTGAAAATGTGGAGCTTCGTCTCTTGAGCCATTATGTCAACTTCTACAATTTCTGCTTGTCCGGTGTGACTGACAGGTACCGCGCTACTCGGTATGCAGTTTCTGGTCAGTATCATGACCCATCCTTTGTGGCCTTCTCTATCGAGACGGAAGGTCTGGTATCCTCTTATTGAGAATTTATGATTATTGTTGAGGTGCGTTTCCTGGATACATGCCACGTCAATCTTACCTTCATGCAGGTGATGTGTTAGGGAAAGTTTTTTGTTAATGACTCCCTCCACATTCCACTGTAGTATTTTGAGGGTCTTGAGTTTTTGGTCAATAAATGTTGCCCCATAGCCATGTGCCTTGACTCCACGACACATGGGTGGATGACCACCAGTAGTCAAGGGTGGGCCCCTTCGAGGCGTGAGGCCCGGCACTATCGCTGCCTGGCGGGACTCGGCAGGATGAGCGCCATACGTTTTTCTGATCGGTTGTACTGTCATCATACTGCGATTTACGTTGCACTGTTTTGTTAGGCTTGCGGCCCCGTGCATCCGATTTCAACAGGCGTTTCTGTAGGGATGCCCTCCTTAGCCTTTGGCTGTCCCCAGCCTATCTGCAAGGCAGCAGTTGTTTATGATCAGAGTTGCCTCTCTTATGGAAGCTGTCTTACCAGACTATCGGGTCTTCACTACTCGTGTCTATAGGGTGCGATGATGATATGTGAGATGATATATGATATATATGATATGGACTGGTTTACCCGGAAGAGAGGCAGTCCAGTGTGTCTGTACCCCAGGATCGTCACGTCCTGCCAGAAACGTAGCATTTGCATGTGAGTGGGGTATCTCTTTCTCCCTTTATTTTCTTGGCTTCTATGCAGGGATGGTACGCCTAGCATTCCCCGCCAGCTGGGGTGTTAACACAGTGGGGCAGGTGTGCAATGTCCGCTGGTCTGCATCTCTTCTGCGTCCATTGGTATGTCTGAAAGCGTACAGAGGTAGATGTCGAAGCTATGCATTTAACCATGGGACAAGCCTGGTAATGTCACGGAGATGTTGTTCGCCTAGTTTGCGGACATATCTCGTGGTCAAGGAGTGTGTCTCGACAGTTCACAGTGAGGTGGCTGCTCTACTATTTTCGATACCCCGACCAGGAACTAAGTCTGATGTTGGTGGTTTCGCACCCCATCGCCGTATAGGGTGAATATCTAGCAGCTATCCGCCTGCTTTCATCAGCGGATGGAAGAGACCTCTCTCTATGGCTCGGCCTGGTAGGGTTGAGGCACGATCCCCAGGTCCCGACCATATCGAAGCCTCCCATTGCAGTGGTGCTGAGAATTTGGGCGGGATTCCTGCTAACAAGCGTCCTGCCGTTATCCCTCACATGGTAGCCTCTCGCAATTGGTTTATCAACCTGGTACGTGAACAAAATGTCTGCGGTTCCTCTCGAGTTGAGCAGGATTTCCGTAGCAACGCCCTGTCATTTGTAGGGTAAAACTGACCTGTCTTCCGATGTTCTATTTCCAGCACCCGTTCATTTTTTGGCCAAGACGAATTAATCGAGGGCTTTTGTTTGTCCATGACCAGGTATCTGGAGCCTGCGGTTTCGCCGGTGTTAAGGCACGGTTTCCGTAGTGATCCTTCATAAAAAGGTTAGAGAGCTGACCTGTTTTCTGTGGGTCTAATACCAGCACACGTTCACTATTAGACCCAACGAAAGTGCTCTCGATTTGTCAGTCGTTCTACATTGTTTGCGTCTTGAGTCAAGTTAAGCCGCAGGCTCCACTCCTGATAGTGCTCTTCCGTCAATTCCTTTTCCAAACACTGGATACAGACCAACCGAGCCACAGAGGGCATAGCCCCAGATTTCTGAGGGTCTAAATCCAGCACCAGTTCCATATTAGACCTAAGGAAAGTGGTCTCGGCATGTCAGTCATTTCAGTGTTGGCCGTGAAAATTAAGCCGCAGGCTCCACTCTTGGTGGTGCCCTTCCGTCAATTCCTTTAAGTTTCAGCTTTGCAACCATACTTCCCCCGGAACCCAAACACTTTGGTTTCCCGGAAGCTGCCCGCAGAATCATCGAAGCAACTCCTGCGGATCGCTAGTCGGCATCGTTTATGGTCAGAACTACGACGGTATGTGATCGTCTTCGCGCCTCTGACTTTCGTTCTTGATTAATGAAAACATTCTTTACAAATGCTTGCGCAGTAGCTCGTCTTGCGGCGATCCAAGAATTTCACCTCTAACGCCGCAATACGAATGCCCCCGTTTGTCCCTGTTAATCATTACCTCCAGTTCCGAAAACCAAAAAAATAGAACCGAGGTCCTATTCCATTATTCCATGCACCATTATTCAGGCAGCAGAGGCCTGCTTTGAACACTCTAATGTTTTCAAAGTAAACGCGCTGGCCACCCAGGACACTCAGCGACGAGCACCCGTGGGAGAGAGCCGGCAGACGGTAGGGCAGGAGACAACGGGCAGTGAACCGGCGCGAGCCGGACCGCCCGCCTGCGCCTGAGAACCAACTACGAGCTTTGTAACTGCAACAACTTTAATATACGCTATTGGAGCTGGAATTACCGCGGCTGCTGGCACCAGACTTGCCCTCCAATAGATCCTCGTTAAAGGGTTTAAAGTATACTCATTCCAATTACGGGGCCTAGAAAGAGTCCCGTATTGTTATTTTTCGTCACTACCTCCCCGTGCCGGGAGTGGGTAAGTTGCGCGCCTGCTGCCTTCCTTGGATGTGGTAGCCGTTTCTCATGCTCCCTCTCCGAAATCGAACCCTGATTCCCCGTTACCCGTTTCAAACATGGTAGGCATGTCACGTACCATCGACATAGGGCAGACATTTGAAAGATGCGTCGCCGGCACATGAGGCCAAGCGATCAGCACAAAGTTATCCAGAGTCACCAGTGGGGACGCCGCAACCCCGCGAGGGGAAACAACGATTGGTTTTGAACTAATAAAAGCGCTCTTTCCGCGAGGGTCGGAGCTTGGTAAGCATGTATTAGCTCTAGAATTGCCACAGTTATCCAAGTAGGATCGTGTCATCTAAGGAACCACGACTTATTCAATGAGCCATTCGCGGTTTCACCGTGAGACAGTGTGAACTTAGACATGCATGGCTTAATCTTTGAGATAAGCATATGACTACTGGCAGGATCAACCAGATATCTGTCGGAGACGTACGTAGCGCACACACCGGTCGGCGGAGGAAGGGTGTGTAAAAAGCCTCACTGGGACGGCCGCAGGGACCGACTGACGGAACGGACGGACGGTTGTTCCACCCGTCTCTCACTCCGTCGATCTAGGGGCCCCTACACGCACCAGACGGCCGACCGACCGGGCTCGCTCAAGGAGGGATGGCAGCTCTCTGTGCAGAACGGATCCCAACGACCTCGGCGATGAATTTCACTGGGACTTGAGACAATTTGGCCTGCCGGCCTGCCCGTCTCCCGAGGGTTGGTCCCCGGGAGAACACAGGGCCTTCAGGCACGATTCCTGCTTTCCATTTGCCGGTCACAAGCTCTTTGCGAGAGTCTGACCACCAGCGAGACGAACTGTCGAGCTCTGCTATAAGCCTTAGAAAAATCACCAGGGACTGACAACGTTTTCTGATACGGACCAGAGAAGCGCACCTCGGTGGAGGAGACGCCAAAACAGACCGCACCCCAATAGCTCTACGGGGAAAGGCAGGCGAGCGTTTTCCGCAAGCCCGCGCTATCGCTCCGCCTGGCGGGACTGAGATCGCTTTACGAACACTGGTTGAAATTGAATCGCGGCGGCGAGACAACTACCCCAGATTACCAGACCTTCCGACTTGATAGAGAAGGTCACGAAAGAGGGGTTCTGATAATGACACGTAACTGCATACCAAGTAGCGCAGTATCTGTAAATCACACCGGACAAGTAGAAATTGTAGGAGTCGACATAATGACACAAAAAACGAAAATCCGTATGGCCCACCCAAACAAAGACCTGTCGCTCTCGAGTATGGAAATCAAGGACTCCAGCTGCCTTGTGGTTGGAGACTTCAACAGTCACTCGGAAAGATTGGGATATTTAGACACAGACAGCAGAGGAGATGAAGTGGAAGACTGGGAGATAGACACAAATCTCTATCTTATCAACAGGCCGGACGACAGACCTAGCTTCTATTCTAGAACATGGCATACCACCTTCACTCCAGACTTGACTTCTTCATGGGAGATATTCACCACAAAATAGATCGTCAGGTGCTCGACCAATTGGCAGTTAGCGACTACAGGCCAATTAGGCTAGATATTGTTATGGAAGTAGGCCCCCAAGAAATAAAACCGCTGCCACGTTGGAACTGCAGACGAGCCGACTGGGACAGATTTGCAATGCTGACAGATGGACTGTGTGAAACTATCAACACACGAAATAACAATATGAAATCTATGGCGGAGATCCTAAGCAAAAGCAATACTGGAAGCAGCCACCGAGACGATCCCAAGAGGGGCAAGGAAAAACTACAAGACATATTGGAATCATGAACTGCAGAAAGCTGAGGATTAAGTCTCTAATGCTAGAAACATGGCAGAGAGAGAGAGAGAGATCAATCTATGGAAGCAAATATCGCCCTCAAGGCCATCACTGCGAAATATAAAAGAACACTGAACCAAATAACAAGAGACAGCTGAAAGCCTCAATCTAGATAAAGAAGGGTACAAACTATTGAATTTAGTCAGAGCCATAAATGACGAAACACCATCAAATAAACAAATTACCATCAAGCAGGGTGACAACATGCTCATTGGAAAAAAATGCAGCAAACGCCTTTATAGAACATTATGCCAGAGCAAACCACATTGATGTCCCTGCAGACATGCATACATACATAAGTGAAGAACAAAGAAGCCACGACAACATTAAGATGGCATCAGAGGAGCACATGATGGCAAAACTAACAATGAATGAAATGAATGAGGCCATGAGAAGTTTAAAGAAAAAGAAATCGCTCGGAAAAGATGGGGTAACAAATGAAATGCTAATGGAGTTGGGCCAAACAGCAACGATGAAGTTACTTTCAGTCCTGAACCAAAGCTGGAAAACGGGGAATTGTTCCGCAGGCATGGGAAGATACTGTACTTATACCATTACCAAAGAAAGAAAAAGAAAGAACAGATCCAAATGGATACAGGCCCATCAGTCTACTGAGCTGTGTAGGTAAACTGATGGAACGTATGATAAACACCAGACTGATGTGGCACCTGGAAGCAAAACAAATATTAATCCCACAGCAAGCAGGATTTAGGCAATTAAGATCCACTGAGGACCAGGTCACTCTCATAGCACAGGAAATAAAGGATGCTTACCAAGAGAAAAAGCATACAGTAGCGGTTTGGGTGGATCTAGACAAGGCATTTGACAAGGTGTGGAAAGAGGGACTTAAAGTCAAGCTACGAAGAAGTGAAGTATCTGGAAAAATGTACAGATGGATCAGCAACTATATGGAAAACAGAATAGCCAGAGTGCAGGTACAAGGGCAGAGGAGCAAAAAGGTGACACTGGAGCAAGGAGTACCCCAAGGGGTAGTACTGTCATCCACACTTTTTCTGGTGTATATAAACAACATCATAAAGAATATACCAAGAAGAGTCCACAGCGCAATGTTTGCAGACGATCTGGTTATGTGGACCTCTGAAAAAAATCTCACCGTAGCATACAATCGGATGCAGCAGGCCCTAACATCGTTGGAGGAGTGAGTGAAATCGTGGCTGGTCAAAATAAATGAGGAAAAAACAACATGTACGATATTCTCGCTTTCAAATAAACCACAGAATACAAAAATAAGTCTTAACGGCAAATGCCTGCGGCCAAACGACAACCCAAACTACGTGGGCATCACATTTGATCGGAGCATGACATAGAAAAGTCAGATCGAGACAAACCGAATGAGAGCCAGACAAAGAATGGCAATCATCAGGAAACTTGCTGGCACAAGCTGGGGAGCAGACGAAAGAATACTAAAGAAACTGTACACTGGAAGAGTGAGACCAGTTCTCGAGTATGCCATTGCGGGATTGGCAACAGCAGCAAAGGCGAATCTTGATAAAATTAGCAAACTTCAAAACCAAGCCATGAGAGTTATAACAGGAAGCATGAAGTCAAAGCCAATTGTAGAACTTGAAAAGATTTCAAATCTGCAATCCATGACCGACAGAAGAGACTGCAGAGCCCAGCAGCAAGCAGAGAAACTCAGAAGACTGACAGACCATCCAATGCATCAGAGACTAAATAGATTTTGAAAAGGGAAACTAAAGCGGAGAAACTTTGCCTGACCACTCAGTGATGTTGTCCACCCATCTCTTCCTTGGACGTCCTCACCCTCTCTGTCCCGGTACGGAACCAAAGAGTATCGAGTTGGTAATTCCGTTGGACCTCGCGACGTGCCCGCACCAGGCCATCTTTCGTCTTTTGATAGCTGTGAACAGATCTTAAAAAAGACCAATAGCGTCTTCAACTCTCTGACGGATTTCTACGTTCGTGACACGATCTTTATATATAACATTTATGAGTTTTCTATAGCACCTAATTTCCATTGCATGTATCCTGCCCTGGATATCTGCTGTAAATGGTCCAGATCTCGCAGGCATACAGAAATATTGATAGCACCAAAGTGCGCATTAGTCTGACTATCATGCCGAGGGCGAGGCGCTTGTCTTGCCATATAGGTTTCAGCCGAGTCAGCGCCGCTGTTGTTTGTGCTATACTTGCAATTACCTCTGGCTTCGAACCCTCTTCGCTGATCAATGATCCCAGATATTTGAAACGTTTTACCACCTCAAGTTCCTTCCCATTTGCCTCTATTACAGATTGAAACCCTGCTACGGTATTGGTCATGATATTTGTTTTATCTGCATTTATTTCCATACCAAAACTCAGGGCCGTTCTATCCAATCTACCAATCAACTCCTGGAGTTCCTTTTCTGTGCCTGCCAATACATCAATATCATCAGCAAAGCGGAAGTTTGTGATTTGCCTGTCACCCATTTTAACCGTGCCAACATGTCCTTTTAAGGTCGTCTCCATTATTCTCTCCAAGGATATATTGAAGAGTGTGGGGGAGAGTATACATCCCTGTCTCACACCCACCGTCGTACGGAACCAATCGCCTAGCGTTCCCTCTACTGAGACTGCGCTTGTCGCCTGCGTATAAAGGTTTGCAATTACCCTCACAATATCACTGTTGAACTTATAATGCCTTATTGTTGACCATAGCGCCGCATGCCACTCTGTCAAATGTATTTCTAAAGCCAATGAAGGCATGGTAGAGTGGTTGATGATACTCTGAGTACTTCTCATTCAGTAGCCGAAGATTAAATATCTGCTCGATGGTACTCCTTTCCACTCGAAAGCCCGCTTGTTCTTCGGCAATGATATTCTCCGCCTGTGGTTTCAGTCTGTTAAGTATTATTCTCAAGAGAACTTTACTTGGATGACTTATCAGACTGATTGTTCGATAGTTCTGACACATATTTAGGTTTCCTGATTTAAGCAGTGGCATAATGACTGATTTTGTCCAGCAGGTGGGCCACTCTCCTGTCTGCCAAATTATATTGCAGATATATGTCAGGGTATTAATTGTTGCGTCACCTCCCGCTTGTAGGAGCTCTGCTGGAATATTACCCATACAGCCTTCCCTCTCTTCAGCATTTTCACGGCTTCATATACTTCTTCCCTTGTTATCGTTCGATTTTCCTCTATCAGACTCACTTCAGGAGACATTGCATTTCTTGGATCACCTCGACCTTCATGCTTATATAGCTCCGAACAGTACTCTGTCCAGCGCTCACGAATGTCTTGAGCTTCTGTGAGAAATTTCCCACTCTTGTCCTGAATCGTTGTATGTCGACTATGTACAGGTCTTACTAAGTCCTTGACTAATTTATATGCCCCCTTGGCATCATTTCTTCCCAGATTGTGTTCGATATCTGCGCACTGAGCCGTTATTCATTCCACCTTGGCCTGTTTCCTCTTGGCCTTTATGGTTCCATTGATCTCTCTATATCGCTGAATCCCATCTAGTGTTTTCTTCGCTCTCTTCATTTGTCGTCTCTTGTCACATAAATCCAGTATTTCACTCGTGATCCATGCTTTCTTCTTAACCCTGCACCTACCTAGAACTTCAGATGCCGTGGAGATTAATGCCGAATTCAAGGCTTCAGTCATCGTCTCAACAGCTGCCTCCTCGTTTAGAACCAAGAGAGGTGCGAATCGTCCCCCTAGCACCGCTCCAAAGGTCTCGACTTTATCCGGGCACTTCAACTTCTCCAAGTCAAATCTCAGTCTAGATATCTCCCTGTTCAGAACTTTTTTTAGTCTGAGATGCATGGTCATCAGCACTAAGTCGTAGTCGCTCCCTATATCGGCCCCTGGGAAACTTCTTGTCCGGGCGCTATTGACGCTAGATATGAATCTCCTTTTTACCAAAATATACTCTATTTGACTATGAAGCGTACTATTTGGGCTGTGCCACGTCCACCGTCTCGACATTTTATGTGGTCCCAGCGTATTCGCTTCTATCAGCTTATTGTAATACGCAAATTCCAAGAGTCTCAGTCCTCTATCGTTCGTGGTCACATTTCCATATGCTCCACATGTGCCTTTCCAGTCACGTACCATGTCTTCGCCAATTTTGGCATAATAATCTCCCCGTACCACCAGCATATCCTTCTTCGGTACCTCGTTCACCAAAGCCTGCAATTCCTCGTAGAAGCTCTCAACCACGCTGTCCTCGTAATCTGAGGTAGGCGTATAACATTGTATCACCGTCACATTGAAGGGCTTTGCATTTAATCGTATACTGAGCAATCGGCGTGATACTGGTCGGCAACCCAATACACAACATGCTGTGTCTTTGTGCACCAGCATTCCTACACCATGAAGGTGTTTGTCAGGTCTTCCACTGTAATAAAACGTGTGACCTTCTTCTGTGGTGTGTTCTGCGAAATTTGTCCAACGTGCTTCACATATGGCAAGCACATTCCAGTGGTATCTATCCATCTGATGGGTCAGTTCTTTTAATTTCACAGTTGCACTTAGAGTTCCAACATTCCAAGTGCCCAGAATGAAATCATCTCTTCTGAGTCTTATGGTATCACCAGTAGCACACTATCACCTCCGCCCTAGTGTGTGACGGCAGGCGCGGTCATTGTTGACCCGGGCTGCGACCGATCCGGTATAATAGATTTCTTTTTTGTCCTCATGTGTGATTCTTAGGCGTGTGATTCCGCAGTGGGAGAGGGCGACCAAATAAGATATTGGAGGACAATATAAACGAGTGGAAGGGACGGTTTATAGCTGAAACTAATACCCTGCCGAAAAATCGAGATGGTTCGACAAACTGCAATAACGGTGCCTCAACGATCTTCTAGGTTACGGGACTGATGATGATGATGAATGATGGTATCTGTAGTTTTTAAATAGGGAAGAAGAAGTTAATGCCAAGCAGGAAACACAAAAAACGTTCGTATTCTTTGCTAGATTTCATTGCTGCAATCTGGACAAAAACAGCACTGCTTTATTTGTGGTAACTCCAGATTTCTCACTAGATTGTTTAATTAACTGTGTGTAATTTTATGCGGCTGTGCAGACTCAACAACAGATATGAAATCAGGATCTCTTGAAACAGATGCTTTCACAGATGACGGACGTCTAATGGCACTATTATCGTCTTCATCAACCAGCGTAAACGATTCTGGTGTCGAGAGCAAGAAGTCCTTTCCGCCAATGCACAAGTAACAATCATTAAGATGTTTTGTCAGTTCTCTCCACATCACTGGATCTGCAAAACGCATCGACCGTCATTTTGCTTTCAATCAGCAGCACATATTTTTTGTGCACGATTGACAAGATATGTGTGGGACCCAATATCAATGCTGGTCATCGATCTCATTACAACATAAGCTGCAAGCTTTTTTTAATTATCGGCTAAATGAGTCGCCTTTGTGAAAGCAAAATTAACATAAATAATTCTCACTATTTACAAATTCACAATGTATCTTGGACTATTTAGTCATGCACACCCTATTCCTCCATTACCTCCTATATCCTTCATCAGTTTACCTGGTAAAATGCTTTTTCTTGATCAATGAAGGCCACGTGAAGTTTCTTATTGTATTCTATGTTTTTTCACTTAATTGCCTGAGCGTAAATATAGTATCTGTATATTTTCTTCTTTTCCGGAATTCTTATTGTGAAGCAATGACCAGCGGCTGAACAATAGCTCGAACACATTGTTCAAGAACAACAACAAAATGTTCTCAGCGCGGCTATGGAGGGATGTTTTTCTGTGTGTTCTATTTCGTTCATCGTAATCGATGAGGACTACTTTGGCAACATTCATTTTTTCGCTTGAATTCGAAGATAATTAAATACGCCATGCGGAGCCAGGATGAGTCTATCGCATTTATAAAGGCGGGAGATGACTATAATAGTTGCAATCTTTTTTACTGCCTTTTTTTCAAATAGGTACCACCATCGCGAATCATCAGGAAAATGTCCTTCAATCACACCTGATTTAAGATCGTTGAGAGCCATCTTAGCCAAACTTTGCGACAAGCTTTTATGGCATCTGCAGATATGTTGTTTACACCTGGGGAAGTTTGGACTTCTTCTAATTGCCTCTCTGACTTCTTGCTCGGTATGCGCAATATATTTCGGGATCAAAGAATAATTTTGCTCATATTCTATATCGTCATCTGCTTGTGCACTTGGTACAAGTAAGTCTGTGAAACACTCCTCTCATCTTTCTCTTATTGTCTCAAGTTCAAAGAGTCGTTCCATCTCTTTGTCCTTGATCACTGTGTAAGGACTATATTATTCATCTCTCAACCGCAAAGGGCACATTTTTCTGGAGAAGTCTCTGGAAGATGTTGTCTTCTTCTTCTTCGTACGCAGTCAGCCAGTAACCATTATTTTTTCGAAAAAAGCGGCGGTCATCCTGAGGCTGTCGCCACTGCCATAGAGCTTGTCTTGCAGTTCCACTAGTGATGGCCACATCTGCTCTCTCTGATCCTCGTATGTCGGGCAGTTCTGCAGCAGATGTTCAGCGGTCATTTTACCAGTACCGCACGGGCATTCGTCGGTACCACCTATCTTCAATTTGTTGAATAGGTGGTACCTCAGTCTATTGTGGCCAGTGCGAAGTCTGAAGACAACGACCTGCTCTCTTCGGTTCAACTGGTAATAGGCATCGTTTTTGGTGTAACCAGTATGTTCGGTTTCCCATTTGGTCATGTATCTGGCTTTGATAAGCCGTTTTGACTCTTTGTACGTCATACTAGTATCTGTTTGTGGTAGTCTTGCACCTTCTTTTGCCAGTCTGTCTGCCTCCTCGTTGCCTTGGATGTTGCAGTGTGATGGGACCCACTGTACCACTACCCTTTTTGGTGCGAACTGCTGGCACAGTTTGCAGAGTGCTGCTCTTATGTCATTAAGCTCAGTGTTTTTCTGGCTTTTTAGCGCTGTGACTACGGCGAGAGCATCTGTAAGCAGGACTATATGGCTTTCATTTTAATTGTGTGTCACCATTTCTTCCACTGCCACCCTCAGTGCCTCTGCCTCCGCTCTGAAATTGCTTGTGTACTTACCAGTAGCGAATGACAGTGTTATTTTTCTGCCATTTGGTAGGTTCAGGAATGCTCCTGTCCCTCCGTTCTGTGTAGTGTTTGTTACAAAACCGTCGGTGTATGCATGGGTCCAGTCCATGCTTAGGTAGCTTTTCGATATGAAGCTTAGGGTAGTATCTCTCCTTTCTTTTTCAGTCTGGCAGTTTTTGTTTCCAATACCTGGTATATTTTCTACCACCTCTGGAAATATATCCTGCCTCCAGGTAGGTTTTCGTACAGTAGTGATGGGTTTTGGTGTTGTTAGTGCGTTTATGGGATCTTCGTGCATCTTTGCTTTGGCTATTTCTGCAAAGTTTCTCCGCTTTAGTTTCCCATTTCCCAAATTGTTTAGTCTCTGGTGCATTGGATGGTCGGTCAGTCTTCGGAGTTTCTCTGACTGCAGCTGGGCTCTGCAGTCTCTTCTATCGGTCATGGATTGCAGTTTTGTAATCTTTTCAAGTTCTACAATTGGCGTTGACTTCATGCCTCCTGTTATAATTCTCATGGCTTGGTTTTGAAGTTTGCTAACTTTAACGAAGTTCGCCTTCGCTGCTGTTGTCCATGCCGCAATGCCTTACTCGAGAACTGGTCTCACTCTTCCAGTGTACAGTTTCTTTAGTATGCCTTCGTCTGCTCCCCAGCTTGTGCCAGCAAGTTTCCTCATGATTGCCATTCTTTCTCTGGTTCTCATTCGGTTTCTCTCAATCTGACTTTTCCATGTCATGCGCCGATCAAATGTGACTCCCAGATAGGTTGGGTTGTCGTTTGGCTGCAGGAATTTGCCATTTAGACTTAATTTGGTATTTTGGGGTTTTAATGAAAGCGAGAATATTGTGCATGTGGTTTTCTCCTCGTTTATTTTGACCAGCCATGAGTTCGCCCACTCTTCCAGCGATGTTAGGGCCGTCTGCATCCGATTTCTGGCTATGGTGAGATTCTTTTCAGAGGTCCACATAGCCAGATCATCTGCAAACATTGATCTATGGACTCTTCTTGGTATATTCTCTGTAATATCGTTTATATATATACCAGGAAGAGTGTGGGTGACAGTACTCCCCCTTGGGGTACTCCCTGCTCGAGTGTCTCCTTTTTGCTCATCTGCCCTTGTACTTGGACTCTGGCCGTTCTTTGTTTGAGGTAGTGGTTGATCCACTTGTACATTTTCTCACAAACATCACTTCTTCTTAGCTTGACTCAAAGTCCGTCTTTCCAGACTTTGTCAAATGCCTTTTCCAGATCCACCCAAACAGCTACTGTATGTTTCTGTGCCTGGTAGGCATCTTCTATCTCCTGGGCTATGAGGATGACCTGGTCCTCAGTGGATCTGTGCTGTCTAAAGCCGGCTTGCTGTGGAATTAGTATTCGTTTTCCTTCCAGATGCCACATCAGTCTGGTGTGTATCATACGTTCCATCAGCTTGCCGACACAGCTCAGTAGGCTGATGGGCCTGTATCCATTTGGTTCTGTTTTCTCCTTTCCTGTTTTTGGTACTGGTACCAGTATTGCGTCTTTCCATGCCTGGGGTACAATTCCCCTTTTCCAGCTTTGGTTCAGGACCGATAGCAGTTTCCTCTTCGCTGTTTGGCCCAGCCCCATCAGCATTTCATTTGTTATCCCGTCTTTTCCGGGAGATTTCCTTTTCTTTAATGTTCTCATAGCCTCTTCCATTTCGCGCATTGTTAATTTGGCCATCATGTGCTCTTCAGGTGCCGTTTTGATGTTGTCGTGCCCCTTTAGCTCTTCGCTAATGTCTGTATGCTTATCTGCAGGGACCTCGATGTGGTTTGCTCTGGCATAGTGATCGACAAAAGCGTTTGCGGCTTTCTTACATGTGATCAAGTTCTCGCCCTGCTTGATGGTAATTTGTTTGTTTGACGGGGTTTCGTCGTTCATGGCTCTGACTAGCTTCCATAGCTTTTTCCCGTCTTTGTCCAGGTTTAGGCTTTCCATTTTATTTTTCCAGCTTTCTCTTGCTGTTTGCTTGAGAGTGTATTTGTATTTCGCCGTGGCGGCTTTGAGGGCGATGTTTGCCTCCATGGATTGTTCTCGCTCTGCCATGTTCCTAGCATTTGTTACTGCATCTTCCGCTTTCTGCAACTCATCATTCTAGTAGGGCTTATAGTTTTTCATTACTGTTCAAAAGGGGATTTTCAATGAAATTATTCCCCCATCAGGATGTCCTCATCGTATCGAGTTGGAAGCGCTCGAGCAGCTCAGTGAACTATACTGATGGGGAACGTATATTTCCGGAAGGGCCACCCATGTCGGACAGGTCACTGAAGATAGGTAGCAACTCGGCTGGTGGTGCTCAATAATCCACGAAGACAGACCCGCTAAGAAAGAAACACTACACAAAGTCCGGACAGATGAGCTCGAGAGCACGGGAGGGCTGGACATCTAAGGAAAGTGTCCCCTAACAGAAAAGCAATACCTCTTGCTGCATTGCAGGAAGGTTGTTAATCAAGCAAAGGCTAGAGAAGATAGCATAAGACAGATGCACTTTGTCAGAGAGCGCATAACAAGGTGCAATGATATCATATAGAGTGGGATACAGAATTAAAGATATGATGCTCTCTGTGTAAAAAGGGCCGGCTCTGTGCCTCGAAGAAACCCGCCTCAAAATGTAGGTGGTCACCTAGACTCGGTTTTGGAGAGCTAGTAAACTAAAAAAAAACCGGACAGCCTTATTGGTCTGAACTCATTAGAACAAAGAAGACTTAACACTATGCAGTGGAATGCAGAAGAAATCTACCACAAAAAGCAGATGCCGACAGCAAGACTTGAGGAAGAGAAGATATACGCCTCATCATCACAGGTCATTCAGTCCTAGGACTGGTCTAAACAAGCTCATGGATTTTGTCCTTCCATTTCTGCCTATGCTCTGCAGCCGTCTTCAGTTCAGTATACGTCTTCCCAGCCAAATCTCCGCAAGCTTGAGACAAAAATGTATGCATAGGCTTTCCTTTTTGACCAGACCCTCTATCCGCAGATTATGTCCCAACCAGCCAAGTCGATTTCTTTTTATTTTCCTTTTCAACGTTCTCTCTTCTTACATCTCGGCCAATACCTTTTCACGATTTCTTCTCGGTGCAGCTCCCTCTTTCCATATTTCGGTAATACCCCATCTCAAAAGCCTCCAAGTACTTTTCCTCTCTTTTGTTTATATTCCATGTTTCCGGGCCATACATTGCCACAATCAAAACTTATCTGTATAAAATTATTTTCCTTAGAGACAAACTAATGTCATTGGATGTAAGGATTCATTATTTCTCTCTAAACACTTTTTTTGCCATTGCAGTTCTAGATCGTATTTCTTTATAGTATCTTCTGGTATGGTTTGACCAAGACATGGGAATTGGAATACTTGCTCGACTTTTTTTCCTTTTATGGTTACTCTTACACTTGTTGGCTTTTTTGTCTATGATCATTGTCTTGGTCTTTTCTATGTTCACTTTCATATCATAGATATCCACAGTGTATCTTTTTTCATTTATAATTTTGTGTAGGTCCTCCACCGTCTCTGCTATAATGGCTTAATCATCAGCATATTTTGCCACCAGTTGTTCGCTCTTTTCCTTACCCAGCAATCATCACCTCTGAATGCCCATTGAACAGGCCAGGTGAAAGTGGACATCCCTTTATTACTCCCTTTCTTATAGGTACCATGTCCATGGGCCATTCTCTTCATGATATGACGGTTTTTGGTTTGTGTATAGGATCTGCATCAGCCGGAAAATTGGTTCTTCAATTTAGACATGTTTGAGAATCTCAGAAGCATCTTCGAGGACACTCTTTCAAACGCCTTCTCATAATATATGTAGCAGATGTACAGGGATCTTCCCCAGTCGATAATTTTCTCCACAAAGAACTTCAAATTTGCCAAATTGTCTCTCTGGTGCCTAATCCTTCTCTGAACCCAAATTATCTTTCAACAGCCCATCTATGTGGCTTGTTATTCTCTTTCTGATTATTGTCAGGAGGATTTTTGTGGAATATGTATGTGATATCAATCTTATTGTTATGAAAATGTTGCATTCAGTTGCATTGGATTTCTTTAGAAGTGGGATTATTATTGTTGTAGTGTAATCCTTTTTCTTTTGCCATAGATATCCTGTTTCCGCTGAAAAAGTCCACCCTGCATAGATTTACCTGCCGCTTTTAGAAGCTCCATTGGTATGTCATCTTACCGCCTGCTTTGGCCTTTGGGATCGTGCGAAGGGCCCAGTCAAATTCTTCTCGACTTTTCTGGGTGTTCTTCTCTCATATTTCTTTCTCACTTGTTGTATTTTAGATTTGACCTGTATAGTTATCTTTTTATTCATATAGTTCTGCTACGTATTGTCTCCTCCTCTCTTTCATTTGATCTTGGTCTGTAATGATGTTACCCAGTTTATCCCTTATTTTCGGAGCTGTTTTGTTATGTTTTCCTATGCATCAAACCCCCCTTTTTTTCCATTTGTTTGATTTCTCTACAGCTTTCTTCCCACCACCACTCTTCTCTTGTTTCTTGCACACTCTTGTCGTCTATTTCATTTTTTTAGTTTCTTGTAAGTCTCTCTGCCTGTTTTGGTTTTCACGTTTTTCCATTTGCGGTGCTCTGCCTTTTTGTGTATTATTTCCGAATTTATCAAGGAGTTCTTTACGGCAATTTCCATTTTCCCAACAGGTTTTATCGCCCCGTATGTCACACTATTCTTCAGCCTTTGCTATTGCTCTTCTTGTGTGGCTTGTGAGATTTCTATCAGTATTTCGACCTCTTTTCGGAATGTTGCCCTCTTTTCATCCTCATTCAAGACTTCTAAATTCCACTTGCATCTTTTTGGTTGGCTTGCTTGTGTCTTCCATTGTAGCTGGCATTTTATCATTACTAGTTGGCATCTGAATCTGCATCTGCACCGGGATTGGCAACCGATTTTTTACTTGGTTCCTGAACCTAAATTTAGCTAAGATGTAATCAATCTGGCTCTTCCATCTGGCTCCTCAATCTGGCTCTTCCATCTATTTCGTTGGGATGTCCATGTATATCACCTTCTGTAGGGTGTTTCGTTCCACGTGTTGAATACTGTGTATTTCTCATGTTCACACAGAATATCAACTAGTCTTTGTCCCCTTTCGTTTCTTATCCCCAATCTATATCTCCCGATTATGTTCTTTTCTCTACCCTTTTGTTTTGCTCAACAACGCTTCCAGTCTTTCGTACCTCCTGCACTCCCTCGTATCCATGTGCTAATGTTGGTATATATAATTGAACTATGACCGTCTCTGATCTGGGCATATTAATTCAAGTCATGATGGTTGATCACCTCAATATCCACCCTAGCCGTTGTAGCCTTTTTACCTAGAATAATGGCCACTTCTCCCTGTCCATTATCATTGCGCGAGTGTACCACATGATATTCTCCCCTATGACATTCGCCCTCCTCCTTCCACTTTGTTTCACTCAGACCGAGAATGTTAATTTTTAGTCTTCTCATCTCCGACTTTATATTTTCCCCTTTTCCTATCTTCATCATCGTTCTCACATTCCATGTTGCTATATTTTTACAAGAATTTTGGTGGATGATGACCTTGAAAACCTTGTTTCTTCCCCTGCCGGGCATGACACCTGGAATTTTCCAGATCCCGTGGTTGCCGTTATTTGGCTTGATTTCGTTAAATATTTCCCATTAGTTTTTCGTCTTGGGAACGATAATGGGGTGGTTTCCCCTGCCTTCCACATCCACATGCCTTGACCTCCAACTTTGCCAGCCTTTTCTTGTAGACAGGTCAAGTGAGTGTCCTCTCTACTCATCCGTAGAGTTGTCCACTTATACCGAAGCGTTTACACACAAAAAAGCACCTAAACCCCCAAAATAGATTCTTTGTTAGGGGATACAATACACACAGACAGAACATCTGTACATATATATATATATATATATATATATATATATATATATATATATATATATATATATATATATACACATATATAAATTCAAGGCACATATGTGGGAAGCCGGTTGTGGAAACGTTGAGTGTGCTGCTTTTGCGGGCAGCACTCCTTCGCTGAGTCTCCACGATGGCTATACTCGCTGCGATCTTATCACCATCGGTGATACTAGCGCGCCAGGTGGTACAGTCTTGTGCAAGCATCTCCCATGAGGTGACATTAATATTTTTGTTTAAATGCTTAAAGTTAATTAAAATGTAACTTAATTAAAATTAAAATTGAAAATGGGTATGGTAAGATACTGCACCGAGACGAAAACACAAACGAAACCTAAGTTACGAACACAAATGAAACCTACGTTACGACGGATAGGTCTTCAACAAATAATAACAATGCTGAACTAGCAAATCATAGAAAAAGGGATGAATACATGTATATGGCAGACGTTAATTTATAAAGAAAAATAGGAAAAAGTAGTGTACTTATCCTATATAACTTCTCACATCGAGACATTGATGTATTGATATTGAAGCTTTTCAAATACAGTTTCAAAGATTCTCTGTAGTGTTTCTTCTGCCCCCCCCCCCCCTTTCCACCGGAGCGTATGTCTGCCATGATCTCACAGTATAACAGCTGCTTGGGGATTCGTTTATGTGGCATGCAAAAAACCTGTTCAGTCCACCTTAGCTGAGCTGTTCTCAGATTTGTATGGATCCTCAACATGTTAGTTTTGCCAAGGATCTCAGAGCTAGACACTTTGTCCTTTCACTTGATCGTGAGCAGCCTACGTAGACATTTCAAGTTAAAACGATTAAGCTGTGAAGCATGTCTGCTATACACTGTCCATTCCTCACAGGCACTCAGCAAAGTGGACAACACAACCACACGATACACCTTTACCTTGCTAACGACACTGATACCTTGTCGGCTCCAGACGTTTGCTTAGAGCCTCCCAAACACAGAGCTGGCCTTAGCAATGCTGCTGTTGACCTCGCAGTCAATATTGGCATCTCTGGTGAGAGTACTGCCTAGCAGCTAGCTGCCGACTTTAGACCTTTGTTCTCTATAGTAATGTTAGGTTGGATGCAAGGATCCCCAAGGTAAGGTAGGAAGAGTACCTCCGTTTTCCTAGGTTTAATCGCCAGACAAGTTACTGCACGCCGCGAAAACTCTATCATGGTGAATTATATATCTTTTTCTGAGGAAGTGTTGAGGGCGCAATCGTCCTCGAACAGGAGATCCAAGATCATGGCTTCGCTCACCTTGATGTAGGATGTGATGCGCCTTGGAGTGAACAGTTGACCCTGCGTACTGTATCTGATATGCATACGAGTAGCTGCGCCACGTATAGCATCAGTGAGCATTGATGCAAACACTATGTTAAAGATTGTCGGGGCCAGAACACAGCCCTGCTTGACATTAGTGGTGACTGGGAAAATTGCAGACAAATCTCCCTCGTGCATTACACGAGATATCATGCTATAATAAAAATGGCAAACAATCGCAATGAATTTGCTGGGGCAGTAAACATTACTTTATAACCACCTGTGGTTTACTAAGCATGGGGGAAGGTACAAATAGTTTGGGTAGATTTTTAACTACAATTTTTTAATTTTGTCCGTGCAGTGTATACTCTTTTCAATTGCTAACTGCCAAGGGATTTTTAACGTCCTCGAAACTCAACACAGGAATCTGACCTCACTACCCAGAGATCATGGAAATTTTGACTCAAAGATCCACGTGAAAAAATTCTGGTCTCCACCGTGATTCGAATATGTGACCTCCAGCACTCAACAGACACCTTACCTCGAGACCAATGAGCCCTCGAAAGTAATATTTGTCATTGTGCGCAGTGAATACATTGTCTTTAGATCTTCTTTCTGTCCAACTCACTTTTTTCCATTCTACGGTAGTACAACATTTCAAACGCTAACAATCTTTTTCCATCCTTCTTCGCTAAAGTTCGTGTTTCAGCCCCATCCAAGTACAATTGGCCATATTTGACTTAGTTATATTCTTAGTAGACCTGTGCATATACAAGGTCGTTAGCCCTTGTGCAGGTCCCAACTCTTGTGAGAGTTGGTAGTAGCCGGATGCATTTCTATGCTTAGCAGGCTGAGCTAAAGCATTGCTATGTTTCTGTGTTTTGTGCTGGTCTCATCTCGGTTTGAAGTCAATTCTGTCTATGGCACGGGTTTTCCAGTTGATGGCTTACTTGCTTGTTTTAGGATCGCGAGTGTTGTGCAGCTTGAGCGAATCTTGCCATCTAGTATGGGATCTGCCACGTGGTTTTTTTTACTGCGTGAGTACCACAGAGTGGTTGCTGTGCTCCATCGTTCGTCTTTCCTTCTGACTACATGGCCAGCTCATCGGTGCTTGGAGTTGTTGGCATGATATAGAACATCCTTGACGTATGACAATGCCCGGATGTCATTATCGTTTAAGCCCATCTGGCGCTGTTGCTTAAGTGATAGACTTAATGATAGACTTAAGTGATGAAACGTTTTGTCTCATTGCGTGCATCTTCTATTATGGTTTGCCCCTAATATGTAAACTTCTTTACTTATTCAATTATTTCTCCATTGATGGATATATTTATATGCCTGTGCTGTGTGGGCATTACCGACGTCTTTTGTCTTTGATGTGTTTATTTTCATGTTAACTCTTTGGCGGTGTTATTAACCTTTTCAAGCAGTATTTCCAACGCTGCTACTGATCTACTACACCCCCCCCCCCCCAACTATCGCTTGATTATCGGCAAATCTGATGACATTTTCTGTCATACCATTAACTTTGACACACTATTACAACTCCGAATAACCGTATCCACATCATCTCAGAATATACGTTATAGAGACTCCGTGAAAGCAAGCAGCCCTGCCGTATCTCCTGTCTTATGGAAACTGGGTCCACGAGATCTTCTGTGATTTAAATAATCGCCTTTTGATTTTCATATAGGATCTGGATTAACTTAATCAGTGGCCTTTTAATACCTATTTGCTGTAGAATCTTAAAAAGTTTGCTCAAGGACTGCGCCTACGGAAATAAATAAAAGTGCCGTGTATAATAATAATAATGACAATAATAATAATACAAATTCGTCTATCGTTGTCGATGATGATCACAAACATCATCACATGTCATAATGCAATGTATGTGTGTGCGCTCATGACTGATCAAGCGAATTCGAGCCTGGAAAAGTCTGTGACACGACTGGTAAACGTGGTCAGTAGTTGTCTCTGCTATTGTTTCTGCTCTTGACTTCGTGATTGCACGTCTATCATTGGTTGCCAGGATACGGTTACCTTCTCTGAGCTCAAAGTCGTCTGTGGCCGTTAGCAATTTTTAGCCAGGTTCTCTCATGTGTTAGTCTATTCGACATCACTTAAGGGGCTCTCAAGGCACACAGGCATTAACACAAATTTGTTTTGAATTTTTGAATTATTTTTAACTTCTCATTATCATCATGTAGCATGACCTTTGCAGAACGTCGCTCTCATGACATCCTATCTGTAGGAAACTCTATCTTTCGCTAGTCTTCCGGCCTGCTCCAAGGTCAAATCCAGAGTCTCCATGATGTCCTGTCGAAAGTCTTCTCTGTCGGTCCCTGCTACTCTTTCCAGTGGCCATGCTTTCATTAAGCACTCTCCCCAGTCCGTTGTGTCGTTTTAAATGCCAAACAAAACCTCAGTTTTTGGGACGTTATATCCTTTAATTAGCAAATTCTCCTCTACATTCAGGTCTTGTCGAATGGATTTGTTTGTTTCTTTGTCCACGCGATTTTCATGACTCTTCTGTAACACTGTGTTTCAAGGCACCGATCTTCGCTCTTATTGCTTTTGTAATCGTCCATGTTTCACATCTATTGGTTGCCACAGAAAAAATGCATGTTTTTAGGATCTTTAGTTTTATTGTTTGTTTGTATTTTGCCACAGGTTCTGCATACTTTTTTTTTTTTTGCTCAGATGTTTGCCTCACTAGTTTCTACTGGCGGAGGCGCGCCATTTTCCACCCCAGACCGTAGTCAATTGGGCGATATCAGGAAGCATAAACCAGTGCTTGGATGAATGTTTGCATCTGTATGTACCTATGCTAGGTTTGTGCGCCCTCAGAAGCTAGCCCAACCAAAGTGCAATGGAAGGGCTTTACCACGAGAACGCGTGTGAAAGTTGTGCAAGGGTGTGACTGTAGGACAGAGTCAGGTGAGAACAGAGAGAAGGAGAAGAGTGGTTCCCAGGGTGAGATCTTTCACTTCCTCCTACTGCATACGTCTTATCTTCTGCATTGACATAGTCAGTAGCCTTCTTACTTCTTTTGTAGTCTCCATTGTTGTTTAGTAGGCTATTGATCCCAGATATTCAAAATGTGCAACATTTTCAATCTCTTTGCCAGCTATATAGATTTTAGGTTTGAGTTTTGTCTAATAAGTTGTCATTATCTTTGTTTTCTTTGTATTCAGGTATAAATTCTGGGCTTCACTATGTTTCTGGACTGATGTAATTATTTGTTCTAGGCCTTTGGCGCTATTCGAATGAAAAACTGTGTCGTCGGCATTTCGTATTTTCGGTATCGCCTTTGCTACTATTGTGAAAGTCTCGAAGTCTGTAGAAATTGGCTCTGTCTTTATATTCCTAATAACGTTTCCCTCATATATGTTTATTTTAACTTCTACTGATTTTTAAAATAAATAAAATAACTGTGTTTATTTAGTTGACAATGACACTTCACTATATCACGAAAGTCTATAAATATAAAATCGTCTTAATTTATAGTTAACTCCCCTTGGCAAGTTTGACGGTAAACGTTGTTTTGCAGTTGTTTTCATAAAAAATTATGAAGGTAATAATGCAAGTAGTTAGAACATATTCTTATATAAAAGTAACATCTACCGTAATTTACATGTTGCTAGTAGTTATTGGTTTGCTATTCTACAGTGTTGTAGATCTTGAAACCACAGAATGTCTCGAATGGAACAATAATCTAAAAAACGGTTGTTTCAGTGATTTGGTCATAAACATATCTCGTCTGCGGAATAAAAAAAATTCGACTATCACGACAATCATGCGATTGCAGTATTCAACCCCGACAGGACGGCCCATAGCTCGCTGTGTTGGCATTATAGGATACTGGTTGGGACATGAACTTTATTATACTGTATAAATTATGTTAATATAACGAGCAGCGATTTATCATGTGGTAACAAAAATCAAAGTGTATGGGGAGAAATAGAAAGTGGGGGTGCAAAAACAGTGATGGAGTATGCTATAGATGTCCATCAAGTCAAAAGGAGGAAGACGAGGAGCTGATTAGTAGCATAGCAAAGGCAAGTGATAGGAAATTATTATTAATGGGGGATTTCAACTTTCCAGAAATAAAATGGGATATGGCAGAAGCACTGGTAGAGTCAAAACCTTTTGTTAAGTGCATAACTGACAATTTTTAATTTAACATGTAGAAGCAGCCACCAGAGGCAAAAACATACTCCACCTAGTTTTTACTACAGAGGAAAATATGATTGAAAACGTTACAGTTGGGAAGCTGTTTGGCTCAAGTGACCATCAAATCATCCGTTGGGATCTTATTGCATGGAAAGAAGTAAACATAAACACGCGAACATATGACTACTCTAAGGCAGATGTTAAGAGGATGAAAGAAGCAGCGAACCACATAATCTGGGAATATATTGTTGGAGGAACAGATGTTGAACAGGAGTGGGAGAATTTTAAAACAGTTCTAGAAACGCTAAAAGAGGAATGTGTTCCATGTAGGTAGGTAAACCCCAAGCATAAACAGTGGATAACTAGAATTGTAGTTAAATGTAGAAGAGCTAAAAATAAAGCATGGAAAAAATATATAGAGGCAGGTAAATCAAAAGAAATATATTTAACATATTTGGACAAGCAATACTCAGAAAGTGAATAAAACAGCAGAAATAGACTTCGAAAAGAAACTTGCTCAGAGGATTAAGACTGATAGTAAAAGCTTCTTCTCTTATGTTAGAAAATGATCAAAGGACAAAGTAGGCCCTCTCATAGACAGTACATGGAAAAAAATAAGTGAGAATAGGGAGGCAGCAAATCTACTCAATCAGTACTTTGGCACAGTCTTCACAAAAGAGGACTGCTCCAAGACTCCAGAGCCTATGGATATTTTTCAAAGAGACATGGATACAGCAGGATTAAGATTAATCGGTATTACAGAGGAAATGGTTTTTAAAAAATTAGAGGGGTTGAAAGTGGATAAATGTCCAGGTCAAGATGGTATTCATCCGAAATTGTTGTTTGAAATTAGAGACCAATTAGCAAAACCATTGGCTATATTATGTTCTCAATCACTTGCACAAGGGATTGTTCCACGGGATTGGAAAGATGCGGGAGTGATCCCCTTATTCAAAAAGGGCAAAAAAGCGGATCCAGCGAACTATAGACCTTTGAGTTTAACGAGCATAGTCTGTAAATTGTTAGAGTCAATAATCAAAGAAGACATTGTAATGCATTTAGACAAATTTAATCTATTTAGAAATAGTCAGCATGGGTTTACCAGAGGGAGTTCATGCTTAACAAATCTATTATAATTCATGGAGGAGGTTACCAAAAGGATAGATAAAGGGGAGCCAGTGGACGTTATTTATCTAGATTTTTGCAAAGGCCTTTGATAGAGTACCTCATCAAAGATTATTTCCAAATTTAAAATCATATGGAATAGGTGGGGAAGTTGCCAAATGGTTTGAAAATTGGTTAACGGGAAGAAGGCAAAGGGTGTGTATAAATAAGGAGTACTCTGAGTGGTGTGAAGTGAAAAATGGAGTGCCACAGGGCTTGGTTTTGGGACCAATTTTATTCTTGATATATATAAATGATTTGGACATATGTATGGGATCCATTATTGCAAAATTTGCTGATGACACAAAATTATGCAGTAGTGTCTCATCTAAAGCAGATGTGGATATATTGAGGTCGGATTTAGATAAAATTCGAGAATGGTCTATAATCTGGCAAATGGAGTTTAATGTAGATAAATGTACAGTCATCCACATGGGTAGATCCACTATGGAACATAATTAAGAATGGGAGAGAACAATATTAGAAATATAGAGAAAGAAAGGGACTTAGGGGTTATAATAGATCATACATGTAAGGTGAGGGAGCAAGTTTCAGGTAGCAGTAAAAAAGGCAAATGCAATGTTAGGGATGATAAAAAGAAATATTAAACATAGGAGCAAGGAAGTGATAGTCCAATTGTATAAAGCATTAGTTAGACCTACATTGGAGTACTGTGTACAGGTGTGGAGTCCTTATCAGAGAGGGGATATAAACATGCTGGAAAGAATACAAAAAAGAGCGACAAAGCTGATAGTGGGATTCCAGAATTACAGTTATGAGGAAAGTTTTTAAAAAACCTGCTTACAGTGTCTAGAAGAGAGAAGAATTTGTGGTGACTTAATACAGGTTTATAAGATGATCAGAGGAATGGATAAATTAGACTTTAACAAGGTTTTTAAAATACAACCACCAACAAGAGGGCACAGCTACAAGTTGACTAAGGAGAGGTCCAGATTAGATATTAGGAAGTATTTTTTTAGTCAGAGAGTTGTGAATGCATTACCAAGGGAGGTGGTGGAGGCTGGGACGGTTAATGCATTTAAGAATAAATTGGATGTGTATAGCTTTTAGAGCAAGGTGATGTAAATGGAACTGGTTGTATACAGACTCTGCAGAGTCTTCTAAACCAGTATAAAGATGTTAAGTTAGTTAAGTTAAGTTAGGTTAAGTTAAGTTAACTCGTAATATCAATGATTTGTTCAAAGAAAATGACACAGCTATTAACATCCTGATAGATGAAAAGCACAGTTTGTTCGGACTGTTCCAATAGTTTAGGACTGTATTCCACAACATACATATGGTTGTGCAACACAGGTTCAGGTCCATGCAAAATGCGTGGTTTCATGGCTAGGTGGTGGAGATTCAAGGGTATGATGATACCAATGACTGAAGGTGGTTTTACTGTGCCCTGAAGGTGTTATACGGCCTTCCATACCATCAATCATCTCCTGTCCTTAATGCTGATGGCATGGTGCTATTGACTGACAGATTTTGGAGTGCTGGACAGCACATTTTGACACCATCCTCAACTGCCTATCCACCATTAGTGAATATGCATAGCTCTTGTGCCTCAAGTTGCTATAAACAAATGGTTTGACGTAAGTCCAGGGAGACAGGTCAGAATCTATATCAGTAAGGCTCCCTGGTCAGATTCTCTCCCTGCTGAGATCTACCAAGCAGGCGGTCCTGTGCTTTAGCAGGAACTGACCACATTTTTCTGATGTTAATGGGAAGCCGAGAAAGTTCCGCAGGAGATTAAAGATGCCAATGTTGTACACTTGTACAAGCAAAAGGACAGCCATCAATCCTGCGACAACCACAGGGGCATCTCCTCGCTGTCCAATTGTTGACAAAGTTCTGGCTCCAAGTTCTGCTCACCTGCCTTAACTGGTCACCTTGAGCAGGGTCTACTTCCAGAGTTAATGTGGTTTTTATGCAATTCGGTTGGACTTTTGCCATTTAAAATTCTTGTATTATTTCCAGCAGAAATGTAAAGAACATCGTTGTGACCTGTGCACAGTTTTTGTTTACCTGTCCAAGGCCTTTGACATCAACTTCTTCTTCTTAGTTGGTTCTCAATCTCTCGCTACCAAGCCCTGAAAAGGGCTTTGCAAGTAACAGAATGTTGTCCGGAGAACAGAGTGCATTGTGTCATAGTTTAAAGCTTGACTGTGATATTTGCACCTTTCTGTCTTCTTCTTCTTCTTCTTCGTACGCAGTCAGACAGTAACCATTATTTTTTCGAAAAAAGCGGCGGTCATCCTGAGGCTGTCACCACTGCCATAGAGCTTGTCTTGCAGTTCCACTGGTGATGGCCACATCTGCTCTCTCTGATCCTCGTATGTCGGGCAGTTCTGCAGCAGATGTTCAGCGGTTATTTTACCAGTACCGCACGGGCATTCGTCGGTACACCCTATCTTCAATTTGTTGAATAGGTGGTACCTCAGTCTATTGTGGCCAGTGTGAAGTCTGAAGACAACGACCTGCTCTATTCGGTTCAACTGGTAATAGGCATCGTTTTTGGTGTAACCAGTATGTTCGGTTTCCCATTTGGTCATGTATCTGGCTTTGATAAGCCGTTTTGACTCTTCGTACGTCATACTAGTATCTGTTTGTGGTAGTCTTGCACCTTCTTTTGCCAGTCTGTCTGCCTCCTCATTGCCTTGGATGTTGCAGTGTGATGGGATCCACTGTACCACTACCCTTTTTGGTGCGGACTGCTAGCACAGTTTGCAGAGTGCTGCTCTTAAGTCATTAAGCTCAGTGTTTTTCTGGCTTTTTAGCGCTGTGACTACGGCGAGAGCATCTGTAAGCAGGACTATATGGCTTTCATTTTCACTGTGTGTCACCATTTCTTCCACTGCCGCCCTCAGTGCCTCTGCCTCCGCTCTGAAATTGCTTGTGTACTTACCGGTAGCGAATGACAGTGTTATTTTTCTGCCATTTGGTAGCACCTTTCTGTCTGAAACATCCGACTTCAGCAGGCATTTTTGAATACTCAGTTGCCTTCACTCTTTGATCACTTAGCCAGTCTGCTCAGTTGCAACCTGTTATCCAGGATCACCTCGTGGAGGTGTAGAAAGGTCTTGGCAACTCTGGTTTGCTGGCCTTGACACTAGCAGTTAGTTAGGGGTCACTGACCTCTTCAACCTAGCATGTTGATCCCTTTGACATCATCAATAGGGAAGGGCACTGACAAATCATGACAAAATTTATTTGTCCTGGCAGATTTATTGCAGTTGTTCATCAGTTTTGAGCATGATGGTTTGAGTACTGCATGAAGGAGAATTGGCAGTTGCCTTACCAGTCACCATCAGTGTGAAACACTAACACTGTTTACCATGGTCTTCGCAGTAATGCTTTCTGATGCTGTACATGGTTATGCTACTGGTATGCTTATCAGGTACATGATACATATGGGTTGATCCCTGCAAGGTGCCTGAAGTCTTTCACCAAGGTGAGTGAAGCGACAATCTTGAATCTCCTGTTCTCTGACTACTGCACACTTAACTCCTCATCAAAACAACATTCATCATGATTTTGACGGCATGCGGCAACTTTGGTCCCGATCGACTAGAAAAACTGAAGTGCTCTTTCAGCCATACATTGAATCAATCATTACCATACAAAACCAGCATCTCTAGGCAGTTGATAGCTGTACCTACCTAGTCAGTACTCTCAACTAGAGATGCAAATATTGACTCTGAGGTTACCAGCAGGATTGCATAGGTGAGCTCTGTGTTTTGGAGGTTGCAAGCAAATATTTGGAGTCAACATGGTATCAGTCTCACCACCAATGTCACAGTGTATCATGCTAAAGTGTTGTCATCTCTGCTGCATGTCTGTGAAACATGGACAGTATATAGTAGTCATGCCAGACAGCTAAATTGTTTTCACTTGAGATGTCTATGTAGACTGCTCAGAATCGGGGCAGGACAAGGTGCTTGACTCTAAAATTCTTGGCATGTCTAACATGTTGAGCATCCATAACTTCTGCTAAAAGCCCAATTAAGTTGGACGAAACATGTTATTTGCATGCCCAATGAGCGCATCCCCAACCGACTGTTATATGGCTTGCTCAGAACAAGCAGCTGCTCATTAGGAGGACAAAAGAAATCCTATACAGACTCCTTGAAAGTGTCTCTCAAGTGCGTCAACATTGATGTCACCTTGTGGAAGTTGCTTGCACAGAACCGCTCCACCTAATGCGCTTTCATCATGCAAGGGGCTAAGATCGCAGAGCGTAACTCCACCGTCGAGGTTCAGAGAAAGCGCTTCGCTCGAAAGAACAGAACACGCAACGCTTCACAACTCCTCATATTTTAAGTCAGATGCAACAAAGTCTGCCATGCCAGGTTTGATCTCTATAGCTGTATGAGAACACATCTCGTGGCACTACTCTGATGCTGTCATTATCTTCGCTTGCAATGTGCAATTATTGTGTGCCGAATAGTTTCAATGCTTGACCGTGGATGAGGGGGGCAGTGGTTTGAATCCCCTGTCATTTTATTTTAACACTATAATTGGTTATAACAGCACAATTCTAAATTTTAATGAAAACATTTAGCTTCATTTGTATTTCCTACCAAATTGTGTGTATTAAAAAATTATTTCCTGTGCGAAGTTGGGTATTAAAACTAGAAGGAAAGAGATCTGCAGGTTGAATGAGGAAGAGAGGGGAGAAATTGACAAATTGAGGGAAAGAAAGAGATTGGTGAGTTGAGAGGGACGAGATGTACGATTTGATGGGGATAGGTTTGGGGTATGGTGGAAAAGATTGACGGATTGAGAAAGGAAGAAATGGACAGAGAGATGTGCATTGTTAAGGGGTACAACAATAGCATGATAGAGGGAAGATAGCTGGTGTTGAAACAATGAACTGTTTTCATAATTATCCTGTGCAACTTTGGGTAAAATGCTCTTGATGTGTGTGTATTAAAAAATGTTTATTTCCTAGACGAATCAGGTACTGAAACTAATAGATACTTCCAAAGTTGCCAAAAGGAAATTAATGATCATCTTTATTCAATTTTATGCACCAACAAATGACAAAGAGGTCTCAGTGTGAAGTAGAATTTTACACCAAAAAATACATTCCAATTTTGAATGGTGACCTAATGTCAAGGTTGGTCTTAATATCAGTTTTGAAGAGATCACTTTGAAAACATGTAATTGGGACCAAAAGTGAAAATCCAGGGATTACTAATGTATTTCTGTGTTTTAAATCAACTTGGTAATCGTTTTCACATAGAAGAATGATCAGACCACAGGATAAAAAACAGATTGACCAATTATGTACAAACACAAATTTCAGAGTATCATTATAGGATGTAAAAATATGTAGACGAGCAGACTGTGGCAGCAATTCACGATCATCTGATGCCCAAAATAAAGTTAAAACATAAATGATATATAATAACATGTAACCACGCACAACAGTTAATGTTTTATGAAGAACTGGAGCACTGCTTTGTATGGTGTCTCCTTTATTTACTGCAGTGCTTGCATCACTACTTTTAGAAGTACATGATTTTCCAAAAAGGCATTCTTACCAATTGTGAAACTGCAACACTAGAGTGAGTATTAATGTTGCAATGCGTAAGAAAATTAGACCAAAACACATGTAAAGTTTACTTGTTAATAACCAGTTTTGCTGATGGAAACGTAATGGGCATCAGCAATTCGGAACTAATTCATGTGCAGAATATATCATGAGAATGTGTATAACTTTCTACATTCTGCTTTTTTCATTAAATAATGGCACAGCCTTCTGGGCTCTAATTGCCCCTCGACAAGATGCTATCTGCTGTAGCGAGTCACATTCAAAGCTTCAGAACTACGTGAGAAAATACAGAAGGGAGTACCCTTGAGCAGTACACACAGTAGGTAGAGGGAATGATCCTACATGGCCGTTCAGTAATGGGTTAAATTACCTCAATCCAAAGATAGACGAACATGTCCAAGGCCCACATAGCTGCTGGAGGAGCAGTTGTGAATGTGAACTGTCTCGATTGCAGGCATGGCGGCACCAGGCAGTTGGACATCCGAATGGACATCCCATGCCTCTTCCTTGGTATGGTGGCCCTACCAAGATGACTGTTTATTTCCACAATCAAATTCAATTCACATATGGAAAACTTTAAACACTACGGAGATCATGCTCTGTTATTGATATCAGTGAAGGGCAATAAGAAGTGTGAAAACAGAAGGAGTAGAGAGAAGAAGAGCAAACAAATGAGAAGGGCTGGGAAGAGAAAAGGTAAAAGGAAAGTAGGTAGGCTTGCTCTAGAATATATACACATAGGTTACTGAAACTGCTGCAGCCATGGTCCAGGAGACTAACTTAAAGGACACTGTCACCCTTAAGTCTCCAGGTTTCAGGTGCTACAAAAATTCATGTGGAGGCTGGCGATGTATGTGAAGCACGTGAATTGATACCAAATATTGTGGTGCAGATCAATAATCAAGAGTGGGAAGTGTATAACTTGTAGTCTAATGTGGACCACCTTCCTGATAGGCAAAGTTGGTTTTTTCTAACGTAACTGTTGGATGTGCCTGGCAAGAAATACCATATAGCTGATGATGTCGATGCTAAGTCCAAAGATTGGGGAAATTCCACTGAAAACAGGATGGTAGCTTTAAGCCAGACACTACTCACAAACTTGTCCATCTTAAATGATGGCCAACCAATGAGATTAGCATTCTGACATGGGGATATTGATGGCATTGTCGATCTTGCACTTGTCTCTAGTGCTATCGCTCCATCCACATAATGGAACATATTGGGGACTCAGGACAGTGACCACTGTGAAGGTAAAAACTATGTGACAAGGAAATCAAGACAAGTTTTCAATTACTCTACATGTAAACGACTGTGAAGCATTGCGTGTTCTGTTTTTTCGGGCGAAACGCTTTCTCTGAGCCTCGTCGGTGGAGTTGCGCTCTGTGATCTGAGCCTTCTTGCATGTTGCAAGCTCATTAGGTGGAGCGGTTCTTGGCAAGCAAAGATTCAGGTACTGTGTCAGTCTATATGACATAAGTCCACTAGATCCTCTGTCATCCAGCCACTCTGGGGAAATGAAACAGTAGAAAAGGCAGGGACAGCAAAGGAATTAACAATAAAAGAAACGTTCTAGGAATGATGGCGAGGTTGAAACGAAGGTCAAGAAAAAACTAATACAAACCATTTGCTTCAAGGCTTAGCCAGGAAATCGAAGAACGAAAAGTGGAAGAAGTTCACTACAATGATAAAACTCCAAAAGTTCTGGCTCATGCATAGAAAGATTTAGGGAAAGAATATGAATCAGCCTGTACACAATTTAATAGACATGGCAGGGAAAATCCTAAAAACTGATGAAAAGAAAGGAGACAAGCTTTCAAAGCGATATGTTGCTCAGACAGATAAAGATGATTGAGACACCCGCCTGGGAGTATATTCTTGGCCCAGCCATTTTATAGCCAACTCACAAAGTGAAACATGCTCTTAGTAACAGCAAGAGCACTGCCCTGGGTCCTGATGGCGTACAGTCACATTAAGCAGCTGAATAAAGCATGCATTAAAAAGGTGGTGAAGGATTTCAGCAACAGTATATTGAATGCAGGAGGACTTGACTCCACAGCTACCTCTGTCTACTTCCTAAACCTGGCAAGAACCCGTCAATGCTAAATAGCAATAGAATCATCCCCTTGCAGAATGTATATTGCAAATGCCTTGAGAAAATTATGGCCAGAAAAATCATGTTCAATCTAGAGAATGAGCACATCCTACCTGACAATCTGGGTAGTTACAGACCAATAAAGAAAACCTGGTGCAATGCTGGGACCATTGCTTACAATGAATGTAAAGGTTTTTAGTTCAAGGAAGAAACAGTTGTCGTGACCCTTGATCTAAAAGATGCTTTTAACTGTGTTGACTATTTTATGGAATTAGCATCAGTTCAAAGAATAGCAGCTTTACCTGTACTGTTCAACATCTACACCTGTGCTCTTCAACCTGGATACTATCGCCCACTAGGGGGCAGTTTTAGCTTTCAGGTGGGCGGTAAGAAAACCAACAAAAGGACAGATTTTGAGAATCTGCGTTTTTCCCGTGCCAGGATACAGAACCTCAAGTCTTTCAAGTAGAAATGTCATAGAAAGATACTCATAATACAATGGACCAAAAAAATAAGAATGGAGACATTTGACAGGAGTTGAGCATAGAGGAAAGCTGGTTCACAAATTTCATAATAAACAGAAAAAATGAAGTAATTTGGCCACATCAAAAGACACAGTCTTGAGTGAACAGTAATCAAAGGTATGGTGAAGGGCAAGAGAATCAGACCAAGAAGACTATGGCACAAAGATGTCAAAGAATGCTTGGGCATGACTCTGGAGATTTGGCTAGAGATCGAGTTTCTTTCACACCGGCTGTGAAAGGAGCGACTTTCTGCAAATGACATGCTACATGATGAGTAAAAACATCCAATATAATTGTTGAAGAGCACTGGTCAACATTCAACGTTCAGAACCAGGACGCACATTGACATTTGCAGATGACATCCTTACATCCAGGATTGGCTTGGAAATGCATGAAATGATCAAAGACATAAATAGACTTTGCAGGCAACCTCACAGTGGTGCAATGAATCAAGCTTCCAAAGATGTAATGTTCCTTGAACAACTCAATAGTGAAGTCTTACCTCTCTAACATAACCATTGATGTATGTACCTTTGACAGACGCGATATCTTGAGTTATCTTGGAGTAACCATTGATTGCGCTTGTTTTATAAGTACCACATTTATCAAACCATTAAAGAGATGCAAGTGTTGCCTGGCAGCACCAATGACAATGATAGCTGTCAATCTTATGTAGCGGCTGATTTCCATCCTATACAATAAATTAGTTCTGTCATTACATTGGACTTCTAACATGTTTCTGAGACAAAAATGGTTATTGTAAAAACTAATTTGGACATGCTGGTCGCGAGTATAAACTTTAAAATCATGAATTAGCTCTAATTTAGATTGAGGAAGTGCTCAGTAGACTCGTGGTTTCATCTCCCTAGTGCAAATGACCGTCTTTTTCTTTTTCCCTAGCAGGTGAATTCCCACAAGGCGGATATCCTTTAATATTAATTGAATGACTCAGTGTGTAGCAGTCATTGCAACTACATCTCCTCCTTGTCATCATTTATGAGACACCAAATGAATGTGTGAACAGTGCGTATTATTTTTATATGTATTTGTGGAGAGATAATTTTACTGTCACAAAAGGCAGTCCATTACATAGATGATAAAGAAAGCTTTCAGCTTTTATTTTAGTTGAGTGATTGGGGACAAGGACTGGTATTGGGTTTCAAACGTATGTTGTCAATCCTGTGGAAAGAATCTGTTCTGCTGGTTGAACCAAAAGGACGATCGATGTATTTTGCAATTCCAGTAGTGTGGAGGGAACTAACAAATCATCTTAATGATTGTTACTTTTGCATGACATGGACATTGTGTTTCTAATAAGAAAAAGCAGCATGTGATCTATCCAAATATTCCCTCAGTGCCTCATGGACATCCACTCCAGACATCAGAATCTTATACCATGGATGATAAAATAGATAATAATGCCAGTGAACATTCATCACCTGTGAAAGCATCAACATCAATAGACATTGATTTCATGCCTAATGAAGAGTACAGAACCACATAAAATTATCCAGAGTGAATTTAATAATCTAGTGAGAAATCTTGAATTGCCATAATTTGGAGTCCAGACTGCAGCAATGGAATCTTCTAGAAGAAAATGTGCATGTTTCGGCAAAATGATATTTTCTTTTTTCAAAATGACAGATAACTTCATTGCTTGCGTGATATAGTCTGACGTTAGCACTTAACATCAACTACACAGATGGCGATTGAAGGCTGCTCACTGATTCATCTGAGTTGAGCTTTGTGCTGCTCCAAAATCTTAACCATTTACCATCTGTTCCCTGTTCCATATGAAACAACTGTTACACACCATCAATCATGACAAGTATAACTGACAGATTTGTGCTGGCCAGAAGGACATTGTCATTTATATGGGGCTACAGAGGGTTACACAAAGTTTTGCTGTTTGCTCTGTCTATGGACAGCCTTGCCATGACTCGCCACTACAAAAAAAAGGACTGTCCCCAGCGACAATCACTTGAATGTACTTAACAAACCACTTGTAGAGGGGACGGCGTGGGCTAGTGGTTAAGTGACATGGCTCACAACCAGAAGATGCTGGGTTCGATCCCCATCACAGTACCGGCCGTACCCCGGGGAAGCAAACCCTTAGAAAATACAGGAGGAAGCAGACCCTTACATAAAATGCATGCTGAAGTCAGATGCACTGGGCCAACAGGCGCAAAATAAAAACCACAGTGCAATGCACACCGCCTAGGGGAATAGAGAAATAAGGCGAACGCAATAAAAAAAATTTTTTTAAACACTTGTAAAACCCAACAAGATCTTCCTCCCTCCTATATGTGGGGACATATAGACTATTAAAGAACTCTGTATAGGTCATGGATTGAAATGGGGCATGATTTTTATACAATTGTCATAAATTTCCAATACTTGATGAGGCCAAAATCAAGGAAGGTGTACTTGTTGGTCCACAGATAAGTCAGCTCTTCCATGATCAGCAATTTGATGATATATTCACAGGTGATAAAAAGTTAGATTTCAATCAAATGGTCACAAACTTTCTAGGAAACAATAAGGCTGACCAGGAGCTTGAAGAAGCACTTTTGCAGTGCTACAAAAGACTAGGGTTTAACATATTCTCGATAACTGAGAACACCCAGGAGAGTGACGCTATCATATACACCGACGAATCAGTCTTGCGCAGTGGGACATCAGGCTGGGGTTTCTCGGCTAGAGTGAGAGGAGAGGTCGTTGCTAAGCGCAGTAGGGCATACATGTCAACAACCTCCAGTATGAGAATGGAGACGGAAGCAGTGACCTCAGCACTGAAATGGATATCTGAGACTTCTATAACAAGGGCAGTCATCGTGACACATGCACAAGCCGTACTTCAGAAACTACAGAAGGGATGGCTTAGATATGAGTGGAAAATAGCTATTGAGATCTCAAACCTCCAGGCGTTGACATGGATCAACTGTCCTGCTCATGCCAGGGCTTAGGGCAATGATAGAGCTGACGTCATGGCTTCACAAGCTACCATCATGGGCACATTAGTGATGGATAGAAGTGACATTTTGAAATCAATCAATGACCGCCTGTTGGATGAGGACACTACAATAGATGAAGCAGCAATCCACAGATTGCAAAGTTTTGACATTAAACGAGGTTCGATCAGAGAGGACGGCGCAGGAGAGTGTACAACCAGCGAGCTACAGGGACCATCAGCATCCATACTGTATGCCATTTGATGAGAGAGACAGAGCACTAATGGATATGCCTGGAGTGCAGTGACATTGATTATTAGAAACAGAAAACAGAATATCCTCGAAATTACACGTTTTACATTTTCTTCACTGCCACTATGATACTGTCAGTGGGGAACAATTTCATCAGGACATTACTACCATCCAAAAATTGAAACCAAAGGAAATGGAATGCAGCAGTGCTAGCAGACTTTTTGACAGATACTTCAGAAACACATTATAAGCGGCAGGTAAAGGTAAAAGGCATGTGTAAAATGTGAATCATTCTAACTATGAGCATTATTTTTATATAGTATGTATTGTGTAAAAAAGGTAACTTGATTTAATATCAGATACACACAAAAAGTTAAAATATCTTCAGTGTTGTCGGTTATGTGCTGGCCATCCTCACATTGTCAGGAATGTAGTGTGAAATGTTAGAACGCATCCAGAATGAAGGAATGCGACTGGTACTTGGATGCATTAGGGATACTCCCATCCTGAAGATGAGATTTATGCTTGGACTTCTTTTTGTAAAGTCTAGACCCAGGTCAAAGCATATATGTGAGTAACTGCAGACAAAAAGGCACCCACTGAACATGATATTTTGCAGCTAAGATGATAAATGAATATCTGTTAGCTCCTTGAGAAATTCAACACCATATGCCTGGAGCAAGCAAGGTTTAGAATTGACAGTTACACAGTAGACCATCATTTTTAGGTTGATCCAAAGAAAAATTGTGACATCTAGAGCAATAAGCATATAGTGGCCATCTTATTTGACCTACAAACAGGCTTGTGATTGTGTCTGGAGAGAAGATCTTCTGATGGAAATGAATAACTTGGAAGTTCACTGCACGATCTACTACTGGGTAAAGTACTTCCAAACTAAGTGAACAATCCAGGTGAAGTCGAGTGATACGATATCTTCTAAAGAAGTCTCAGAATGCTCGTTGTTAAGTTGTACTCTTTTCATGATCTACCTCAATGACTAGTATGATCAGATCAAAGCCGTAACAGTTATGTATGCTGCTGACAAGACAATATGGCTGAGTCATGAAGTGAATCAATGAGTGAGGCTAAATAGAGACCTAAGGATATTACATGATTATTGTCAAACATTTAAACTGAAAATCAGTTGTTAAAAGACAGCGTATACTATTTTCACAAAGTTGCTAAAAAAAATATGTTTTCCGATTAGAACACCAACTGATAAAATAGAAATATCCCAAACATCTTGGACTTCACGCTTGACCAACAACTCGCTCTCAGCGATTACATCCTGAATGTGAAATGAAAAAAAGAGAAATGAGACATCTATAATTATTGAAGGGGCTTACTGGCACATCATGAGGACCAGAAAAGAAATATACTTTGAGGTTTTATATATATATGTATATATATATATTGGTTATGTCTACTCTGCAATAGAATAAAATAGTGCTCTCCTGACAACTTGATGTGCAATGGTGTATTTGCGCTCGGCATCGCAACCCAGCGATATCGGGGTCGGCTTGAACACACAAGTCAACCTCACCTCCAAGTTGTGCACACTGGGAAACTATGGCCGCGAGGCTGTAGGCAAACGGGGCAATGGCTCTTCTGGGGAGACGGGCTCATCCAGGTCAGATGCAGATCCCGCACCGTCTTGGAGAGGAGATGGTCTCCGCCAAAAGACAACCGCTCAAGATTCACCCATGAAGACAAAATCAACAATACCGGCTCGGTCGCAGCCCAGATTAACAACTGCAGTCCCACACCAGAGCGGAGGTGATAAGTGTGCTACTGGTGGGACCATAAAGATGAGGTAGGAAAATCTCATAATAGGAACATGGAATATCGTAACACTGAACCCATATGGTAAAATCATTGAACTATCACACGAGATGAAGAACTACCGGTGGGACATCCTGTGTATATGCAAGGCTATATGGAACAACTTTGGTGAGTTTATCATGCAGGAGGGCCACACGTTCTACTTCAGCAGCAGGAAGGGCAAACGTTTACATGGCGTGGGGATACTGGTACACAAAGACACAGCCAAATGAATATTGCGTTGCCGTCCAATATCTAGCCGTTTTATCATCTTACGGCTAAAGGCAGCACCGTTTAATTTTACGATAATACAGTACTACGCACCCACTGCAGACTATGAAGATTGGGAAATAGAGGCATTCTATGATCAACTTCAGTCTGATAAACGAAACGTTAAAAAAAGATCATATTGATAGTTCAGAGGAATTGGAATGCAAAAATTGTGGAAAATGCAGTCCATGACTGAAGGGGAGCATGTGGCCCATACGGACACAAAGAAACTAATGACCGAGGCCTAGAATTTGCACGATGCAATAAGCTGTTGGTGGCAAACACGTTCGGATTTAACAAGCCGTCTAAGACGCTGGACATGGCGTAACGCAAACAATGAAGTGGATAGCCAAATTGATTTTATACTGATCCAGAGGAGGTTTAGATCTAGCATCAACAGCGACCACGATCTGGTTATGATGACTATGCGTCTGCGATTGAAGAGAGTGACAAAGAAAGAAGTGACTAGACTAAAATTTGACCTGGACAAACTAAGAGACCCAACAATCATCGAAGTGTTCCAATCAAGGATATGAGGGAGAGTTGTTCCCTCCCAGAGAGAGACTGGATACCGTTACAGTAACAGTCTCTTAACTCAGCACTCATATATACATGAACAGAGATCCTGGGGTGCCACCAAACAAAAAAGAAAACACAAGTGACCAAAGAAATTCTAGACCTGTGTGATAGAAAAAGGTCACTGAAAAACCAAAAACATACACCTGTTGCAGTCGGCAGATATAAAGAGGTCAAGATAGCGATACAGCAAAAGATAAGAGAGCCGAAAGAAGCGTGAAAAAGTGAGCAATGCACAAACATTGAAGAGAGATTTAACAGAAATGACACTAAAGGAGCATATAAGGTGGTCAAAGAACTGGTAATACCAAGACAAGGCAGGAACTTTATGATCCAGGATAAAAGCGGAAAGTGCCTTATTGAGGACAATGATGTACTGGCACGATGGACAGAGTACTGTTCCCAGTTATACAAATATGAGGGCCGGAACGAACCTGAAAAAAACAATCCCTTCAACATCAACAACTATAGAGGATAACCAACTGATAACGTAGGAAGAGGTAGCTGCAGCGGTAAAGACATTGACAAGAGGGAAGGCGGCTGGCGTGGACAATATACCAGCAGAGCTCTTACAGGCAGGTTCGGAGGTAGTGGTGAAGGCCTGACACGCATTTGCAACAAAAAAATGGGCGACAGGAAACTGGCCGGACTTATGGACAAAAATCAATGGTTATACCGTCACGTATGTCTGGAAACCTAAAGCTGTGCCAAAATTACAGAACAATAAGCTTCATCAGCCACTCTAGGAAGATAAGTGCTTAGATTAATCCTCGACAGATTGAAACCCAAAGCAGAGAACATCATTGCTGAGGTGCAAGCAGGGTTCAGACAGGGAAGAAGCACTACAAAACAGATATTTAATTTAAGGCTGCAAAGCGAGAAATATCTATAACAGGAGCAAACACGGTAGCATGTGTTTGTTGATTTTAAGAAGGCGTTTGATAGGGTTTGGCAAAACGCTCTATGGGCAACCACGATGATGTATAAAATCAACGGAAATATTATACAGGTCCTGGAACACCTGTATGACAATGCGTCCATCGTAGTTCTTGTGAATGGGAGCCGCGGGGACTAGTTTCGCACATTATTTGGTGTGAGACAGGGGTGTACACTCTCTCCAACTCTTTTCAATATATTCCTTGAGGGAATTATGAGTGAGGCACTTGGAGGTCACGTTGGTACTGTCAAGATAGGGGGCCGAATGATTACCAACCTTCGTTTTGCAGATGACATGGACGGGTTCAGAAGCAGAACTCCAGGAATAGGTCAGAAGGCTCGATAAAACTGCTCTTGACTATGGTATGGAGATAAACGCTGGAAAGACAAAATTAATGACCAACAACGCCGAGTGTTTCAAGAGTAGGATAAAAGCTAATGGCCAGAAATTTGAAATGGTTGACCGTTTTAAAATATCTGGAATCGATTGTCAGTGATGAAGGATGTGAGGTGTTGGCCAGAATAGCACAGACAATAGCGGCGCTTGCACCGCTTTAAAAAATCTGGTAAGATAAACGGTTAGCACTATGCAGGCAAATCAGATTAATGAGTACATTGGTCCTGTCAATATTCCTCTATGCTTGTGAGCCATGGACAGTTACAGCTGAACTTCAGCGAAGGATACATGCCTTGGAGATGAGATGTTTCCGAAGACTTTTAAACGTCACGTACAAAGATCGAGTTACAAATGAGGAAATACGAGATAGAATTATAATACCTGTCCATCGTTGTCGATGAGGACCGCCGACATCATCCTTGTCACATATTTCCCTGTTGGGTGTGGGTGCGCATGTGGCTGAACGGGCCAATGCGAGCACGAAAACATCTGCTACATATCGGGCACACGAGGTTTGTAGAAGGGGATGGTGTTCCCGCTGCTCGGGATTTCCGCGTCTCGCGTCTGCTCTGGGCTTGGTCGTCTTCACCGGCAGCTACACCCGATTTGACTGCGCTTCTCCAGTCAGATCTGTTTTGTGCAAGACATTCCCAGGTGTCGATGTCTATCTGGCAACTTTTTAGTGAGTCCTTCAGACCGTCTTTAAAACGTTTCTTTGGGCGCCCTCTCTCGCGCCATCCCTCTCTCAGCTCGCCGTAGAGAAGCTTCTTTGGGAGCCGCTCGTCTGACATACGGACGAGGTGTCCGGCCCATCCTAGTCGTGCTTTTTCTAGCAGTGCATGGATGCTGGGCATGTTAGCCCTCGAGAGAACCTCGATGTCAGTGACACGATCTTGCCATCGGATGTGGAATATTCGCCTCAGGCAACCTTGGTGGAAGTGGTTTAACCTCCTTGCATGTCCAGAGTATACAGTCCAGCTTTCGCAAGCGTATAGTAGGGTTGGAATGATGGTTGCACGGTAGACTTTGAGTTTGGTCTTGACGCTGATGCCACAACGTGCCGAGACCATCGAGCGCATTCTACCAAAGGCTGTGCTGGCCTTTGCTATTCTGCTTGCCACCTCATCGTCTAGGCTGACAGATCTCGACAGCGTGCTGCCCAGATATGTGAATTTGTCTACGGCATTCAACGTCTGCCCGCTGACTGTAGTCTCTGGTTTTGTGTACGGCATGCCTGGTGCTGGTTGGTATATAACCTCTGTTTTTTTGGCATTTATGGTCAGGCCACAATTTTTGCATGCGGCAGAGAACTGGTCTATTCCAACCTGCATGTTCAGTTCTGAGTTGCTCATTAGAGCGCAGTCGTCAGCTGACGACGAGATAGAATTAAAACAGCAATATGACCCTTTGAAGACCTATTGGGAACTGTCAAAATAAGGAAACTCGCTGGCACGGTCACATATCGAGATCAAATGGTCTTGCAAATACGATCCTCCACTGAAAGGTGCAAGGCAGACGACGAAGAGGCCATCCAAAAAAGAAGTGGGAGGATAACATACAAGTGGACCAATCTCCGACCAGAAAAGGCACCGGCAAGGGCAGCTGACAGAGAAAGGTGGCGTGGCGTTGTGAGGATGTCTTCATGTGTGCTCCAACGACCTCACTGGTTACTGGATGACCTGACCTGACCTGACAACTTGTTTCTAAATTTAACTTGGAATTCCTTGTCATGGTGCTGAAAAGGTCTCTACTCTTAATTACTGAAGAAATGAGGTCTACACCAGACGTGGAAAATTCACACAAATTTGGAGTGATACAACTCTTGTGAAAACTAATAAACGAAGTAGCTGAAATTATCTGGAACATGCCAACAGGCGTCTATTCAAAATATTTCCACCGAAACACATAACTAGTATATGCTTCACCATGTTAGTGAAATCTGAGACAGATACGACCTCCCGGAAAGAAGACAAGAGTTACAGAAAAAAATTGTCAAAGATGTACTACGGGAAATATTTCCCACCAGAAATATAAAAAGATATTCAACCAAACGTTTAGATCCAATTACTCTCATGCGGTCAGGACAAAGAACAACTGATACATATGCCGACGAATGTATACATGCATATACTGGTGGATCTACATTCAATATCCTTTGATGAACTGTCTCATTATGTTATGGTGGTCTACTCCATCTACGAAGCCTAAATAACTTATCTGGAAACCGCCTTGCACCATCTGAAGACATTTCTAATAGCACGTGATGTTTCCATTTTTCTATTTACACACTGTGTCCCAAATTTCCAGCTTTAGAAGATGCTCGACTTTGTAGACCTAATTTTATCAAAATAACTCAACACACTGGCAACATTATCACCAGCCCATACCGTTAACATCGTTATGTGGTGTATTTCTGGACACTCAAACACACATGATAATGACATGGCAGCTAGGCTATCAAAGAAGGGATCAAAACATGACCATACATACACAGCAACAACTCTGCAAACAGTCAAATAATTCATAATAGCAACTAACAAAGAAATTTGGCAGTACAGGTGGACCATGGAAAACACAGTGAGAGAGGTCTACAAACATATGACAAACCTCAATCCAAATGACAGAATAAATTAGCTCACAAGGAGGGACCACATCATTACCTCGCATTACCAACACATTCCAATTGACATGCACCTGAAGAGGATCAAACCACGACCTGCTCAGAGTGCCAGCTGTGTATACACCTTTACGAAATCATTTATCATCATTAGTTGAGTGCCCAATGTTGGGAAAGTACTTCTGCTGCTGAATCCAAATACATTTTTAGGGTATATATGATAAATATTTAGTGTTAGTACCAATTGCATTTATAACATTGCATCGTGAAAAAAATGTGTTAGTTCGAAAGGGATTGCGGATCAAAAAAGTTTGTGACGCCCTAGTTTAACCGACAGGATAATTTTCCAGCCCCGTATCGCACTTTGAGAGGACTAAGTATCATCTGCATATCTTAGTTCTGGTACTACATCCCCTCGCCGAACTGTTCATATTCTTTGTCATTCTTAGCATTTCTCATCATGTTTTCTGCATATATATTGAACAGATAAGGGACGAGTAGGCATCCTTGTACGTCTCGAACCAGTCCGACGTCTCTCCAGCTATTCTGACCGTTGCTTGTTTATACAGTGATTCGATCAGTCGAATTAGGTGCGCCACCAAGCCTCTGTATGTCAGAAGTTTCCATCGCTTTTCGTGTCGTATACAGTGGGAAGCCTTGATATAGTCAATAATATAGGTGTATAAGTCAACGTTGTAATCTCTGCACTTTTACATTTTTCGAAAGTTAAGAATGTGATTCCTCGTACCTTCACTCTGAAAACTTGCCTAAGCCATATGTACTTCCTCATTGATTTTGTTATCTAACCGTTTCATGAAGAACCGGTGGAAAATTTTGATAGGATGACTAATTATAGCTATGGTTTGGTACTTTGGTGCCCAGTTTTTGGGGATGTAATGTACCCAGATCTTCCATATGTGCTCGGCCAAGTTGTGCTGTGCTTCACCTGCGTGTATGAGTTCAATCGGTATATCATCACATCCCGGTGAATGTTCTTTCTTCAAGCCTTGGGTTGCTAGTTGGATCTCATCTATCGCATGTTCCCGCTGTATGTTCTGTGTCTTAAACGTTATGTTGGTGTTGCCTTCATGCGTGACTGCAATATTGCTTCCAACTCTCGAATATATCTTTTCTTATCGTATGACCCTCTACATCGTGAATTAAATGTATTGACGTTTGAACTCGCCTTTGGATTATTTGATTTCCTGTTTATGGGGGCATTGCGCTCCATCCCGAATTGTTTTAGCTATTGTTCTTTGATCTATGAAACGCAAGGTCTTTTCTGTAATGTAACTCAGATTTTTGTAGTTTCCCAAGTATTTTGCTACGTGCCGATGAGATGAAAATATATCTTGTATATCTGGTGCCATATCGTCATATGTGTATATATATATATATATATATATATATATATATATATATATATATATATATATATATATATGCGAGGTAGCTTCAAACAGTTCCCGGAATAGTTGATTCGTATTTGAATGAAAGATGATATTATGCAGGATATATATTTATAATTTGGTAGTGACCTTGACGACATGACAAGTAATACGTGACCTTCACTCTAATAGAAGTTACATAATTTTGTGTGTGTGTTGTGCTCGTTGCATCGTCGGAGCTGAAAATGTTCTTGATTGGTCAGGTCAGGTTAGATCATCCCGTAACAGGTGAGGTCGTTGGGGTACACATGAAGACATCCTCACAACATCACGCTACCCTTCTCTGTCAGCAGCCGCTGCCTGTGACTCTTCTGGTCGGAGATTGGTCCATTCTTTTATGTTGTTCTCCCATCTCTTCGTCGTCTGACATGCACCTTTCTGTGGATGATTGTATTTGCAAGCGAGTTTCCTTCCGTGCATTTATACAACGTACAATTGTACGTTGTCCAATCAAGGAAACTCTTTGATTGAACAACGTACAAATGTCATATTATGTGTTTTGTCTGAGAACTCACCCTCAGAGACACAAACATTGCTTAATAAAGAATACGGTGATACCGCAATAAAGAAATCACAAGTACTTGAGTGGCACAACCGTTTCCATTAAAATCGTGTTAGTGTCGATAATGATACACCTAGTGGACGACCGTCAACCTTGATCAACAATGAAAACACTGACCGTTGTCGAAACGTTGTGTGTGCGTGCTGGCAAAAGACTTAGTGTCGAGAAAATATCATCAGAAGTTGAACTATCAATTGGAAGTTGCAACAGTAATCTCCACAATGAACTGCACATGCGCCGTGTTTGTCAATACATTGACTACCAAAATGTTATCTCCTGAACAGAAAGAATCGAGATTGACCTTGACAGGAGACCTAATCACAATGGCTGATCAAGATAGCAATTTTCCCAACAACATAATCACAGGAGATGAGACTTGGTGTTTTTTGTATGAACCTCAGACAAAACGTCAGTCCTCTAAATAGAAATCTCCCACATCTTCCTGGACACATACATTTCCATGATTTCATTCCTGAAGGCCGAACAGTTAACAAGAAAATGTATGTTGATATCCTCCGTCGTCTGAGAGATGCAATCAGAAGAAAACGACCAGAAAAATGGAGAACAAACAGTTGGATTACATGGATTACAGTTGCATGACAATGCGCCTTCACATCGACTCTACTAGTAAAGCAGTACATCGATAAGCACAATGTGATTACCTTGGAACATTCTCCATATTCTCCCGACCTGACACAGACTGATTTTTTCATGTTCCCTTGACTGAAATCGGCACTGAAAGAACAACGATTCAAGGGTGATGAGGACGGTATCACCAATGCGACAAGACAGCTGAGAAAGGTGTCTAAAGAATAGGTTCCACGAATGTTTCCAGCAGTTTTATGCACGTTAGCAAATGTGTGTAGATGCCAAAGGGATCTACTTTGAAGGAAATGTAGTGTAGATAATTGTAACTATTGTAACTTATTTCTTTACAATCCACTAATTCCGGGAATTTTTGAAGTTACGTCGTATATATATATATATATATATATATATATATATATATATATATATATATATATATATATATATATATATATATATATATATATATATATATATATATAATATAATAATAATAATAATTTTAAAAAATAATAATAATAATACTATTCGCTTAGGCCTCCGAGCCCGTTGCGTCGGTCGACCACATCCATGACCCACAGCTGTGGCGTGGTTCCAGGTCTCGTCTGGGGCGGAAGAGGTGATTGCTACTTGCTGGACGGGACGGCCACTTCTACGCCTCTAGTTAGTGTTCCTTCCACCGGTTCGCTACCTCCTCGTATGACGAGCACATGGAACCATCTAATTTATTGATGAACTCTATGCTCTCTTTCTCGTTCTGCTTGCCTCTGGGGCGGAGGAGCCTGATAATCTGAAACGCAGGTCTGAGGTCATGAGATCTGAGACCAGCTATAAATATATAGTGACAATTTGAGGGGAGAGGGTTGGAGAAAATGGAAAATGAAAAAAAAAAGATGACAAATATTTAAATGATATTATCTAGCTCATTAACAACCTATTGCGTTTTGAAAACACGTTATTATTTAATTACAGGTTTAGAGATTAGTAGCTCGCCATCACATACAAATTCCTGTATTTGTTATGGCTGCCAAAGATCACGAGTTTTACCAGGCTATTGAAGAAAATGATGTCACGAAAGTTCAAAATCTTATAGACAATGGGGTGTCAGTGAACTCCTTCAAGCGTGGCATGACTCCATTGCAACTTGCAGTTGCAAGAGGTTAGACTTCTTGTTGCAGTTTTTGCCATATATTGCAGTGTTTGCAACGGTGGCTTCCCTACGTTCAATCTTTTTCTGCAGGCTTCACATATGTGATGTCTATCCTCCTTATCACCTTGCAATCTTCACTGTATTATGTGAGGTTATTGTCTTTAAATTACTGTTTTTATGTATTTTGAATTGGTAAACAGTGAATGTTTTAAATACGTTTACTTTGACATTTGTTTATTCATACACTCAATATTATCTTGAACCATTCTTAGTGCGGATCTTGTATTTATGTTATGTGTGCAAAAAGTAATGGCTCACATAAAAAATCATTAGATTACAGCCGTACGAGCAAAAGTGAGTGTAAACGGTAACATTGAAAACACTAAAGATGTAGTTCAAGTAGTTCCATAGCAGACACGGACATCGGTATGAAGTGTTAGGGAATTAATTGTATTAGGTTATATCTTTGTTTCCTCGCGGCAAACGGGCTGTTTTCATGGCAGTCTAGTTAACTAGGTGGGGTATCTACGTAATCTTCGTAGTAGTGAACAACACGCAGATGAAGTCAAGCAAGCCTGGAGGGCCCCGGTCCACACTCGACATGTAAGGAGAACCACTGCAAGCCGCCACTAAACGTCCTTATCAGGCTGCACCCAAGAGTAAACCTACTGATTGTGGGCCTCCAGCAAAAACTCACAAAGAGGTAAGTGGGAGTCTTCAAATAACTTGATGACCCAGGAGTTTTCAATTAGAAGAAAGTTATGGAAAAAATTGTTAAACACGAAACTTCTGATCAACATAAAAATATAATATACCATTATTTGCTTGCTAAATATTTCAAATGACAAAACTGTAATATCTGGTTTGATCAGTCAGGAGCGTCGCCAAGTCGAAAAGAACAGAAAAGTTTTGAAACGAATGATAGACGTGACGCTGTTCTTAGCAAAATAAGGTTTGCCATTCAGATGACACAGAGAACATTCTTCGTTGAGTGATAGTAATAGCAAAAATACATGACATTTTTGTGAAATGTTAACTGTATTAGTTAAATATGATTCCGCTTTGGACAATCATCTAAAATTGGAAAAGAAAAATGGACTTTATTTAAGTCATTATGTGTAAAGTGATTTAATTCAATCACTTGCATCTGAATTATCGGTGACAATTGGTAATGAAGTCAGCACAGTTCTTTTCTTTAATTATTGTTCCAACTATTATTATATCCAGAATTGATCAGATGTCAGTTTCTTTGCGATCAGTTTTAAAAACACTGAAAAACAGAAATGCTACAGCATTTACTGAGGTAATTTTAACAGAGCTACAAAAACGAAACATTGATATTACGCTTTGTCGAGGACAGACATACAGAGGCGTCTCTGTGATGTCTGGAGTGGTCTTCAAATTCAGGTAAAGACACTTTTACCTAACGCTATCTATGTTCTGCTGTGCTCGTGTTTTGAATTTGGTGACCATCGAATCAATGTCCGTCAACAGTGATGTACAATTGTTTTTCGGCACAACAGAAAAGTTGTGCACGTTCCTTGCGTCTATTTTACCACGACTTTATACTCTTGAAAAACATAAAATCTCATTATAAACAAGGTGGCCAAGCCGGAAGCATGTAGTTGATGCAGTTGTTTGATCTTTCTCTGCTATTATAGCCATTCTAGATTATATAAATTTCGGATAATCAAAAGAACTTAAAGGAAGTGTCCGAGCAGAAGCTATGGGATTATCTGTTTTGCTAAAGAAATATTCTTTGATTTTTCGTATGCTATTTCTACTAAAACTATTAGATGCTATCTTCGTTTCTATCATTTTATTTGCAACGCAGCGACGTTGGCATACCCTTTGCAAAACAATTGATCAATGTTGCAAGAAAAATGTTTGTTGGCGTGGGAAGGGATGAAACAGTATATAAGGCACCATACAACTCGTAAAACGGCGCTGTTTGCTATTTAAAAGTCATATGATCCTCCTGACCCCAAAGCGGCGCTAGTGATCCTCATGACCTTGATCCCGCCCCCGTCTTCCCCAGATACGTAATCCGCGAAGTTATAGATTTTTATAATTAATAGGGGTAGCTAATTATTGATTTTTTGTCCTAGGCTGCGTATTTACAATATATAAACAAGTAGACACATAAGACGAAACAAAAAGATGATGGATATATACAGCTTTTATTTTTTAAACATCAATGTCACAATGACTCGCAGGTCATTTCAAGCATCACTTATGACAAGCGTCAACAGCGACAAAAGTATACACATGTATAAATGTAACATTCAAGTGTTGATATGAAGATACCGAAATAAGACATTTCCAGGTCCATTATTCGTGTTTCCTTATATGCTGCAACAGTTCTCCGATAGTCTGAACGATTGGTGGTGGTTTTTTCCCAGTCATCGGGGTTAACACAATTATTAGAATTAACGTGTCTTTGTATCTTTTTCCACACCGCTTGCTCTTTTGTAGTTCAACATAAAACAGTTTCGTAGGTAGACGACATTCAGACCACCTAACCAAGAAAGCCGAACTGGACAGCACATAGCATGTACCAGGGAGTAGGTAAAAAGTGTAAGGTATCAGCAGTATCACTGGAAATATTTAGATAGAGAGGGGAGACGTCGTGACCTCGTCCTCGTGTACGTGTCTTTTTATATAGAAATAGGATAGCGAGTTTCTGTGTTGTGTATAGGTGTAGATACCAGTGTTGGGGACTTTGAATACGACATTTTCCCCACCTTGGGTATGTCGCGTAATTAGGACCTCTAAAAAAGTGTCTTTATCTAATTTAGTATGATTTTTATTTAGACCCTTAGTGCTAGATTTGTCGTAAGCCCCTAAACAGTGGTAGGTTTTACTACATAAAGAGATCATCCCATCCCGATCGTACTCTAATTTAAACAAACTGGGCGTTCGTGTTTCGTACGAGCGAGTTTCTCAACATTTCTGACAATCAAACGTCACTTTATCCTCACTACTAATAAACGAGTCTCGGTGCTCGGGACAGGTAGCGGCGGGGAACCACTGATCGTATACTCTATAAAATTCGGATCGCATATTCGATTTTATCGCGTTAAAAAGAGTGGTCGTCGATAACGCTAGATACAGACTGTCTGTATCTGTCTCACACAACTGAAAATCAGCTCTATCTATAAATCTATCTAGGCATTCATAGTAGAAGTGCAACATCCAAAGTTTGCGTACTGGTAAGCGAAAAAACCTATTTGTAAGGGGAGATCCCAATTAATTTTATTTTTACCCAACTCAATTAAAAAAATATCGTCTGTTAATAGACTCATTTTCTTAAAGTGGGGACAGTTTATTAATTTTGAAGTCTCTTCCCCGAGGTTGGACTTTACATCTACGTGTTTTGTCTTATCGGTAAAGGTTTTCCCATGCGCAGAATTCACTAAAAGTTTCATGGTTTCACTAGTAATCGAATAAAGCTCATCTCGATAACCTTGTCGGCGTGCCTCAGAAACCATATCCCCAAACTCTTTAAAACAAGTCACAGGTGTATATTCAATCACCTGGTAAATGTTCGTGACTTTCAACCCCTTGGACAGGTACCAACGAAGGAGCGGGGTCGGCAACAAGATTTTATGACCCACATAACTACCTATTTACGTCCGTCTAGGGGTGGTCAAGAGTTTATGCTTCTCTGCATACTGGAGCATGACCGAGTCAGGATCAATGCGACTGACGTCAACATTTTTAAATATTGGGGTCATCTCTGAAAAATTTGACTTTAGGTGGTCAGGGACGTGAATATCGCATTCTACTAAACCAAATAAACTTTCATCTTCAACAGAAGCCAGGATCTTGTTGCTCCGTTAGGGGATACTTATGTTTGTTATACGAAGGCTTTGCCTGGGGAAATGTTGCTTTCAGAAAAGTCTTTATACTAGGGTCACACGTTTTGAGTTTTTGCCATTCACATTCCCAAATCTCAACCAAACTAACCTGACACTCGGTCCTTAGGTATTCACTAACTTCATGTGTCTTTTCAGACAACTCAACCAGAGATTTGTTGTTGACGGGGTTAGTATCTCGACCTGTGGTTAAGGGACAGTTGGGGTGTCGGTGGAAAAGGCAACCATGAAATTGGTAGACTGTTCGAGATTGTTTGCCCCAACCGTCGACTCTTCTTCTTCTTCTTCTTCGTACGCAGTCAGACAGTAACCATTATTGTTTTCGAAAAAAACAGCCGTCATCCTGAGGCTGTCGACACTGCCATAGAGCTTGTCTAGTGTTGCCACTGGTGATGGTCACATCTGCTCTCTGTGATCCTCGTATGTCGGGCAGTTTTGCAGCAAATGCTCAGCGGTCATTTTGCAGGTACCACACGGGCATTCGTCGGTGCCACCTATCTTCAATTTGTTGAATAGGTGGTACCTGAGTCTATTGTGGCCAATGCGAAGTATGAAGACCACGATCTGCTCTTTTCTGTTCAATTGGTAATACGCATCGTTATTGGTGTAGCCAGTGTGTTCGGTTTCCCATTTGGTCATGTATCTAGCTCTAATAAGCCGTTTTGACTCTTCGTATGTCATAATAGTATCCGGTTGTGGAAGTTGTGCACCTTCTTTTGCCAGTCTGTCTGTCTCCTCGTTGCATTGGATGTTGCAGTGAGATGGAACCCACTGCACCACTACTCTTTTTGGTGCGGCCTGCTGGCATAGTTGACAGAGTACTGCTCTTAAATCATTTAGTTCAGTATTTTTTCTGGCTTTTCAGTGCTTTGACTACGGCCAGTGCATCTGTAAGCAGGACTATGTGGCTTTCATTCTTTTTACCTGTCACCATTTCTTCCACTGCCGCCCTCAGTGCCTCTGCCTCTGCTCTGAAATTGCTTGTGTATTTTCCAGTAGCGAGTGACAGTGTTATTTTTCTGCCATTTGGAAGGCTCAGGAATGCTGCTGCCCCTCCGTTCTGTGTTGTATTTGTTACGGAACCGTCGGTGTATGCATGGGTCCAGTCCATGCTTGGGTATTTTTCCGTAATGAAACTCAGGGTAGTATCTCTTCTTTCTTTTTCAGACTGGCAGTTTTTGTTTCTAATACCTGGTATATTTTCTACCACCTCTGGAAATATATGCTGCCTCCAGGTAGGTTTTCGTACAGTAGGGATGGGCTTTGGTGTGGTCAGTGCGTTCATAGGGTCTTCGTGCATCTTTGCTTCGGCTATTTCTGCAAAGACCGTCGACTCAAATATGTTTAGGTCCCAAAACCATCTCGCGACCATTGAACTGGGTCTTCAACATGATCGTTTCGGTATTGGCTACCCACGTCAACTACTCGCAACACCGGATGTTGTATCTAAGAGGTTTATACTGTCTGTAGCCGTCCTCTTTTTTCCGTCTAATAGGAAAATCAGTAGACATCTTTTGCATTAGTGCCCACAAATAAAGAGCGTTGACATAATTGCCCTTAACACTCTGCACAACTTTGGATGGGTTTCCTCTAACGACAGTCTTACCCTTTTCGTGGTATCTATGAAAGATAATAGAAGGACCACCGACGATATTTTGCCGAATAGTGGCGTGCAAATCTTGTTCTCGTTTCGAACATAACGAGAAAACCACATTTGTCGGTAGGGTGCTAAAGAGATACTTTAAGGTTACACCAGGAACAGAAATGGCGTCTTTAAACATATCGACCCCTAGATTCCCGTAAAAGCTAACTTGTTGTTCTAAAGCAACTAAGAATGGCACGACATCCTTGTTATTATACCAAACAAGAAAATCACGCAGAGTAGACATTTTCTTTTCAGACTTGACATTGTGAGCCCCCGCATACTCGCTAGCAGGCACGTTACAGTTTTTGAGGTTTGAAAAAAACGCCGTATGGGGTTCGTCTAATTTACGTAAATCTGTTATATATTCGTAACGGAAAACCCCTTTCGTTTCCTCTACTTTATAGGCCGCGAGGTATTTAGTATAGCTAAAATTGATAACACCTAAAAATGTTCATTTGGGGGTCGAAATACACATAAAGTTGTTATTTCTCTTGACTAGGTACTTAAACGCGTCACCCTGTTGGGACTGGAGGAAATGTAAATAATCGTCTAACCTATCAAGTACCTTCCCTGTTAATTCTGCTAGCTGGTTGTATACTCCGTCAAAATGTTGCCGCAACAAGGCATACGCCTCGTCCGCTATAAGGGTTAGATGGTCGAGCATCTTATCCACTAACACTTGTGGGTCACCCTCGGTAATAAAACAGACTGGGGCTTCCAGACCTGGAACATTGGAAGCTACCGAACAAGACAATGGGACGTATTTGGCTGTAAAAGTGGTGACTTTACCCCAACTTTGCAAGTCAGCGTTCGGGAAATAACACTCATAATCATAGGTCGCCCTATAGGGGTAGACACAAGTCGTATCAACATCTATTCCATGAGCATCGATCAATTGCCAAATAGTTTCGGGTACTGTATAAACACCACCTTTAAAACATTCTCTAATTACACCTCCTACACAGGTTTTCGAGTGTCTATTCATCTCCTTATACAAGTTCCACAACTTCCCACACTTGGAACAGGAAAAGCTGTGGGCGGCTTTATGGGCGGACATTGGTCCGATATGAACACGAAATGATTGGCGTGCAACAAGAGCCGCAAGGTGTCTTTATAATGAGTACTACCGCGAAGCTTGTGGTAAAGTGTTTCCGATTCGTCGTATTTAAACAGGTCGATGTTCAAATCGAAACACTGTTCTAAGGCAGACATTTTAGTTAAAAGAATCCCGCGGAAGTCGATAAGCGATGCGAGACCCTGGTGTATTTCCCATTGAGTGAAAAGGTACCTCTTTATTTTCCTAACATCGTTATCGGGAACACCCCTAAAGGCTGCTAAACATCTAAAAAAAATAAAGATTATCTACATAAGGTCGTGAGTTTGAGTCTTGTTGTAGTGTGTAAATAGCTTTGTTGTTTATAATATAGGGTGAGAGATCAACTAAACAACACCCTATAGGATAGTCTTGGAAGTGGTAAATAGAAAGAGGTCGCCGGTAGGGCTTCTACGTAATATTTAGTGTTTGGTCTATTGTGATGGGCAAAGTTAAGTGGGTCATTATCGCGAACTTGTAAAACAAAATTATGAAAATCGAGTAGGTTGTTTATTAAAACAGGTTTGTCTAAGACACCGCTATTATTGTGACTGGCGTGGTAATATCTAAGTGCTCGCGTTTCACTGTGTCTTAACATGGTGTGGTGACTATAATTTATTTTGAAGCGTTTCGTTTGCACGTTAAAGATGGGTATTAGTAACTCGTGCCAATCTACCAGTTGTGTAATATTTGGTCGAGGGAAAAATGTATAAGTTGACATATGTTTGTTAGTGTGGTGGTTGGTGTGGATCGCCGGCCAGTTATCCGTAGAGCTGTCGAAGATCAGCAGGGACGTCAAGCTAAAGTGTCGAGATCAGAAGTAGGTCTGGGTCGTTTAGCGGTACCCGAATGGTTAACGCCTGGATCGCTTGGCCGTTTTCGGGAAGAAGAAGGACCGGCTGAAACTGGGACTACAAAGTCTTAGTTGGAGGACCCGGCTGAGGAAGAGGTCGAGTGCTGCCGCTGCGCGTGAAGTTGTAAGGCATCCAGTCTAGTAAAATTCCCCCCACATATCTGACAACTATACCGGTGGAGGAAGTGAGCGGCTCGGAAATGCCGATTTTCTGAGGTGGGTTTTCCCACACCTGGTGCAAGTTAGAGCGAGTAAGGTTGTAGAGTGGGTAGGTTGAGTGAGGGGTGCAGCCTGGTAAGGGGGGTGGTTGGGTACAGATGAAGAGGGTCTAGTAGGTTGGAGGACAGTGTGATCTGTTTAATGGAACTTGGCTATGTGGCGCTGCAGGTTGTCGCTTCTGTTGAAGGTAAACCCCACGCACAGTAGGCATGGTAATCGCGGTTCAGCGTGGACGTTCTTTACGTGTCGAGTTAGATTGGTGAGCTGCCTGAACCGGCCCGAACACTGCGCACAACTGTAAAAAGTAACCTTAGAAGTCATTCTGTGAAAATAAAAAAGAGAGGGAGATGATAAGTCATCGAAATATTTAAAAAAATTATATAAAAGTACAAGCTCTTAGATATATAAGTTATTTACACATAAACACGTCGCAAGACATGGCTAACGTTCAATTAACGTTATGTGTAATTCGGGATGTTAATAACGAGATGTATACGTCAAGAGTGAGAACCATTTTCCACCAGATAACTCGTGGAAATGATCTTTTATTTACGTCACTCTGCAAACATGTCAATAATGATAACGCTATAGACATTTTTAAAGCCGTTAGTGATGAGTTGTTTTCGGAAAACAGGGTCAACTATGGCCGCTTAATGGTGATGTATACGCTCGTTTTTCGAATCGGGAAAACCGTGAACGACACTTTATATAATTATGACGTGAATGTCCTGAAAATTCAAGAAGACTTTGCTTTAGCTGTAGACAATTACGTCGATGTCAAACTCGGCGAGTGGCTTTCCAACACGGGTGACTTTTCTGTATTAGTCAATCACTTTTCAGAACCGTGTCGTCTATACAAAGTCCTAGGCGTGTTGGCCTCGTTTCTATAAAAGTACTACACAAATAACCACTAGAAAACATACTTTCGTAACTAGCTTCACCACAGTGTTTGCTATCAACAAACAAGTTATGTGTACTTGTATCTGCTCTGAATTCGAAGTTAGCGGTATATAAAAATGAATAGTTCTTCTTCATTCAGCAATCTGGAACGATGTGTTTCTATGGCTGTATTCGCTCCGAATGCCAAGTTTGAGATATAACTCATCAAAGAGGTCACGCCCGCGTCATTCGCCACCCGCGTTGACAGTAAAACGGTGAAGCAGTCGCAAACTATATAATATAAAATTACAACAACCGAGAAGCGCCCTTCATTACGAAACATTGATCCGAGATAGACCCATCCATTCACGGCTCTTGTGGCATGACCAACGGGTTGTGGGAAAACTCTTTGTACAACGGTTCCTGAAACATCTCGGGGAGATGGTCGTACCCACACCAGACGAAGTAATCTGGTGTTATAGGGAGTGGCAGGAAATGTACAGCAACATGTCGGGTGTTCAGTTTATAGAAGGCCTACCAGATGTTGAACAATGGCGAGGAGATAGGCGTCGTTTGGTAGTCTTGGATGATCGGATAAGTGAGACAGATGATAGAATCACTAAACTTTTTACGCGTGGGAGTCACCACCGCAATTTAAGCGTTATATCCATGGTGCAAAAACCGTTTTGGAAAAAAATAAGGAACAAAGAACTATCAGTTTAAATTCTCACTATTTGGTTGTTTTAAAAAACCCGCGTGACGCTTCGCAGATTACGAATCTGGCCAAACAAATGTACCCCGGTCAAACTACCTATGTCCAAAAAAGCTTTAAAGACGCTACACGCCAACCACACGATTATTTGTTATTCGATCTTTGACATGAGACACCAGATCAACTGAGATTGCGCGGCAACATATTTCCAGACAAACTTCAGGTCGTTTACATACCTAAATAGCGAAATGGCCAAGAATTTGAAACGACACAGTGAAATCTTACAATTCATGGGTGCGGCTAAACCTGCAGCTATCAAAGCCATTGTAAAAACCGCGTCACGTGAACTCGTTTACACACTCTGCGAGTGTTGCCATAACGTATTAAAAGGCAACGTTCCGCTGACTTCTAGTCAGAGAACTAGAATCGCTCGATACAAACGTAGTCTGAGAGAACTCACTAAAAAGAAGCTGTCGCTGAAAAGACGGAAACAAATTTTACAAAAAGGTGGTTTCATAGGGGCTTTGTTGAGTCCTATACTAAACGTGTTGAAAAGTGTCTTCGGTCTTTGAACAATGGCCAAGAAAATGGTTTTATTAGATCCTCGGTTGTTAGAAACACAACCTTTTAGACCTCCAAACGCAGTAAGAGATAACCTAGAAGCCTTGGATAGTCAAATGCACCGAATATTGCTTCGTGAGGATATATCGACAGGCGATAAAGCCAAGCTATACCGACAAATACTTCAACGGTATCTGACTCGCCTAGATCAGTACAAACACACACCGTTAGTGTTAGTCAATTTTACACAACCCTCGACCAGCCAGCGTCACCGGTGGTACATAAGGACACCGTAGACGACAAAAGTCAACAGTTACCGATCGAACAAGCCACGCCTGTTGCGAATAAGGTGGAGAAATCGATCGGTGGTGAAGTCTCGCCATACGCGCTCAGAAAGAGAAAAAAGAAAGGTAAAACGTAAAAATTGAAAAAATGGTGAATACGCACTTGAACCAATACTACTACGGCCCTGGTAGGCCGGGTGCTTTTGGTGGAGTTTCTGGATTACATAGGAATACAAACCTTAGTTCTAAAAAATGTGAACGCTGGTTAAGTTATCAAGAGACTTATACTCTTCATAAACCTGTGCCAAGAAAATTTAAGAGGCGGATTACCGTAGCGGATGGCGTTAACCATAAATTTCAAGCTGAATTAATCGATATGCGTAGTTTAAAGAACTACAACGACGGGTTTTCCTACCTAGTGACGTGTATCGAGATTTTCAGTAAAGTCGACAAGGCAATTCCAATTAGAAACAAAACTGAAAAAGCTCTAGTCGCGGCTGTGCGTGAAATCTTTAAGCGCGGGAAACCGATAAACTTTCAAACAGACAAAGGAAGTGAATTTCTTAACAAGGCCTTTATCACCTATATACGAAAGGAGAATGTGCATTGTTTTACGACAGAGATCGAGGATATTAAAGCCACTATTATCGAACGCTTCAACCGAACCTTGAAGGAAAAGATGTGGCGATATTTTACCAAGTCGAATAAACTTAGATATATTTACGTAATAGATCGCTTTGTTAAAAACTACAATAATTCGTACCATAAGAGCATTAAAATGGCACCCACGCAAGTTAACTTAACCAATCAAGAAGAGGTGTGGCGTATCTTGTATTCGACAGTTGTCCTCCCTGGAAAAACTGTTTTTAAAGTTGGAGCTCGTGTAAGGCTAGCTGAAGCCAGACAAACATTTAAAAAGGGTTATAAACCAGGCTGGACAGAGGAGTTGTTTACTATCAGTCGAATAAACAGAACGATTCTGATAATGTATGTAGTTAAAGATGACGGTGGGGAGGAACTGTGCGGGGCTTTTTACAAGGAAGAACTCCAGATAGTCGGTGATAAGACCACGTACCACGTTGAAAGCTTTATTCTGGAACGCTACGTGGATGGTAGGCATGAGTATTTAGTCAAATGGTTTGGAAATAACCACACATTCAACGGTTGGATTTCAGCCGGAAACGTTGCGATATATAAAGAGTGATGGAACCCGAGGAGGAAAATCACGACATACCGCTGCGTGTAGTCGAAGAGTCGGGTGAATGCGACAGTAGAACCTCTCTCTGGCTCTTTTTTGGAAAACTACTTCCGCGAGTAGAAATAGTCTTCGTCTGCAAGATGCTGGCTTTATATGCGGTAATCGCGGTTTCATCTGACGGGGTAGCAGTGAAAGACGTGACGGAAAGTTGTGGACTGCTTTGTTGAGCAGTTGTCTAGGGTATATGCTCCCTCGAAGTTGACTAGTCAGAAGCCAAGAGTTTTTACGTGACCCTGCCGAGTAACGCCTCTCTCAGTTTATATCCTGATAATTCCGCTGGTCACTTCTTCGTCAAATTACCGCAGTCTATAGAGTTAACGCCGCAGTACGAGGTGGGGTTGGTCGAGATTCAATTCCCAAAAAGTAATTACAACGTTCTAGCTGATGACGTGTGGCTACGATACTTTCTACCTAATACGCGAAATAAAGCTTCTGTACTACTCACGTTGCATCCGGGTTTATACCAATCACCCAATTTGTTTATGGAAGCTTTGAATCAGTTCGTGCTCGGTATGTCAGTGAGTAACAGCGTGACACCCTTTATTTTTATTTTTTTAAAGATCAGGTTATATTGGAGCTATTCGAAGTTGGCGCTGCCGTAAGACTTAGTAAAAGTTTGAAATATCTTTTAGGTTTCAGGGCCTCGCATATAACAAAATCCAACCCAAGAACAGTCTGAGGAGAAAACGGATACAGAAATTAACATTCTAGAGAATGAAGTTTGGGTTCAATACTTTCCAGCCAACAAGAAACAGACAGAACCGTCTCAGCTTTCGTTGAAACCTGGTGTTTACCAGTCACCCAGTGAAGCTTTAAATAAATTAGTGGACGATTTGATGGGGAGTAATAGCCTACCCTTTAGCTTTGTTTTTAAAGACAATAAGCCTATATTGGAACTATTCGAAGGTGAACTTGAAATTAGCGAAAACCTGAGACATATTTTAGGTTTTAGGACCTCACACATAAGAAAAACAAACCCAAGACAAGAGGGTTCGAATGAACTGCAAATGGATAGTGAAATGAAAAATGTGTACTTGTATTGCGATCTCGCGGCGGTGAGACCTGTTTGTGACGTCCTGGTACCCCTTTTACGGATTGTACATATTGTGGATATGACTTCGGCCTCCATTTTTAGGGTTTACGACAAACCACACTACATTCCCTTGAGTCGTTTTTCTTTCGACACTGTAGAAATTCTTTTAATCAACGAAATGGGTAAACCACTCTCATTCGCTATCGGCACGCCGGTGCTGACACTACATTTTCGAACCAGCAAACGTTTTCATTTCGAATAGAAAATGGTGAGACACGTTCTACTACGACTTATTCCTAAAGTGTACGAGGACTTTTACTGCAATCAAGACGAGCAGGGAATGCCGGTGTTTATTGTTGGTAGAAGTCAAAGAAGACATGGTTTGGATAGTTTCTTTGGTGATTTGGGTAGAATGATACTCCCTTGGTTAAAAACCGGTGGAAAAGCGCTACTCAGAGAAGGCGTTAGTACTGGTCTACAGGTGGCGAGTGACGCCTTTGGCGAACGGGCCAAAGAATCGGGGCAGCGTGTGTTGCAATGTGCTGTTGATAACATTACCACTAACCAATCGGGTAGTGGTATTAGAAGAAGACGAAGACGTCCCACCCCACCAGGTGAGCCGGTTAGGAAAAGAATAAAACCTGTAACCCAAGCTCTTCGAGCTCACTCGACTCATTAAAAGACCTGGGATCGTTATTCCGATACATTTGTATGATGGCTCTGATTCACCTCAATTCGTGTGAATGCTTGCACATCGGTCTAGATTTATTTAGCGTGCCACTGACACAAACAGCCGTGTTAGAAGGACAATTCGTAAAGATACATCCACTAGCTGCTCTAGCCACCGGAGCTCGAGTAGAGTTTGTTATTTCGGGAAATAGCGAAGAATATTTGGATTTGTTCAACATCTTTTTACACGTACGAGCCACAATCACGTTAAACCCTGCTGACAAGTTAACCATTGATGCCAAAGTGACCCCAATTAATTATTATATGCACAGCTTATTCTCTCAGGACAATGTCTCGCTTAATAATACCCTAGTCACTCCGAGCGAGAGCACTTACCCTTATCGGGCTTACATGGAAGCGTGTTTGAATTACAGCGTGGGCATATGACAGCCCCTCTGTTTTACAAAGACACCCCGAGTTTTATTACCGATACAGAGGGTGGTGCTAACAACGGTCTAAAGATTCGTCGGAATCTAGCCAGTTTGTCACAGGAGCTCGATATGATGGGGCGACTCCATTATTTTCTCCCAAGATCGCTACTTAATCAACGGTGTGGACGTTAAGATCAATCTCACTCCAACTAAAGATACATTCAAATTGATCGCCCACGACAGCACGGTCGTTTATAAATCGGTTATAACATACGCCGCTTTGATGGTTCGAAAAGCTAAACTAAATCCGGCCATCTCGCTAGCTCATGAGAAAGCCTTGCTGCGAGTTAATGTCAAGTATCCCCTTAAGCACGTCGTGGTGAAGACTTTTTCTATTCCTAAAGGAATGTTATCCCACGCGCAAGATAATCTATTTCTTAGTCAAACACCTACGTGTATAGTGATTGGCGTAGTTACGTCAGCGGCCTTTAACTGGTCATACAAAGCTAACCCTTTTAATTTTACAAATTTTGGATTGATATATTTAAACGTTAGCTTGGGTGGTAGAACCGTTAGTGGTAAACCGCTGTCAATCGACTATGAGCACAACCAATATGTGAGAACTTTCTTTTTGACTAATCTAGCTATGGGTCTCATCGCCAAGGACGCAGGGAATGATCTCGAATATCGACATTTCAAGAACGGCTACGCCTTATACGCCTTTGATATAAGCACCAGTCTGTTGGATGGTGATCAGTTTGAAATGGCTAAATCTAGTCCTCTCTCCGTAGAACTCAAGTTTGCTACTATCACACCTGAGCCGTTACAGGTTATCGTTTATGCCGAACAGGATTCTATTTTGGAAATTTCAAAATCTCGCAAAATCTTTACATATTATATAGCTTAGTGCAATGAATACCCAGGAGATTTACGACATACTTGTATATGATATATTCGTTCAACGAATTGGCGTTAAAGTTGTAGCACGTGATCAATTACCGACGTGTATTGATCCGAGCAAAAGCGCGGCCTTTATCCTCAACACAGATCTCCAACACCGACCAGGCACCCATTGGGTTGCCTTATACTATAACGGTCGTGGAACTTTTGAGTATTTCGATTCTTTTGGGCTACCACCCCTTTACTCGGATATTACTCGTTTTATACGAAGAAATTCTTCCATACCGGTCTTACACAACGGTCGGCATTTACAAGATATTTCTAACAGCGTTTGTGGACTGTACGCCATTTATTTCATCTTAATAAAAGCACGCGGTGGGAGTATGAGTCGCGCCCTGCTACCCTTCTCGCAAAGACAACACGTCAATGATAGAGTGGTTTTTCGTTTAGTCAGACACTGGATAAAGCGCGACAAGTCTGGACACGTTTTCAAGAATGCCGTCGTATAAATACTCAGAGTGAGTGTCAAAACTAAACAGATGCTTTCACAGACCAACAAAGATGCACACAGCGAATGAACCTATTACAAATTGTTTATATGCAAGTAGAAACGACGAAATAGGTACTGGGTTCAAAGTAGTTTCAGTCAGTTTTTACAGAGAGCATGCTTTACTACACATCAGAAAGAACTTTGGAGAAACAAATCTAGAGTTTCCAACTAAGGTTGGAATAACCCTGACCCGCCAAGAATTTGAACATTTGCTAAGATTTCGAGACGAAATTCTAACTGAGATTGAAAGATTACAACAATCAACATCATCGATACCGTTCAGTCCCTGTCCTATTACTTGCAACGCACCTGGTCCAGACTGTACGAGTACAAACATACCCGTGGTTTTAACAAGGTATTCTACCGACGCTCCATGCGATGCTGATGATAACGCTGTCTATAATCTACAACAACCCTATGATTGATAAACTAAGTGTCATTTGTCGTCGTACTTTGTCAACAATAAACATCTTTAAATGTCAAAACTCTTGTTTTTGTTCTTGCTGCTTAACTGTATATAAGTGTTGTATATGTATATATATATTTATATATATATATACATATATTTATATATATATATATATATAGAGAGAGAGAGAGAGAGAGAGAGAGGTATCAGATCATCTCGATATACTCCAACCAAATAGAGCCACTTGGGCGCTATCTATTACAAAGATATCCCATAACACTTCAGCATAGACGACAGTGTTATGCCGTGTCACACCGTCACCTCTTACGACATGTTTTCTGTGGACAGTGGTGCTATTCTTATCATATAAAAAGCTAAACTATGTGTATACACATTTTTTAATCAGGTATATTATACAGATATAGTATAACACGTACCTTAGTTTGTAAAACTGGAAATACACACAGGTCCTCTGTCGATCTGTGAGCGCACACTTGCAAGCACTGGTTGAGAATGCCTGTTTTAAGCTATGAAAAATACAATTCTGACTCCGTATTGTAATGCATTTTAAACCCTTATAGGTCACGCAATTATATTGTCACATTGGTGTTAATGTAAGTGCGTGTGAATTAAGTTAACTCGATGACTGGTTTCAGTAATGATTTTGTGTCAGAGAAGGTCAATTTGCTGATCGTCTATCAGACAAAATGTCTCGGTAATTGCTCGTTTCCAATTATCTGTTTTAACCTCTCGTTATCTGGAACAAAATTTATCTGGTAAGTACCCTTAAGACTTTTTTCGGATCTCGCTTTGACAGAAGAAATAATTAGCGAATGTCTGGTATTTAAAATAATTTCAGTTCGATTGGAATACACCAAAGTTTTGATTAAATTCCTACCCGCTGTTTAATAGCGACACTCCTTCCCAGATAATTGACACTCGGTGAAGCGAGTCTGAATATTAGCGGCCGAGTTGATTCCCTTCGTGAGCGTGTCACGATTAAGATGAATTAATTTGCGATGATAATACATTTCATTTTTGGTTCTGAATTCACAAATGTGGATACAGATATAAAATGGCTTATGCTGTACTGGTCCGAATTTACGCGCTATCTAACTAGACACCCCACACGTTTGGTCAAAACTACCGAACGCTCCTGTTAACTCGACTGCCAATCATCATTTGTCCGTTGTCGGGTTGTGAGAATGACGGATTACAGTGTTACTGAAAGCGACTTGCGTGACATTATACTTGTGTTACACCAACGGGTTCATGTTAGGTCAACGGATGAATTGAGGCATTCACGTGTCATCACACAGCGCACTAGGACTATGGTTATTTATTATATTGCTGATATATGTCGAGTATTGCCTTTTGAGAAATTGACCTTTCATTTAACCGTAGACATATTTGATAGATACTTAAGCGGAGAGACTGGAGAAATAAACATTAGAGACTTAGAACTAATTGCTATAACTTGTCTGTGGATAGATAACAAATATGAAGAAACTTGCACTTTATCGGTCACTCAACTGAGTGATGTGGTGAATAACGTTTACCCAGAAAGAGTCATATTAGCTAAAGAAAGAATCATTCTCAAAATTCTAGATTTCCGGTTATGTGTAAGTACAACTGTTTCATATTTAGATATTTATTTAGACGTGGCTAGATGTAAAAAACATTCCTTCGGGAACCGCGATCTATTAGAAATGTATTCAATTGCGGACTTTCGCTGTTACCCAAAAACTGTGTCATATATAACTATCGGGAGGTCGCAGCGGCAATATTGATTCTTTATTCGTCAATTGCGGAAGATGTATACGAAATATCTGGGCTGACTCACGCTGATGTGAAATCTTGCCTAGATTTCATCACACCTTTCCACACGTTCATTTTATCGGAAAGTGGATAAGCTACATTGCCGAGTGAAAGTACCATAGGAACTACACAGACGTATCAACCAGATGTCAACAGTTTCATAAAGAGTGGTTTGAGCCACTTAGAATGATGCTTGAAATGACCTGCGAGTCATTGTGATATTGATCCAAAAAAAATAAAAGCTGTATATATCCATCACCTTTTTGTTTCGTCTTATTTGTCTACTTGTTTATATATTGCAAATACGCAGACTAGGACGAAAATCAATAATTAGCTACCCCTATTAATTATAAAAATCGATAACTTCGCTCCGCGAAGTTGTCGATTACGTATCTGGGGAAGACGCGGGGCGGGATCAAGGTCATGAGAATCACTAGCGCCGCTTTGGGTTCAGGAGGATCATATGACTTTTAAATAGCAAACAGCTTTTGAAACTCTAAAAATGTAGCTGTCAATTCATATATTAACGACAAATGTTCCGGACTAGATGTTGAAACAGAATTAAAGGAAAAGCGAATATCAAAAAAGAAACGAATGACAGACGAACAGCAGAGATGAAAGGATTGATGATCCAACTACACTCTGCAAATGTGAAACGTACTTCACTGTACTGAGTACGCTTGTTACACAAACAGATGAACGGTTTAATTACTTTAAAAACATACAGTTACTTATTTCTGTTCTCTTGATTCATCACAAATATTGGAAGAAAATAAAGATTATTTTAGAAGTTTATGCAAAATTTACAAAAAACTACATTGACATTGAAGATGTAATGGTTTGTTTGTTTGTTTGTTTGTTTTTTTGCGTTCGCCTTATTTATCTATTCCCCAAGGCGTGTGTGCGTTACACTGTGGTTTTTATTTTTGCGCCTGTCAGCCCAGTGCATCCGACTTCAGCATGCATTTTATGTAAGGGTCTGCTTCCTCCTGCATTTTCTAAGGGTTTGCTTCCCCGGGGTAACGGCCGGTGCTGTGATGGGGATCGAACCCAGCACCTTCTGGTTGTGAGCCGTGCCACTTAACCACTAGGCCACGCCGTCCCCTATGTAATCGTATAATATGATACATGCAAAGACGTGCATGCATCAATGCATCCATCGCTATCTAGTGAACTAAAACTTAAAGAGGTGTAGCCTTTCTTGATTGAAAAATAGATGGCACAAGGTTTCCCTAATTTGTCAATCAATACTCTATACAAATTTATAGAAGTTTCAGTGGATTGAAGATTATCAAAGATTATGTGCGATCAACAATGACAATCCAACGTCTGTCAGGTTTTGCATTAATCTCAATTAAACGTGATCTTGCTATAACATTGACTTTGAATTAACAATAAATCGCGTTGCCTCGATGAAATCACACAGAAAGCAATTCATATAAACTGGCAAGTTTCTTGTTTATATTAATAAATACACTATTGCCACTCATTTATGTTACTAAAATTTTTAAAAGTCTGTTTGGATTGTTGATGTTGTTCGACGAATCAGTAGATTTGCCGGCCTGGCGCTCCCTTGAAATTGTCTTTGCCCCCACCACAACCCCCCCTTTTGCCCTTTTTGAACAAGGGTATCACACCTGCATCTTTCCAATTCGTTGGAACAGTTGTCTTCTCAAGAGTATGATAATTAAATATCGCTAATGGCTATACTAACTGGTCTCAAAGTTCAAACAGTAATTTTGGATGAATACCCTTTTGACCAGGACATTTATCCACCTTTAACATATCCAATTTTTGTAAAACCATTTCCTTGGTAATGCAGAATAATAGTAATCCTTCTGTGTGCATGTCCCATTAGAAAATATTAAATGGCTCTGGGATCCTGGAACAGTCGCTTCTGTATAGACTGCCAAAATACGGATTTAGTTGATTAGCAACATCTGTAACAGTTTCAGCTGGAACATGGGCTTTAAAGGCAGGGATGATAGTGTCGGCGACTCTGGGAACAAAGATTACCTGAATATGTGCCAAGGTCAATCAGCATCTTGACACTAAGTCGACAAAGGAAACGAGGGGTTAGGGGAAGAATGTGTCTATTACAGGTGAGGGTTAGGACCTGACCACTCTGGCGTTCCGATTTAGGTAGTGGGGGGGGGGGGGGGGGGGGGGTTGGTGGCAGTTAGAGGTGGACATGTTCTGCTGCTGTGACATTTAGAGTGACATGAATTCTGAGTGATTTGTCTAATAACAACTAGTTGAAGGTAGATCCAAACTAGGGTGATGGCTAAGTCAGAGAATCAACAGAAGACCATTGGACATACATGAGACTACATAATACTCGACATTGTGGAACTCCGGAGAGACTGGCCTGGAAAGAGAGAGAATGAGTTGCAGGGACTAGCTAGCAGGCTGACTATGTGTTTGTGAGTGTTAGAATGAGTTGCAGGGTGATTGAACCAGTATACGCCTTCGAGTCTTGGCCAGTCGCTCTATGAGTGTGTGTGCTGGAAACCCTGTGACTAGAGGAGATCTGAAGGTCTGTAATAGGACCACCGAAGGAATGATGTGTATTCTGAAAATCAACTGAGTGTGTGGCCAAAAGTGAATACGTGATTCCGACTAGAAGGATGTATTCGAAGTATTTGTAAATGCACAGATCGCCAGATGGTAATTGATCTGATAGTAAATGTGAATAGGAAGTATTTATGAATGTACAGATCACCTGTCTGAAGGGATCTGAGTGTGAGTACCCACTCAACAGAACGGCAGAGTACAGAATACAATCATGAAGACGAGTGTTTAGAGTGTGTTTAGTGTGTAGACAGGTGGAGGGGAGGGTAGCGGCTAGAACTGGGTTGTATGAGCTGGGAAAAATATTCAAAAGCTTGTGCTTAAAACCTCCGATGTAGTTAATATTTATATTAATATATATAATATATTATCATTTAGTTCAGATGCATTTTGTTCTTTGTAATAACATTGTTTCTGTCAATTGCTTGTTATTAAATATACACAATTTTACATGGAGAATATTTACTGTGTTACCTGCTGTGTGTAATCGTGTCGTGGTGGGGATACATGTTGTAACATTCTAGATAACAACCCTCAGCAAAACCTGAACTCTGTCACACATCCCTGTTCTCACGTATACATTTTCCTGTACTATAGTTAACTGGGCCAACTGTGTCTTTCGTTCTCTGTTTATGTCGAACATAAGAAGAAAAAGCTCTTGATCTTTTTAGCAATTGTTTTTTTCAAAGTCAATTTTTGCTGCTCTTTAAAATATTTTTTTGTAAGTCCAAATATTTGATATATGCTTCATTCAAATTTCCAGCCTCTATATATTTTTCCAAGCTTTATTCTTAGCTTTTCTACAACTAAACACGTATCGAGATCCATATTTTCCGCTTTGGGTTTCACTTTCTACATGGAACAAATTCTTCTTTCATGTGCTCTAGAATATATTTTGACTTAGCCCATTTTTTTTCAACATTTCGGCCAATGCAAATACCTGTCCAGATTACGTGGCTCGCTGAATATCATATTTTGTACATCTATTCTACAACAGTCGTATGTTAGTGGACACTTTATATCATCTTTCATAGCTACAAGATCCCAACGGAAAATCTGATGGTCGCTCGAACCAAATAGCTTACCAACGGTAGCATTTGTAATTATATTAATTTCTGTAGAACAAACTAGGTCAAGTGTGTAGTCCTCCACATGATGAACCGAAAAATTATCAGTTATGCACTGAACAAAAGGGTGGGATTCGACATGTGCTTCCACCATCTGCCAATTAATTTCCGGAAAGTTAAAATCTCCCATTAATAATAATTCCTTTGAACTGGACGAATTTATAGCTCGAAAAAGATCCTTATCGTCTTGTTTAGTACTCGATGGACACCGATAGCATGCTGCAACCAACGTTTTGTCTCCCCCGATTTCGCCCCACACACTTTCAAGTTTGATGCCTGAAGATATATCCTCTCTAATGGTTATAGTAACTAAGTACAATAAAACTCTTCTTTCCCTAGTCTTGTCTCTCTCTACCCCATCTTTTCTTAACATTGTATATCCCTCTATTTCTAGTTCACTATCTGAATTGACCTCATATGTCCACGTTTCTTTTAAACCTATCAGATCTGGGTTTCTTTCATCTTCATATAATTCCGATTCCTCTATTTTATTCAAAATGCTTCTTGGATTTGCATAAACATATTTGAGATGGCTGTGTTTTTTTTCTCCAGTTCCTGATTTCGATGAGTTACTGCCATGCCGCTACTACTGTCACTTGTTTCTGATTCGTTCCATACGGTGTCCATTTTGCTTACTAAATACTAATACGTTCTCTCCGTCCCCTAGAGTGTTTAGATTTTCTTGTTATTTGTCCTCTTCCTGCTCTGTTCAGCACGACACCCTGCCATAACAGAGTACTGAAGTGGGCGAGTCTACTCTTGACCTCCGTGTTACGGGGTAGGCGATTTCCGCCACAGCGTAAGTGGGTCAGCACACGTGTAATTCCGAATAGGCTCAGTGCTATAGACGGAGACCGGCTGTCTCCATTGTACTGTGTAAAACAAGTGTTGATAGCCTTTCTACTCCAAATAAAACCGGCACGGACATTAAACAAAACAAAGGGCGGCAATCACTTTATGTTCAACCGTTTGCACTGAACAGTTGAGATACAACACATCATCATGACACAATCGAACCAACCTCGAATAGCCGAGCGTTGACCTTGCAGGAAAACTCGACTGGAAATTACTACAAACCTACTTCAAACAATTTATTGGAAACACTACAACACGGACTCGTGGATATAAGCAGAAGTCGTCATCCAAACACAATTCAAATAAAATTCGTGGGCCTGGCGACAGTCCTGATGGACCAGTGCAAATCAGACCCGCAGTCGCTAGGGCGCCATCTTAGCTGTATTGTGATCAACTTTCTGAAAGATTATAAGTCTATAATTTGTCGACGATCAATATATCAAGGAAAAGCAGGGTTTAAAATCAGAATAACTTTGATTCCTCTTGAGAAGCGTGGTACATAATTTGAATGAGAATAAGAACTTCCGGTCGAGCGCCGTAACTGGCTGCTGACATGTGAGCTTTGAATATTCTGTGATATTTCATCTTCTTTCAAAACTCAAATGAATTCAAGAATTGTTTTATCGACCGAACACCACTTGAGGACTGTACTGCAATCAGTATATGGGAAATATGACACACATATTTGATAATGTGCCGTATTCTAGTTGGAGTCGAACTCTAAGCCTACCGTCCCCTATGGAGCCGTCGTATGAGCATATTGAATATCTATTGTGCAATATGGTTTCTAATTTGTTTCTTTTCTTTAAAAAAAAAAACATTCCGGAAACCTGCATTTGATTGCGCTGTTCTGTATTTATTTTTATGATTTCTTCTACGACAGTTTTTTTTTTCCACTGGTGTGATTCTCTTTCTTGCGCGGTAGATCTGCATTTATTCTATATTTCCTCTTTAGTTAGACCAGTCTTCTAACAGTGCGGTCTAACTTGTAACTTATCATCGTGGTATTCAATCAGTCGTTGGATGTCTGATGCCAGGTAACCAAATGAGGTATAATTAGATATCTGTCCTTTGCCTTGGAGAACCACGTCGTACCAAGAACCTCTCTCAGACCATCTCCCCATCTCCTTGGTGAACGTCCTGGAGGCCGTTAAAAGTTGTAGGGACAAGAGTACATAACTCTTTGTGTCCATCGGTTGTCAGATAAGCGTATAATATGACCCGCCCATCTGTATGTTCTTAATAGCGCTGTTTTCACGACGTAGTTGAAAGATGTCTGGTGCCTAATTTCAGTGCTGTGCATGCGGTCTCGTAGTGAGACTCACCGTATTCTTCGCTCGATCACTCGCTGGGTCACTTGAAGTCTGACAGCATCTGTTTTTCGGAGCTTCCAGACATTACAGCCGTATATAATGGCAGGAATGACCACGCTGTGAGACATGTGAGATCTCGTCTTGTCATTTTTCATCTACCGAATGATGGGTTTGATTTGTTGCAAACTGAGCCAACCTGCTGCTATTATTCTTGAAATCTCACGATTCAGTTGATGGGAGTTCGTAATTTCTTGGCCCAGGTAGATGAAAGAATTTACGTTTTTGATGGGAACATTTCCTACCATTAGTTGCTCTCAAGGACTAAATATATTCATCATGTACCGGGTTTTTGTCTGTTTAGTCTTAGACCTACAGCTATGCAAGCTTCGTTTAGCTCATTTAGGCACTTCTCAGCTTCTTTGACGCTGTGGCTGAGGATTATTATGTCATCAGCAAACCGTATATGATTACGCATTTCGCCAGCTGTTTTTGATACCTATGTCCTCCCAGTGGAGTTGTTTGAAGTATAATATTGACCAAACTATAATATCACTTATCGCAGACTAAAATGCGTGCGGTCCTCGTGTCACGCTTTTGAGACCCCTGCTTTACACCATAAATATCACCTGTAAGGGCAATTTCCTGTATGAATATGCTCGTAGTATATGACTTCACTGCTATGAGAAAATCTCTACATAGTTCATATGTGAAATATCTTTTATTGTTTATTATATACCTTAAGTTTTATTATAGTGGAAGAACTGACAAACACCTTCTTGGAATCGGAATTTTTGTGCATAAAGACACACTAAGTATGTCGACCAGCATCAAGTCGATTGCTCAGCATACGACTAAAAGCAATGCCCATCAATATCACTGTAATACAATGCTATGCACCTACCTTAGTTTATGAGGAAAGCGAGGTACAGAGTTTCTTCGAGGAATTACATGCACTTCTGAACGATATACCAAAGAAGAATATACTAGGGGTACAGGGGGATTGAAATGCCAACTTTGGTGAAGACATAATGCGAGATTGAAAAGGCACGTGTGGTCCATACGGTAATGCGAAGACGAACGATAGAAGATTGAGACTCATGGAATTTGCTTATTACAATAAGTTACTGGTAGCTAATACGCTAGGACCAAACAAAATGACAAGACGGTGGACTTGGCACAGCCTAAATAATGCACTGCATAGTCGGATAGACTACATTTTGGCCCATAAGCGATTCAGATCCAGCATTTATTGCGCACAGGTGAGGAGTTCCACGGGAGCCGATATAGGGAGCAACTACGACATAGTGAAGATGACCATACGTTTCCGACTTTAGAAAGTTGTGAACAGAGAGGTAACTAGACTAAGATTTTACCTAGAGAAGCTGAAGCACCGATAGTGTATGCTTTTGGAGTGATGATGGGAGGAAGATTCTCTTGGTTCTTAATGAAGAGGTAGATTGAGTCGAAAACTGAGGCCTTGAATTCGGCATTGATAGACACGGCAACTGAGGTCTTGGGAAAGCGAAGGGTAAAGATGAAGACATGAATTGCAAATGAAATACTCGAGTTACGTGACAAGAGAAGATTACTGAAGAGGTTGAAGAATAACCTGGATGAGATTACGAAATACAGAGAGATGAATGGAAACATAAAAGCCAAAATGAAAAAGGCCAAGGCAGAATGGATAACTGCTCAGTGCTCAGATATCAAACAAAATGTTGGAAGAAACTATGCCAAGGGGGAGGGGGATGGCATATAAAATAGCAAGGAACTAATAAGGTATATACAAGGTCGCAATACAACGATTCAGGATAAGAGAGGGAAATGTCTCATAGAAGTCCAAGACATTCGGGATCGATAAACATAGTGCTGTTTTTAATTATATACGCATGAGGGTCGAGATTATCCAGGAAATGCAGTCGGCCCCGAAATGAATATGTTAGAGGAGAATCAACCGATAACAGGAGGGGAAGTAACTGAAGCGGTGAAGATACTAAAAAGGGGAAAAATGTTGTTGTGGATAATATCCCAGCAGAGCTCCTACAAGTGGGAGATGAGATAACAATTGAGGCTATGACATACATCCGTAACAGAATTTGGCGGACAGGAGATTAGTCAACCATCTGGACGAAATCAGTGGTTTTACAGCTTCTAAATCAGGGATCCTAACTGTATGTCAGAACTATAGAACAATTAGTATCATAACAAAGTTATCTTAAGAATAATCCTCAACAGATTAAAACCACAGATATAGAATATCATTGCCGAAGAGCAAGCATGGTTTCGAGCGGCAAGAAGTACCACTGATCAGATATTTAATCTGTGGATATTGAATACTAAGAGTATAAACAACACATATATCATGTCTTCATCGATTTAAAAAAGGCGTTCGACATAGTATTCTATGCGACGCTATAGACAGCAATGAAGCATTACAAGATCAAATAGTAATATTGTGAAGGTAATTGAGAACCTTTATGAGAAGGCATCAAGTGCAGTTTCTGTAGACGGAATACTAGGCGAATGGTTCCGCACGCCTGATCGAGTGAGACAGGATTGTATACTCTCTTCAACACTGTTCAATGTGTTCATGGAAAGAACGATGGAGGCGGTCCTGGAGGGGCATGTTGGTACGGTCAGAATAGGTGACGAGACGATTACAAACCTACGATTTGCAGATGATATAGATGATCTAGCAGGCACGGAAACGGAACTCCAGAAGCTGAATAGTAGATTGGACAGAGCAGCGCACAGCTAGACCATGGGTATAATTGCAGAAAAAACAAAACCGATGACTAATAACACGGAAGGGTTTACATCTGTGATAGAAGCAAATGGCCAGGAACTCGACGTTAGTTGCACACCGGTTCAAGTGGGATCACTGATTAGTGATGATGGCTCACTGCCTGAGATAATTGCCAGACAAAGCATAGACAACAGTGGTGCTTACACGTTTGAAACCCATATGCCAGGATAAGCGGCTCGCCCTCAACATAAAAGTTAAGACTCATGCGCTAATTGGTGCTCTCAATATTTTTTTTATGCCTGTGAGGCCATTACTGCGGATATCCAGTCCAGAATACATGCATTGGAAATGAGCTGCTTTAGCAGACTCTTAAATGTTACATATATCGTGTCACGAACGTGGAATTACGACGAAGAGTGGAAAACACAATTGGGTCTTTTGATCATCTGTTCACGACTATTAAAAAGCAATTGATTGCTTGGTATTGGCACGTCACGAGGTCCAGCGGTTACAAATTTAATACTGCATAGTTCCGAGCAGGAAAGAGAGGGCGGGGACGTCCAAGGAAGAGATGGGCCGACAACTTTACTGAGTGGTCAAACCTTCGTCCGGGTTAGGCACGACTGGCGGCAGCGGACAAGAGAGAGATGGCGTGTGATGGTGAGAGTGTCTTCAAGTGTTCCCGATCGACCTGATGGGTTACAGGATGAACTGAACTGAACATATACCTCTAGAATGATTAAATCAGTCACAACACAGTACTATATGAATGTATCCTGTCTCTGCTGCATCTTACTGTAATTTTCGAAGTGTGGTTTTTTGGAATGTACCAACATGAGTAGGTTTACTCTTTTGTGCGCCCTGAGTGGCGGGTTGCAGTAGCTTTCCTCACTTCCCGAGCATGCTGATAAAGATGGACCGAGGTCCTCCAGGAAAACGGCATAAAATGAACCGCTGTCATCGCACACGTAAAGCTATTCTTTAGTATGTAGTTTTCGTTATGGTGACATTGGTTTGTATGTGCGATTTGTGACGATTTGAAAGTTCAATTTATTTGAAGTCGGAATACGTCATCAACATTTGTATATCTTTCCATCTGCTCCTTTGAGAAAACAAAATGACAGACATACGTTAATATAAAATACTAACTCATTGTACGGGTACAAATACAACAAATTAAAACCGTATCCTCTTTGTTAACACAAAATGAGTGTTTAGTTACACTTACAAAAATAACAAAAAGACAAGCGGAATAGCTCGCATGAAACGTCACATGCCAACTAAACTACATAACTCATAAGGTTTATAATAAATCCATACATCATCCACACAGAGAAATAAAACAAATGAACGATACAAAGCAAATCAAATCACTGTTGAAAGTGATCCTTTCACAGAATTCTGCCCTGAATCAAACCGAGTACCCATATTCTTTTCTTTATTTACGGTGTACACCAACCAGCACTCCAAATAAAACCAGTCTTTTGAAATGATTATCCGTTTCAGTTATTACAAAGCCCCAATCTACTGACCGGAGTTTAAAATTTCCCCGAGCAGCGCGAACTTAGAGGCTTATAAATCCGCAAAGAGTACCGTTCAGAGACTGGCAAGATAATATGCAAATGACTACTGACTTCATCTCTGTAAGTCCATACAGTCGGCAGCAGACACCAGTAACATAAGGGCAATTTACGTGGGCATAAAGAAAGGATTTGGACCTACAAAAAAAAGTCTACAGCGTCTCTTAAATCTGCGATAAGTGAAATTATTCTGGACAGGGATGTACACATGAAGAGATGGCCGAACAGTCTTGTACACCTGTAATAACGTAGTGGCAGAATCTGAACGAAATTGAGATTCTGCAGGTATTTCAGGAACTTCACGATAAACCGAACATACAAGATTTAGAAAAAGCTATCAAGGGCATGCCAGTGGGAAAGGCACGCGATAGAGATGGTATTGTAGTAGAAATTATCAAATTAAAGGGGGGAGGGGTGGCGTACTTTTTTAATACCTGTATGAACATATTTGCCAGTGTTGGGATGAGGTGGCAGTATCACTGGGCACGAGAGACGCCAACATAATCACCCTTTACAAGAAAAAGGGAGACAGGAGACTGCAACAATTACAGGGGCATATCGCTTCTCAACAGCGTAGGCAAAGTGTATGATTGCATCATCCTGAGCAGGGTTCAGATGCACACAATATGGTGCCAGCGTGTGCATCATTTTCTCAGTAGCCCTTCCCTTCTCTTTTATCGCTGGGGTGGAGCTTTGAGGTATTTGTGTATTTGTTTATGCATTCTTCTTTCCCCTCTCTTTTCCTTGGTCTATCGAGCTCTTTTCTGAAGTACCGTTGATTTGACCATTCAGGATTACCTACGACTTTTCAGTGTTCAAGCTTTGCTATCCGGGTCACGATACAGCACTGAGCGACACTTCCTTTCAACCGGGTCAAGTTTGGGCCACGCTTTCTCCCATCGTAACTGTACATGTTGAGTCACCTACGGCAGGTGCAAAACGGCCCAAGACACACGTATTGCAGAAAACATTGAGCAAAATCAGAAATGTGCTAGCCGTCTTAATACACAACAATGACAATCATACCACTGAGGTTAACTCATCCAGATGGAGGATTCGATATCCTGACACAAAACCGAGTAGAGTGACGAGAACTGGTCCAACAATCTGCAGTATTGTTGCCTTAATGACCTTTCAGGTTACGGGACTGATGATATATATGCATATGTTCTGACAGCAGACAAGACAGAGCAGGATTATTTTTCAGTATTCAAGCTTTGCTATCTGGGTCACGATACATCACTGAGCGACACTTCCTTTCGACCGGGTCAAGTTTGGGCCACGCTTTCTACCATCGTAACTGTACATGTTGAGTCTACCTTTCACGACTAAAACTGCTCTGTTATATGCTTCGGAGCATCATTTTTGTTCACGTTAGTCTGCTTAATTCACAGGTTGGCGCATGTATATCCATGAATCACGTTAGTAGTTTGAGAGTTGTCATAGAAAACAAAAACAAAACACCGTTTCATCGAGAGGAAAATCGACTGATGCCATGCCCGGCGCCATCTTTACCCAAGATCAATACAATATAACAGTTTAAACCCCTTGATCGAAATGAATTTGATTAAGTTTAAAGATTCAGTCATAATGTTTACCGATGTCTCATCTTATAATAAGTCCATTTTAAATATACATGGTCACATCTTTAAAAACTGTAGGGTTGAGTGCATGGATGTTCGTATATTTTCGAAATTAAATTGAATATACACATGTTCTTCAAAAATTAAAAGCAATTTTTTTCCTTCAATATGCTATTCATTAATTAAGAAAAATGTAGTGTTCAATAATTTTCTAGGCTGTCAGGAAATATCGTTGCTACTTATAAAGAAGAGATGTAAGGTAACTGTTCTTGATCAACATTGCAGATCATTGTTTGAGGAGTCAGTAATGACAAAACAGTGGAAGGTATCAATCGTTGTAATTCAGCACGTTTTATTGTTTAGTATTTTGTTGTTTCATTAAACTAAATAATCAACATTCTGTTGTTTAATAGCCATAGTTTAAGCTAGTTCACAAAGAACTAATGTTTCAAATTTAGCAATTCTATAAATTTGTATTGATTAATTTGCAGGTCGTTGCCTCTCTTTTGAATAGAAACATTAGTCCAGATAAGCCAATGTCATTTGGTGACTCACCTTTATGTATTGCGGTGGAACTCAGTTGCCTAGAATTGGTTAAAGTACTTGTAGATGGTATGTACATAAATATGTTGTTTGACAACAGGTATTCATTATAAATGAAAGATAGTGTGTTATCAAAGTTGTCTTTTGCGTTTCTAATTTGTTGCTCAGCCGACACCTCATCTATTTATATATGTTAAAGTTGCTTTTTAAAACTGTTAACCAATACAAATAGAAGCTGTTTGTTTCCAATAAAAGTCTCAGGTTTGTCGAATATTATTATTTAAGCTTTCAAATATATTTTTTAATTAAGAAATTTCTACTAATAAATACAGACTTGTTGATAGAAAAGACAATAACGATTTCACAAAAAATACGCCACAGTTGTCAACCTTCCACACATCAGGAGGTGTTGGCTTCCTCATTGTCCCACACATTGTCCAATGTGCGACATTCACAGATCAGAGTGTACATTCACTAGTCATTGCTATCTCAAAATACTTTACTGCCACCGTTATATATATATATATATAACTTGACTTTCACTGAAGTGCTGATGTCGTTTTTCCATATCACATTCATACTTGATATGGCGACTTCTGCCATAACAAGTCGTGTCTTATTGTCACAATATATATATATATATATATATATATATATATATATATATATATATATGAGTTTTATACGAATCCTTCCGTGGCGAACGCCAAGATGGCTGCTGATCTGATTTGCACCAGAATTATGTGTGTTTTTCTATGATCTTTAGGTCAACAATTGCAGTGTTGCAAATTCTTCTTAGAAATATTGTGCAGCAACGTGTTTTATGTGCATTTTCTCATTAGAACTTGTGCTCGTGACGGGACATAACTCCGTCATGTGTTTCAATCGACATAGGTTAAAGTTGAACACAGAATACACAAGAGCGATTAAAAATAAACGGCCAAGTTGAAAACAAGATCCAAAAAAAATAAGGAAATGCATAACCATCAGAATGAACCTGTGACGCCATGCTTGAGTAGACAGTGAGATCATAGAAAGATTCACATTCACAATATGGAGGGACACGTTGCTTGGAGAGGAATGGGTTCCAGCAGGTGCAAAACGACCCAAGACACACGTATTGCAGAAAACATTGAGCAAAATCAGAAATGTGATAGCCGTCTCAATACACAACAATGACAATCATACCACTGAGGATCTGGGGTAGTTGTCTCGCAGCCGCGATTCAATTTCAACCAGTGTTCGTAAAGCGATCTCAGTCCCGCCAGGCGGAGCGATAGCGCGGGCTTTCGGAAAACGCTCGCCCGCCTTTCCTTGTTGTGCTATCGGGATGCGGTTTTTTGGGGCGTCTCCTCCACCGAAGTGCGCTGCTCTGGTCCGTATCAAGAAACGTTGTCAGTCGGTGGTGATTTATCTAAGGCTTATAGCAGAGCTCGACAGTTCGTCTCGCTGGTGGTCAGACTCTCGCAAAGAGCTTGTGACCGGCAAATGGAAAGCAGGAATCGTGCCTGAAGGCCCTGTGTTCTCCCGGGGACCAACCCTTGGGAGAAGGGCAGGCCGGCAGGCCAAATTGTCTCTAATCCCAGTGAAATTCATCGCCCAGGTCGTTGGGATCCGTTCTGCACAGAGCGCTGCCATCCCTCCTCGAGCGAGCCAGGTCGGTCGGTCGTCTGGTGCGTATAGGGGCCCCTGTCAGGCGGTCCTAGGTCGACGGAGTGAGGGACGGGTGGAACAACCGTCCGTCCGTTCCGTCAGTCGGTCCCTGCGGCCGTCCCAGTGAGGCTTTTTACACACCAGTCCTCCGCCGACCGGTGTGTGCGCTACGTACGTCTCCGACAGATATCTGGTTGATCCTGCCAGTAGTCATATGCTTGTCTCAAAGATTAAGCCATGCATGTCTGAGTTTACACTGTCTCACGGTGAAACCGCGAATGGCTCATTAAATCAGTCGAGGTTCCTTAGATGACACGATCCTACTTGGATAACTGTGGCAATTCTAGAGCTAATACATGCTTTCCAAGCTCCGACCCTCGCGGAAAGAGCGCTTTTATTAGTTCAAAATCAATCGTCGTTTCCCCTCCCGGGGCTGCAGCGTCCCCACTGGTGAATCTGGATAACTTTGTGCTGATCGCATGGCCTCATGTGCTGGCGACGAATCTTTCAAATGTCTGCCCTATCAAATGTCGATGGTACGTGACATGCCTACAATGTTGTAACGGGTAACGGGGAATCAGGGTTCGATTCCGGAGAGGGAGCATGAGAAACGGCTACCACATCCAAGGAAGGCAGCAGGCGCGCAACTTACCCACTCCTGGCACGGGGAGGTAGTTACGAAAAAAACAATACGGGACTCTTTCGAGGCCCCGTAATTGGAATGAGTACACTTTAAACCCTTTAACGAGGATCTATTGGAGGGCAAGTCTGGTGCCAGCAGCCGCGGTAATTCCAGCTCCAATAGCGTATATTAAATGTGTTGCAGTTAAAAAGCTCGTAGTTGGATCTCAGGCGCAGGCGGGCGGTCCGGCTCTCGCCGGTTCACTGCCCGTTGTCTCCTGCCCTACCGTCTGCCGGCTCTCTCCCACGGGTGCTCTTCGCTGAGCGTCCTGGGTGAACGGCGCGTTTACTTTGAAAAAATAAGAGTGTTCAAAGCAGGCCTTGGCTGCCTGAATAATGGTGCATGGAATAATGGAATAGGACCTCGGTTCTATTTTTTTTGGTTTTCGGAACTAGAGGTAATGATTAACAGGGACAAACTGGGGCATTCGTATTGCGGCGTTGGAGGTGAAATTCTTGGATCGCCGCAAGACGAGCTACTGCGAAAGCATTTGTCAAGAATATGTTTTCATTAATCAAGAACGAAAGTCAGATGCGCGAAGACGATCAGATACCGTCGTAGTTCTGACCATAAACGATGCCGACTAGCGATCCGCAGAAGTTGCTTCTATGACTCTGCGGGCAGCTTCCTGGAAACCAAAGTGTTTGGGTTCCGGAGGAAGTATGGTTGCAAAGCTGAAATTTAAAGGAATTGATGGAAGGGCACCACCAGGAGTGGAGCCTGCGGCTTAATTTGACTCAACACGGGAAAACTCACCCGGTCCGGACACTGTAAGGATTGACAGATTGATAGCTCTTTCTTGATTCGGTGGGTGGTGGTGCATGGCCGTTCTTAGTTGGTGGACCGATTTGTCTGGTTAATTCCGATAACGAACGAGACTCTAGCCTTTTAAATAGTTCGCCGATCCCTCGATGCGCCGGCGCAACTTCTTAGAGGGACGAGTGGCGTTTAGCCACACGAGATTGAGCAATAGCAGGTCTGTGATGCCCTTAGATGTCCTGGGCCGCACGCGCGCTACACTGAAGGAATCAGCGTGGATGCCTCCCTGGCCCGAAAGGGTTGGGAAACCCGTTGAATCTCATTCGTGCTAGGGATTGGGGCTTGTAATTCTTCCCAGTAAGCGCGTGTCATAAGCTCGCGTTGATTACGTCCCTGCCCTTTGTACACACCGCCCGTCGCTACTATCGATTGAGCGGTTCATTGAGGGCCTCGGATTGGTCTCGTTCTGGTGCGCAAGTGCCGGTACCGTTGGCCGAGAATAAGCTCGAACTCGATCGCTTGGAGAAAGTAAAAGTCGTAACAAGGTTTCCGTAGGTGAACCTGCGAAAGGATCATTATTGGTCTCTCTTTTGTTCTCCTACATGTTCGGGAACTGGGGCTCGAGCACCATATCCGGTAGAGCCGCAGAAAGAGGTCTCTGCCGTCCGCCGATCAAAGTGGGCGGACAGCTGCTTGATATTCACCTTATACGGCGATGGGGTGCGAAACCACCAACATAAGACTTGGTTCCTGGTCGGGGTGTCGAAAACAATAGAGCAGCCACCTCACTGTGAACTGTCGAGACTCAACCAATGACCATGAGATCTGTCCGCACACTAGGCGAACAACATCTCCGTGACATTACCAGGCTTGTCCCCTGGTTAAATGCGCTCCTGCCTCGATCTCTACCTATGTACGCTATCAGCCATACCAATGGACGCAGAAGAGATGCAGACTAGCGGACATTGCACATCTGCCCTACTGTGTCAACCTCCCAGGTGGCGGGGAATGCTAGGCGTACCATCACTGAAGATGTGCCGAGAAAATAAAGGGAGCAAAGAGGTACCCCGCCCACATGCACATGATACGTTTCTGGCAGGACGTGACGATCCTGGGATACAGACACACTGGACTGCTTCTCTTACGGGTTAGTACAAACCAGTACATCGTCCATATCATATATCATATATCACATATTACATCTCATATATCATTACCGCATCCTAAGACACGAGTAGTGAAGACTTGTCAGTCTTGTAATACAACTTCCATAAGAGAGAAAACTCTGACCACAAACAACTGCTGCCTTGCTGATAGGCTGGGAACAGCCAAAGGCTAAGGAGGACATCCCTACAGAAACGCCTGTTGAAATCGGATGCACGGAGCCACAAGCCTAACAAAACAGTGCAACGTAAATCGCAGTATGATGACAGTACAACCTATCAGAAAAATATATGGCGCCCACCCTGCGGAGTCCCGCCAGGCAGCGAGAGTGCCGGGCCTCACGCCTCGAAGAGGCCCACCCTTGACTACTGGTGGTCACCCACCCATGTGTTGTGGAGTCAAGGCACATTGACCAAAAAAGACCCTCAAAATACTACAGTGGAATGCGGAGGGAGTCATTAACAAAAAACGTTCCCTAACACATCACCTGCATGAAGGTAAGATTGACGTGGTATGTATCCAGGAAACGCACCTCAACAATAATCATAAATTCTCAATCAGAGAAAACCAGACCTTCCGTCTCGATAGAGAAGGTCACAAAGGAGGGGTCCTGATACTGACCAGAAACTGCATACCGAGTAGCGCGGTACCTGTCAGTCACACCGGACAAGCAGACATTTTAGGAGTTAACATAATGGCTCAAGAGACGAAGCTCCGCATTTTCAATCTGTACGGACCACCAAAAAAAGACCTATCGCTCTCGAGTATGGAGGTCAGAGACTCCAACTGCATAGTAGTTGGAGATTTCAACAGCCACTCGGAGAGATGGTGATACTCTGACACAGACAGCAGAGGTGATGAAGTGGAAGATTGGGAGATACATACAAATATCTCCCTAATCAATAGGCCGGAGGATAGCCCTAGTTTCTATTCTAGAACATGGCGTACCACTTCGACTCCAGATTTGGCCTTCTCCACACAGGACATACACCATAAAATAGACCGCCAGGTGCTAAACCGACTGGCAGGTAGCGACAACAGGCCGATCAGGCTAGACATTGATATGGAAGTAGGCCCACAGGAAACTAAACCGCTCCCACGTTAGAATTACAAACGAACCGACTGGGACAGATTTGTAATCCTGACAGATGGCCTGTGTGAAACCATCAACACACGAAACAACAAAATGAAGCCCATGGTGGAAAGTCTAAGCAAGGCAATAATGCAAGCCGCCACTGAAACCATACCAAGAGGAGCTAGGAAAAACTATAAGCCCTACTGGAATGATGAGTTGAAGAAAGCGGAAGATGCAGTCACAAATGCTAGAAACATGGCAGAGCGAGAACAATCAATGGATGCAAACATCGCCCTCAAAGCCGCCACGGCGAAATACAAATACACTCTCAAGCAAACAGCAAGAGAGAGCTGAAAAAACAAAACGGAAAGCCTAAACCTGGACAAAGAAGGGAACAAGCTATGGAAGCAAACAAACAAATTACCATCAAGCAGGGCGAAAACTTGCTCAATGGTAAGAAAGCCGCAAACGCTTTTGTCGATCACTATGCCAGAGCAAACCACATCGAGGTCCCTGCAGATAGGCATACAGACATTAGTGAAGAGCAAAAGGGGCACGACAACATCAATACGGCACCTGAAGAGCATATGATGGCCAAATTAACAATGATCGAAATGGAAGAGGCCATGAGAACATTAAAGAAAAGGAAATCTCCCGGAAAAGACGGGATAAAAAACGAAATGCTGATGGGGCTGGGCCAAACAGCGAAGAGGAAACTGCTATCGGTCCTGAACCAAAGCTGGAAAAGGGGAATTGTTCCCCAGGCATGGAAAGACGAAGTACTTGTACCAGTATCAAAAACAGGAAAGGATAAAACAGATCCAAATGGATACAGGCCCATCAGCCTACTGAGCTGTGTCGGCAAGCTGATGGAACGTATGATAAACACCAGACTGATGTGGCATCTGGAATAAAAACGAATAATAATTCCACAGCAAGCCGGGTTTAGATAGCACAGATCCACTGAGGACCAGGTCATCCTCATAGCCCAGGAAATAGAAGATGCCTACCAGGCACAGAAACACACAGTAGCTGTTTTGGTGAATCTGGAAAAGGCATTTGACAAAGTCTGGAAAGATGGACTTAGAGTCAAGCTAAGAAGAATTGATGTTTGTGGGAAAATGTACAAGTGGATCAATCACTACCTCAAACAAAGAACGGATAGAGTCCAAGTACAAGGGCAGATGAGCAAAAAGGTGACACTCGAGCAGGGAGTACCCCAAGGGGGAGTACTGTCACCCACACTCTTCCTGGTGTATATAAACGACATTACAGAGAATATACCAAGAAGAGTCCATAGCTCAATGTTTGCAGACGATCTGGCTATGTGGACCTCTGAAAAGAATCTCACCATAGCAAGAAATCGGATGCAGCAGGCCCTAACATCGCTTGAAGAGTGGGCGAACTCATGGCTGGTCAAAATAAACGAGGAGAAAACCACATGCACAATATTCTCGCTTTCAATCAAACCCCAAAATACCAAATTAAGTTTAAATGGCAAATTCCTGCAGCAAAAACGACAACCCAAACTATCTGGGAGTCACATTTGATCGGCGCATGACATGGAAAAGTCAGATTGAGAGAAACCGAATGAGAGCCAGAGAAAGAATGGCAATCATGAGGAAACTTGCTGGCACAAGCTGGTGAGCAGACGAAAGCATACTAAAGAAACTGTACACTGGAAGAGTGAGACCAGTTCTCGAGTATGGCATTGCGGCATGGACAACAGCAGCAAAGGCGAACTTCGATAAAGTTAGCAAACTTCAAAACCAAGCCATGAGAGTTATAACAGGAGGCATGAAGTCAACGCCAATTGAAGAACTTGAAAAGATTACAAAACTGCAATCCATGACGGATAGAAGAGACTGCAGAGCCCAGCTGCAGTCAGAGAAACTCCGAAGACTGACTGACCATCCAATGCACCATAGACTAAACAATTTGGGAAATGGGAAACTAAAGCGGAGAAACTTTGCAGAAATAGCCAAAGCAAAGATGCACGAAGATCCCATAAGGGCACTAACAACACCAAAACCCATTACTACTGTACGAAAACCTAGCTGGAGGCAGGATATATTTCCAGAGGTGGTAGAAATTATACCAGTTATTGGAAACAAAAACTGCCAGACTGAAAAAGAAAGGAGAGAATCTACCCTAAGCTTTATATCGAAAAGCTACCCAAGCATGGACTGGACCCATGCATACACCGACGGTTCTGTAAAAAACACTACACAGAACGGAGGGGCAGGAGCATTCCTGAACCTACCAAATGGCAGAAAAATAACACTGTCATTCGCTACTAGTAAGTACACAAGCAATTTCAGAGCGGAGGCAGAGGCACTGAGGGCGGCAGTGGAAGATATGGTGACACACAAAGAAAATGAAAGCCATATAGTCCTGCTTACAGATGCTCTCGCAGTAGTCACAGCGCTAAAAAGCCAGAAAAACACTGAGCTTAATGACTTAAGAGCAGCACTCTGCCAACTGTGCCAGCAGTCCGCACCAAAAAGGGTAGTGGTACAGTGGGTCCCATCACACTGCAACATCCAAGGCAACGAAGAGGCAGACAGACTGGCAAAAGAAGGTGCAAGACTACCACAAACAGATACTAGTATGACGGACGAAGAGTCAAAATGGCTTATCAAAGCCAGATACATGACCAAATAGGAAACCGAACATACTGGTTCCACAAAAAACGATACCTATTACCAGTTGAACAGAAGAGAGCAGGTCGTTGTCTTCAGACTTCGCACTGACCACAATAGACTGAGGTACCACCTATTCAACAAATTAAAGATAGGTGGTACCGACGAATGCCCGTGCGGTACCGGTAAAATGACAAGCTCTATGGCAGTGTCGACAGCCTCAGGATGACCGCCGCTTTTTTCGAAAAAATAATGGTTGCTGTCTGACTGCGTACGAAGAAGAAGAAGAAGAAGATACCACTGAGGTTAACTCATCCAGATGGAGGATTCGATATCCTGGCACAAAACCGAGTAGAGTGGCGAGAACTGGTCCAACAATCTGCAGTATTGTTGCCTCAATGACCTTTCAGGTTACGGGACTGATGATATATAGGCATATGTTCTGACAGCAGACAAGACAGAGCAGAACACACAGACTTCTATAACAATGATGTCCCACACCAGAAATATAGCTTTAACAATAGTATAGTGGGTTACTGTAATGGAAGAATGAACCTCCGCTAAATAGACGAAAACTATGTGGGTTCAGACTCAGGTGATCAATAAAACGAAGATGAAAATAGACTGGCTACTTACTCTCTCTTATGCCAACCAGTTGTTCCACTGTAGCAGTCTTTTTAAGATCCGGGTGGAAAGGTTAGAACGCGAGGAAAAGGTGCGCTGGCCATTTGATATTGAGCACATAAACGATCGAACTATGTGTAGAAAACAAATTTTCCACTGCAAACACCCTTTTTAGACAACATTCTAGAAGGCATATTACTTGGACGTCACCGGATGCTAGAAGCAGAAATAAAATTCAACAAAGATGTCGGTCGGGTGTTTTATTGACAAAGACATACCCTGCAGCGAACCACGTTTTCAGACCATCGATTACATGTTGCAGGTGTCAAGATTAAACAGGAACATTGCGTTTCGATGTATACACTATATTATTTTAATATAACTGAAGGTGCATACATACTTGGTCGCAGATTATCTAGCCACACTCGAAAAGATTTTTCTTCTCTCGTCCGCTGAAAACATGGTTCCGAAAAGAATGTATATAAGAAACACTGGTGAATTACGGAAAAAATGCTGCACTAAATAGTCGCCCAAAGGCAACTAAAACAAGCAGGGGCGGAAGAGTAAAACAAGTATAGAGGAAGCTCAAGAAAAATCAGAAGAGTGATCATAGATGATACGAAACAATATATAATAAACACATGTAATAGAAGATATTCATTTTCAAAATAGATAGGGAGATATTTTAAGGAAAATTATAATGTTAACAGACTGGTTCAGACCATCCGTGCATTTTATTAATGATAAATACATCACACTAACGAATACTAAGGACATACTGGAGAAATGGAAACAATACTGCAGTGAGATGCACGGAATCAACACATAGGAACCAGGTATAGCATTGACGAAGGAAGAACTTGAACCAGTATTATCTTTTGATGAAGAATGCTCAGGGACTTGAAGAAAAATAATGTACCATGTTGTATATTTACATCTTCCTCACTAAGAAATGCAGCCGAAAGCAATGCTCCAGCTACTGTGTCATTGCTCTGGTAAGTATTTTCAGATACATCATGCTACGGATTATCAGGAGGAGATTAGAACGAATATTAGAATATGAAATACATGAAGCACATGGACAGGGGTACCAGTGATCATATTTTCAATGTGAAACAGATCTACGATAACTTTGGTCCATTTACAATAGGTGGGAACGACACTTCGGCGCTCCACTTTGCAGACGACACAGAAATAGAAACATTACTTCTCTCTGTGATTCGGCATAGGGAAATACAGAATCTTCGTCTGAATATCAATAACACAAAAGTTATAAATGCGGCTAAATCAGTATGCACTTGTCGTCCAAGAAGTGATTGAAAAAGAAAATGTCTTGGCTACATAATTGACAACGATAGAGAATACTCGAAAGAGGTCAGAAGTGCAAAAAAAAAAAAGATATACACAATGAACAATTTATGGTTTAACAGGAACAGATTAACACAAAATATTGCTTCTTGGAACTTGTATTTTCCCAGTGGCAACATCGTGAATCATGGACACTATCACAATCGGCACGCCAGACAGGCTGGAAACTTTCGAGATGACGTTTAACAGAAAGGTCCATAAAATACCGTCAGTTGAGAAAAGAACAAATGTAGACAATCCTGCAAGACATGAACATAGAAGCAGAGTGTCTTTACAACCAGGTCATGCTAAGAAAACTGAAATACAACATTTACCGCTATGCTAGTTTGGAAAGAACAATACTGGAGCACGTAACTCCTGACAGTCGTGGTAGAGACCGGTCAAGACGAAAGTGGACACTATACCTCAGTACTTACTGTCCGTGTCTAAGCACCACGTAATTTAGCATTCAGCCAGTGTTGAGCGACTTGAATTGTCGTGTCGTTCGCCTTCAGCATGTCGTTCTCTTCACATGTATCCGGAAGGTTGGAAGAAATCATAAGATGACCCCATCTAATCATGTTCTTCCTAAATCATGATGCGCTAGTTCGAAGTCTTTTTATTGTCTTCCAAATTGAGTAGGGTAAGCTTTATTCAGGGGCAGATTCAAGCTGGGTCCGGTATCATTTCGTGCCATATATCAGTGCAACGACGTTCAGTGCTTTTGTCGCCACAGTCTGTTTTTTATATTTGTAGCCCCTTGATTTCTACAATTCATCCGCTTACCCCACCACCTCAGGCTTCAGGTATTAGAGGCATTTCTGATCCTTCGAAACCTACATAGAGGAACCATATTATAGTGCTGCTTCCATCCCCTTTTAATGTCCTTACACAAACTCCAATGCAGCAATTACGAGACAGTAAATCAGAAATATCAACATAATCTCTGCTAGAGTTGTACAGTTAGTCGTCTTGTCCGAAAATGTCGCAAGACGTTTATGTCCTTTGAATCTTAAACATGAATATAAGGTAAGCGCTTCATTAAAGGACGGCGGTTTTCCAGTTGTTGGGAACACGGAACGCCAAATTTTCACAAATGGATTGAATAACTAGTTGTGACGTCGCAAAAATGACTAGCTCCACAATATTCACCCTGATTTGACTATTCTTTTTATAGAACAATGCAAACTCATCTTTTCCAATCTCCATTACCAGACGGACAATAAACTATGTAATGTCATGTGTCTGAAGTCCCGTGTTTGGCAGCAGTCAACTGGCAATAGTGGCAATGATGTTCAAAATGGTTGGAGGCAATTTGTTCCCAGGGCTGTACATTGTTAACATCTGCCTTTTATATTTTATTCGCGTACTTTCAATAATTGCAATGTCGTAAAAGAAATTAAAAACTTCGAACTATGACAGTCGCAAGTAGAATAGTAAATGGCAGAAATCACATTTATGAATCTGCATTTGCTGAAGGTCAATCCAAATGAGTCTCTCAAAACATGACATTTTGAGGAAGATTGGTTGGACACTCCATTATTAGAGCAGACATAAGTTAAAGTAGAAACACATATTAGACAAATTAATAATAAAGTTAAGACAGCATACGATCAAATAGATGTCCGTATTGTATATCGTTATGTAACTAAAATGGCGGTGCCTTTTTTGTGTAATCCGCAAAAGACGGTTAACAAATATCTTTTTGGTTTGGTCTGAGTTATAAACTGGATTTAATTCAATCTTCAAATAGAGAGTCCTGACACCTGCTATTTCCATTTGCTGTATATTTCGTCGTATCGTCGTTGTAGGACTCAGGTGTGTAGAAAACGATCAGCTTGTTGTAAACGATAGAATGGATTAGCTAGAGGTGTCTTCTTCCTCTGCTACTGTACCGACATGGTACCTTCTTAAAAGGGACATTAGTTCAAATTGGTGTCAAAGTGGATGTCCTGGCCTGCGATAGTATCTTCAATGTCAACTTGCGCTGTGTTGGTCACCATCAATCTTCTGTGTTATCTCCACTCTTGTTTCCAGCAACCTCAACACTCCGCTGCCTTGTGGTTATATCCACATGTGGAAAAGACTGTCTAAGGAACTCCGTCTCCTGATGTTCTCTGGGTTAACTACCCAGAGAACATCAGGAGACGGAGTTCCTTAGACAGTCAGGCATTGTACTCAATGCTTATCTGACAACTCCTGCGACTACCGTGACAAATAGTATCAACCTGTCGCTACTACGATACTTAACGTAACGTCTTTATACTGGTTTAGAAGACTCTGCTCTAAAAGCTATGCGCATCCAATTTATTCTTAAATGCATTAATTGCCCCTGCCTCCATTACTGCCTATGGCAATGCATTCCAAGCATTCACCACTCTCTGACTAAACAAATATTTCCTAATATCTAATCTGGATCTTTCTTTAGTTAATTTGTAGTTATGCCCTCTTGTTCTTGAAGGTGGTTGTATTTTGAATAACGTGGTGTAGTCTAATTTATCTGTTCCTTTGATTATTTTATAAAACTGTATTAAGTAACCTCGAATTATTATCTTTTCTAGACACTGTAGGCCGATTTTTCTTAGTCTTTCTTCATAACTAATTCTGGAATCCCAGAGCTTTGTCGCTCTTTTTTTTTTTTTTAGTATCCGTTCCAGAATGTTTATATTCCCTGTATAATAAGGACTCCGCATCTATAAACAGTACTCCAATCTAGGTCAAACTAATGTTTTATACAGTTTGACTGTCACTTTCTTGTTCCTATGTTTAATATTTCTTTTTATCGAACCTTAAATTGTATTTACCTTTTTCACTGCTACCTGGACTTGCTCACTCACCTTACCTGTATGATCTATTATAACCAATAGGCCCCTTTCCTTTTATATCTTTCTAATATTATTCTCGCCCAGTATCAGTTTCGTGCAGCAAAACACGTATTTTTTTTAAAAGGTAAGATTTCTATGTCTATTGAATATCAGTATTAGTACTCCTGCTAATGACAATTTGACAATTTCATTTGGACTTTTCATATTACCATATTCAAACAGAGTTTCCAAGTTTCCAACCCATGTTTCACGAAAGGTTCTACTAGACTCGATGTAGATCTATGGACTAAATCATTAAACAAGAGGTTCTTTTGGAAGAAAAAAAAAACTAGACCGCCTTGAACTATACACATACTAATTTGTAGGCAAAGGTTTGCCGAGATCTTGAGATTATTTGATGATGAAAATGTTGAGAAAAGCTTGTCTACGATATTATTGAAACATGTGTAGCCGATAATTTTGCAGTTTAGTCCGTTCTACTAATGATGTCCTCTACAATTTCTCTACTCTATCATTCATTCTATGACTCTATCATTTCAGTTGTCTGTGCATTGGAAGAAGTGGTATGAGGTAGTGAATAGGTAGAAGTGGGCAACGAGAGCCACCTGACAAGGGTGGTGATACACCTGAGCAGAGATAGTACGAGTGGGGCGGCACTAGGACAGAAGGGGAGTGATACAACTGAGCAGAGATAGTCGCAAGTGGGGCGGCACTAGGACAGAAGGGTGGTGATACAACTGAGCAGAGATAGTCGCGAGTGGGGCGACACTATAACAGAAGGGTGGTGATACAACTGAGCAGAGATAGTCGCGAGAGGGTCGACACTAGGACAGAAGGGTGGTGATACAACTGAGCAGAGATAGTCGCAAGTGGAGCGGCACTAGGACAGAAGGGTGGTGATACAACTGAGCAGAGATAGTCGCGAGTGGGGCGACACTAGGACAGAAGCTTCAATACCGGAGCTGATCTAGCAACACTCAGAACCACAAGACCGAATTCCGTACACAGATGGCTCCATCGGCAGAGATGCAAACAAGTGCGGTTAGGGTTTCGTCGGCTACCAAAATCACAAGAAGGTGGTGTAGAAATCAGCTGTCTACTCCACTGTCACATCAAGTGTGAGCATAGAGATTGAGGCGGTAACAGCAACCCTGTCTTGGTTGGTGACGCAACCGGTGACACACGCAGTGATACTGTCAGACTCGCAGGAAATGCTCCGAATGGTTCATGCTAAGAAGGGAGTGGACCTTTCTTCTGAACAACTCTGGTATACACGGTGTCACGTGGATCTACTGCCCGGGATATACAGGCGTCTGTGGCAACGAAAGAGCTGATGTAGTGGCGGGACGAGCTGTAGTGAACGACGCGGTGATGACGAGAGACAGGGTTGAGCTGATAATGGCAGTCTTGGACAGTCTACAGAATGATGAAGAGACAGAAGGTCGCAAAAATGCATATATGCAGAAGATGAGAGATTTGGAAGTGACTAGGGGAGACGGGAGAAAGTGTGTTCTGTCTGGAAAGATAAGAAGAACACAAAATCAACACCTGACTTGGACTCTGAGTATATATAGAACTAAGAACGGGGAACTTTTGGTAATGTCCCTAAATGGTAAGTCATTCATTTCTTTCGCCCTGGACGATTCACATCACGAAAATGAAACTATTTGGTAGTGAAATATCAAAACTCTCTTTAAACTATTCAGTGTTGTCTTATGACTTAATAAGCATTCCCTCAAAAATGAATCATAAAAAAAACGGTGTTTCCCCATTAAGCGCTATACAGGTCGCTTAAACTCTTTCGTCCGGTTATTTGTTTTATGAATCTCCTCCCATAGATTAATATTTATTTATATTACGAGCTAATATATCTCTGGCGGGCCGCCAATGGTAGATCATTGTTTGATAAGTTGTGTGCACCATTTGTTTCATAGTGCTGTGTTTTTCACTTACATCGAATCAAATACATATTTTCCCTCCTATTATCGGTAACGGGCGTGCAGTCATAGAAGTCAAAATCGTTCGTTCATCATATTTTACCCTCATGAGCGGGTTCGCACAATTACTTTCATGTAATCAATCATAGACAATAGTGGAAATGGAATCATACATTGGAATCCATTATTGTGTTCATTACGAAGTGAGGAAGTTATTTCGCTTGTTACATTTCATGATGCTCAACGCTTCACTTCATGCAGTCTAGCCGGTTTTGTTGTCTACGTCATTGCCTGCTGTAGGCCACTAAGATATAGTAAACTATCGCCGTTCCGTCCTCATTATATACAGCCCGTTCTCATCCAGATATCTTGCAAACAAATTATGAAATCCACTTTCCAGCATCCTCATTAGTGCACTTCTCAAGGGGGAGCCAATTTACAACTAAATAAGAGAGTGTAACGCAGAAGTAGTGCTGCAGCTGATGAAATCAACGACCCTGATTAGTACTTGCCCTATCATCCGATAAAGATGATTAATGACAACCCCTGATCTATCAGTCCAGACCTCTCCAGCGCCATCATGACTGCGAAGGGGGGGGGGGGGGGGGGCGGCGGAAAAGGGGGGGGGGAAACTTGAGGGTGCTTGCATGAACATTATAATCGTCCGCTGGTCACTTTGTTACTAAACTACACAATTGGAAGGAGAAACTAGTTGTCTGCAAACTCTATAGTCTTCTGTGGGTCGCTGTAGTCTCAAAGTTATGAACAGAAAAGGTGGGCAATAGAATCTCACACGTTTTCAAGCGACTCTTGGTCTCAAGGGTTGCCTTCAGTCTTGCCTCTGGTCCAAAGTAGCTCTAAACCAGATAGTGCGGTTGATGAGCAGCGAAGTTTCTTCTTCACTATAATTCAAAAACAGCGCAAGTTACATTTTTAGGGCAAAACCGTCTGATGATGTCGCTATCATCGCTTACGATTGGACCCTACCTAACTAACCAATCTAACCAACCAACCAACCTAATACACCTACCTAACTAATCAACCTAACCAACCAACCGTACAGCCAACCAACGGATCTACCTAACCAACAAACCTAACCTACCTTTCCAGCAACAATAAATTTCATGAGAACCCATTTCATGGATTTTTTAATTTATTGATGTCTCTGTGAAGGTTAACAAATATGCGCACTCTCACCTTCCTAGCTCGTAAATAAAAGGCGAATCAATAGGGTTGTACTTGAAGCTGGCAACCTGTACATATAAAGAACATTGTCATTATCTTCAGCCGTGGCATAGATACAGTTATAGGCTTCGTGGAAAGGGACTAGCTACTTTTAAAACCTATGCTTCACATTGGAGTGAAAAGATGATAATTTATTTTTGCGATGATCTCTTTAGAAATGCAATCCATTTTTCTTGATTATTTCACGTTGGTATTTATTTTATTATGTGACTTTTCTAATTATGTCTGAACGTTCTGACATTATTAAATCTCTAAATTGTTCTGGTTTTAGTTATGACAACATTTTGCTAGATATTTGTTTTTAAGAGTTCATTAGTTTATGTAGTCATTTTTCTTGATGTTCTTTATTTGCAATATATTTACTGTAGCTCTTCACTCTACCTTATTTTCACAGATATCAAATCATTTTTACATCATTTTGTGCTGACACGCTTTAAACATTTGGTTACAATAGTTGTTTCTTTGGTCTAGTTTCGTGCTTCTCTGACGATCGTCATCGATTCGCCCTTGAGAATAGACTTATCTCTAGTATGGGCTGTCTCCAACCACATGTCATTAATATCTTCCATACTTTTTCTTAAACCCTCACACTGTCCCCCATCTATTTGTCTTCCTTTACCCCCCCCCCCCCATTCTTCTTTCAGTTCTTCCCCCCTCCTTTCCTATATCAATCTCACGCCTTCCCGGCTTAATTTGCCTTCTCTTTGTTCTCCCACCTGGACCACTATTTAGCCACCATTGGCTTATCCGGCACATTCCCCTACTTTGTGTTTGACCGTTCCGATTCAGTTTCAATCAAGCGTCTGGCCCAACCGGTCGCTTAGACAGATTGGGTCTACTATCAGAAACAGATGAGTTGACCATTTTTTCTTACATGTTAATTTGTTAGTTCAGTATTGTTGTCCCTGATGAATGCCTATTGGTCGTAACGTAGGTTTTGTTTGTGTTCTCCATACCCATTTTAAAATTTTGATTACACTCAACCGTAATCAACTTTCACAAGTTTTTCTCATGTTTTTTCCCATTTCTTTGGAATGTCACTGTCAAGGGAATGTTGATTGATCAATTTGTTAATTGTGATATTATACTGATTTTACAAACTTTCTTTTTCACCGTCTTATATTATTCCGTTCTTTGTCCTACAAAATATCCGTTATAAGATTTTCATTTAAAAATACATGTGTTTCATTAGGATTTTCAAATACAATTTGATTTCTAGCCACCTGTCTGATCTACATTGACTACATATTATCATTTATGTGTTGTCTTTAAAATGCTTGTATAGTTTTATATATTGATACATTTTGCATTTTAAACAGGAGCTGCTAATATAAACAGTGTAAATATGCGAAATGAAACAGCTCTTTATATTGCTTGTCAAGAAGGAGAGATTGAAATTGCAAAAAGTTTAATACAAGCTGGTAAGGAAATGCAGAGAATACTGTTGTAATATAAGAAACAAATAATGTATTTTTCATTTGACTAAAAGTAAAAAGAACAATAAGTCTAATGAGTCACACAATTAAAATACTTCTTAAGATCATGCAAGATAAAATAAGAGGTAAGATAGAGAGGGACATTTCAGAAGAACAATTTGGTTTTCGAAAGTTTAATGGTACTATGGAAGCAATTTTGTGTTTGCAAACTTCGACAGAAAAATATATATAAATACATAATGACATTTATATTTGTTTTATAGACTACCTGAAGGCTTTTGACAGAGTCCAACTTGAAAAATTAATTAAATGTCTCCAAGAAATAGGTCTAGATGGTAGAGACAAAAGACTTCTCCAAAATTTGTACTGGGAACAAACTGCTACAGTAAAATCGGGAGAGCTATCCTCTCCAAGTATAGGTGTAAAAAGAGGAGTGAGACAGGGATGCGTATTATCCCCTTGTCTTTTTAATATCTAAATCAGAATACATATTCTGACAGATAAGCTTACCATTGGAGAAGTGGCAATGAACAATCTAAGATATGCGAATGATAGAGTTTTGATGGCAAAAAGTGAACAATAATTACACGTGCTTGTGACAACAATATACACAATAAGTCAAGAGTTTGGGTTAGACATAAACATACAGAAAACAAAGATTTTGGTAATTTGGAAAAGTGACAAGAAACCATGTATGCAAATACAAATAAAAGATCAGGTACTTCAACAAGTACAGGGTTTTCCTATCAAAATCATATATTACAAAGAAATCAGAAAGAGAACAGGAATGGACAAGATGGTATTCAACAACATGCGACACATACTGACAAATTGATAAATCAGAATTTGAAAATGAGAATTGGCAGGTAAAGTCGTCACAACTTTGTGGCGCAGAAACATTTTTTGGAAAGAGAAGAACATACATTTGGAGGTATTGGAAAAGTTGGGGGTGAAAAGAGAATTAATGACAGAAATCAAGGTTAGACAGTTACGTTATTTTGGTCATATAACAAGACATACCTCCTTGTTGAAGACCATACTGGAGGGGAGGGTGGAAGGTAGTCGTTCAAGAGCCAGACTCTTTAAGTGGGTGGATATCATTAGGAGATTGACTGGAAAAAAGCCTCTCAGATTGCACAATTATGGCAAGATATAGAGTACACTCGAAATCCGATGCGGAGATGGCACCTGAATTAGACTGAGCTGAAAAGTGGTACAGTACAGTTCAATTAAGAAACGAGGTGCGTTTTTAAAGTAAGTTCCGCTTTCGCATTACCGCTAACTTCCTTTGGAAGGCGGAAATGTGCATGTGCAGTACTTTAATGTAGGTCATTAGCTAGCTGTCTTGTTATGTTTTTAATGTCAAATTCTTCTTTTATGCTGCGTGGAAGTGATTTATAATGAGTGGAAAAATAAATAATCTCTTCAGCTGTGAAGAGTTTTTTGTATAGTTTTTTTTTTAGCAGAAGACACCATTCTGCATAAACGTACATACAACTCAGTGATGTTTATGGCACATATGTTATGACTGATGGTATGGTTAAAAAATGGTATCGAATGTTTAAAGAAGGCCGAATACACATCCATTGTGAAGATCATTTGCATTCGGCACAGTGTGATCACAGACAATTCGTTGCAAACGTGAACAGAAATATTCTAGAAAATCGTTATTCCACAATTTCTGCACTCTACTTGGCTTGGCTTGGCTTCGTTCGTTCTCAATCTCCCGCTATCAAACCCTGACATGGGCCTAAGTAGCAGAACGGAATGCGTTGTGTTGTAGTTTACAGCTTGATTGCGATATTTGCACCTTTCGGTCCAACACATCCGACTTCAGCAAGCATTTTTTGAGTACCGGGTTAGCATACCCTCTTGGATCCCTTCTCCTTAGCCAGTCTGCTCTGTCGCAGCCTGTTATCCAGGATCACCGCTAGGAGGTGTAAAATGGTCTTGGCAGCTCTGGTTCGCTGGCCTGGCGCTAGCAGTCAGCTATGGGTCGCTGGCCTGGCGCTAGCAGTCAGCTATGGGTCGCTGGCCTGGCGCTAGCAGTCAGCTATGGGTCGCTGGCCTGGCGCTAGCAGTCAGCTATGGGTCGCTGGCCTGGCGCTAGCAGTCAGCTATGGGTCGCTGACCGCAGCAGCTCATGCGCTGCTCAGCGTCTTGATCCCGCACTCTACTTGAATCTGCAGGCTTCTATTGTCCTACGACTTTTTCCCATTGCTGGGGTCGTCGATGGGTTTTACAGGCTGAGAACTACAGGCCACTTCGCCACTGTTGTCGCCACGTCGTGTGCTAGTTATGTTTGTTTATTTTACCTCTAACAGAAAAACAACATATACCATACCGGGGATTCGAACCGCTGCCCCCCCCCCCCCCCTTCCCTTGTCGGCAGGCAGGCATATAAATCATTGGGCCATGTGCTCCTCAATTTATGTACTATCTTTCGAATTTTTAGAAGTTTCACGTTCAGTGATTAACGACATTGTGACAAGGCACATTGTCCACACAAAAAACTGCCAGATAGATACCTAAAATGTTAACCGATGATCACAAAGCAGAAACTCCTGGCTTCTGCAGACAAATGTTTGCAGTGCTAACGGAATGCAGGAGATGCATTTTTTTGCCACATTGTTACTGTATATGAGACCTGGAATTTTTTACTCAAACGTCGAAACGAAGCAACAGTCTATGCATTGGCGGCACACGTGATTCCCTAAAAAGCAAAGCAATTTAAGCATGCACCTTCTGTCAAAAAAATAATTTTTTTCGACAAAATAAGGGGTCTTGCTTATTGATTATCCCGAACGTGCAAAGACAGTTAATACCAACGCTTATTGTGAACTCTGTGATAAAACTTGGACGTGCCATTCAAAATAAAAGACGAGGGGTTGCTGTACTCTCGGATTGTGCATTTGCCCTATAATGCAATAATTAATTCGTTATCTTTGATGAGTTTTAATAAACTAAATACTTGAACTTACTTAAAAGATGGAGCACCGCACATATAACTTTCTTGCCTTTAGGTTTACTCCAGAAATGGTCATTGTCAGACGACATTATAAATATGTTATGACAAACAATACAAATGTGAATATGTTATGTTTTACAGAATTAACATCAATGCACTCTCACATTCTCTCTCTCATCATTGCTTACTCTCTTTATAGCTCTCTCTACCCGGCTCTCCTTCTTTCTATCTCTCTCACTCAGGAAATGACAGAGGGTGTGGATACATAAGATTCTGTCACGATGGCTGTACTCATTCCTCCTAAATCGTTTTAATGTCAAAATCAGACATACGTACATTAGAGCTGATTAACCTGGGCAGAGACCAGATAATATTGTACAATAAAGACGCATTTGTTGGCAGAGAGAAAGACATTAAAGGCAATAAAATGATGAAATAATTATTAACATGTCTTGCAACTATTACATAAAATAAAAAAGAAACCTTTTTCATCTTCTTGTTCTTATTCATTATCATATTCCTCATCATTTTCTTCTTCTTCTTCTGCGTACACTTTCAGAAGTCAGCTTAAATCTATTTAAATAAAGCAACATAAGGTTAATTACTTCCCCATTGAGTTTGTTAAAAAAACGCTTGTGACGGCCAACTGTTCTTTATCTTAAAAAAAATAAAAATTCCTTAAAAATAAACTGCAGTTATCCTAAAAGTGTTTAGTGGTGGTGGTTACGTATGCTTCCACGTGTACCTTGGTGCGGAATTTTTTTTTCTAATCGGTTCTTGTAGTCGACCCAGCCACATAAATTGGGTACCAGAAAAATCTGGAAAGTAAAGGGCGGCTGGCGTGATGCTGACCACATCATCTGCTATGTACTGTGGGTTACAAAATAATATGGGCCTAACACCATATTTCCTATGCTAGGAGCACGATGTCATTTGCAAATCGTAAGTGAGTGAGCCACTCGCCATCTATATTTACATCTCTGTTGATCTAATGTAATTGCAGAAAAATGTCTTCTAGAGCTGCTGTAAATTGCTTCTGGGAAATGATATATCGTGATGACAGTTTACGTGCTCTCTCCATTAGTTAATTAAACGTGTGGAGGAAATCTATTGGTGGAGAACACTTTTCTGAATCAGGCTTGTTTTCGAGGTTTGTCTTCATGAAATTGCCTATCGATTCTGTTGGCAATGACTAGCGAATCTTGTACATTTCAGTTACAGGCAAATTGGACGGTAGTTCCAAAGATGTTCCATATCTCTCTTTGTGTGGATTACAACAGCCTTTGAAGACTTCCACTGGTCAGGAATTTGTACTGAATTTTCCAATTATTTGTATAAGCTCCCGATGTTCCAAATGCATATTCTTAATTGTACTTTTTGTCATAATTCCGAGGTTCTTACCATAATGGGGTCGCGCATTTGGTCGTCATCTATTCTACTTGTACTGACTCTAAAATGGTCCTGTTCCCCAGTTTGCATCGATGATCTGCCTGCCTGAGAGCCTCGCCATCATACCTTTGAGTTTCGGAATTAACGACTGTCATGGTTTCTTGGAAATATAAAATATCAACATGCACTATAATTTCGAAATCCTATTAAATAACAATTCATACGATCGTCACCCAGTTGGATTGTTTTGAAACAGCGGCAGCAATTACTGTTGGGGACTCAAAAATTAAAGTGACGAAATGGCTAAGTGATGACACAACTGGGATTCAATAAACAAAAGGAAAAAAGCAAAACATATACCTTTTGCAGTGGGCGTATATCAGTGGTGCAAAAAGATGGTATGACTCACTAGACAAAATAGTGAAATCGAGTTCTCTCAGAGACAAAAGACAGTACATCAATGACCTGACATTTTCAGCTGAAACTGCAGCAAAAGCAGGCAACAGCAGATGTATATACCAGATTGCAAGACAGCTGTAATAAATCACCTGCAGGGAATATCAGAATGATAAATACACGTGGTTTTCTCCTTCCCATTCACACGAACTGCGCTGGACGCCTTGTCATGCAGGTGTTCAAGGACCTTTATAATATTTCTGTTGATTTTATACAGCCTTATGGTTGCCGATAGCGCTTTATGCCATACCCTATAAAACGCCTTCTTAAAATCAACAAACACATGTTACAGTTTTTTGCTCATGTTCTAGATATTTCTCGCTTATCAGCCTTAATTTAAATATCTGTTAGGTAGTGCTTCTTCCCTTTCTGAACCCTTCTCTGTGGAAACGTCTGCAGTGAGTGCGTAACACTGTATTATCGTAATATTAAACATGCTGCCTTTAACTGTAAGATGATTAAAATGGCTAGATATTGGTGGTCAACCCAATATGTATCTGGCTGTATCTTTATGTATCAGTATCCCCACTCCATGTAAATGTGTGTCCTCCCTGCCGCTGACGTAGAAATTGTGGCCCTCCTCCGTGATAAACTCACCAAAGTTTTTCCATCTAGCCTCGCAGATACCCATGATATCCCACGGGTTCTTGTGAATGGGAGGCGCGGGTACTGGTTTCGCACATCAGTTGGCGTGAGACAGGGTCGTACAATCTCTCCAACTCTTTTCAATATATGCCTTGAGGGAATTATGAGTGAGGCACTTGGAGGTCAAGATAGGGGGGCTTCCTTTTACAGATGACATTGGCGGGTTGAAAAACAGAACTCCAGAATTCGGTCAGAAGGCTCGATAAAACATCTCTTTACTATGGTATGGAGATAAACGCTATAAAGACAAAATTAATTACCGTTTTAAATGTCTGGGTTTGATTGCTAGTGATTAATGATCAAAATGTGAGGTGTTGGCCAGAAGAGCACAGACAATAGCGGCGCTTGCACGGCTTAACAAAATCTAGCAAGATAAACGGTTAGCACTATGCACGAAAATCAGATTAATGCATACACTGGTCCTGTCAATATTCCTATATGCTTGTAAGACATGGCAAGTTACAGCTGACCTTCAGCGATTGATACATGCCGCCTTGGAGATGAGATGTTTCCGAATACTTTTAACGGTCGGGTACAAAGAACGAGTTACAAATGAGGAAATATGCGATATAATTACAACAGCATTAGGGTCCTTTGAAGACCTCTCGGCAACTGTCAATGGAAGGACACTCGCTTGTTATTGTCATATATCGAGATCAAATGGGCTTGCAAATACGACGGAAAGGTGCAAGGCAGACGACGAAGAGGCCGTCCCAAAAAGAGGGGAGAGTACAACATAAAAGAATGGACTAATCTTCAACCAGAAGATGCACAGGCAGCGGCATGTGACAGAGAAGGGTGGGGTGGAGTTATGAGGATGTCTTATTGTGTGCCCCAACGACCTCACTGGTTACGGGATGACCAGACCTGGTTCTCATTAGTTCAGAAAAAGAACAGAAGGAGCGATGGGTAGACCATTTTATAGAAGTGCAGAACAGAACGCAGCCACCACCAGCTCTTGACCTTGTAAATAAAACAATCATACCAACCATACAAATATCTAACGAAGAGTTTACACTCAAGGAGATTAAGCTAGACATCGGCAAACTCAAGAATTTCAATGCAGCTGTTGAATACAGTGCAACGGCTAAAAGCAACATATGATGCAGTTATTTGACACTTGGTATTCATCATACATGAAGTATGAAGTGTTGAAAACACACCCGGCTATGGACCTTACGGAATTATTGTAAATACCTAAGAAAGGCGATATCGGAATGAAAAAAAACTGGCGAGGCATTTCTTACACTTTCTTATGATTACACTTCTATTAGTTCCGGTAAAAGCACTTTTAAAGATAGACATACGTTTGTTGGAACAAAAATCTGGTTTTAGACGAAAGATCTTATGTCAACCCCATTTTTAATCTCTGACAATTATTTAGGAATTCATAGAAATCCAATCTCCACGTATTGATTTTCAAAAAGTTTTTTTAATATCAATCGACACTTTGCAAAATACTCTCTAGCTACGGCTTTCCCCATTGCTTTTTTCAGACCACTTCGGGCACCACTGATTGATTTCGAATAAAAACTCAAGTTAAACATGGCTTATGTGACATATCTATGGATTAGGTGATAATAAAGGTGAAGCGCAAAATAAATTTAATCGACCTATCAGAACATATATGACTTCAAAGACGAAGGTCATGCATTTAACTAAAAAAAATTGGGTCACATCGATCAAATTGGAGAGCGCTGGTTTCTACCTTATGTGCCGTGTATAGCACTTGAAGAATATTGATTGGTTGATGTTATTTCAGCTGACAACAGCGCTTAAAGTCGAACTCAATGCTGTTCAAGCAGATATCACTAGTTGTAGTTTCTCTATGTTGTTGAGTAGTCTGATATCATTTGCTGTAGTTTCTCTATGTTGTTGAGTAGTCTGATATCAGTTGCTGTAGTTCCTCTATGTTGTTGAGAAGTCTGATATCATTTGCTGTAGTTTCTCTATGTTGTTGAGTAGTCTGATATCATTTGCTGTAGTTTCTATGATGTTGAGTAGTCTGATATCATTTGCTGGAGTTCCTCTATGTTGTTGAGTAGTCTGATATCATTTGCTGTAGTTCCTCTATGTTGTTGAGTAGTCTGATATCATTTGCTGTAGTTCATCTATGTTGTTAAGTAGTCTGATATCATTTGCTGTAGTTTCTCTATGTTGTTGGGACTCATTGTAGCGCCTTCATTAGAGATTGTCTTGCCAAGTATCTCTTTTAGCCAGTTTCTATTTTTTGTGTATTTTGCTGTTCATTCAAAGATCATGTCCAAACAGAGACCCAATATTTTTCCTTATGATAGTAAAAACAGGCTTGTTTGTTTGTTTGTCTGTCTTTAAGTATTTTCGACAAATATTAAATCATTTTCAAAGACAATTATTTTACTTAAATTCATGGGTTTTGGTCATTTTCCAGCTCTTAGATCCGTAAGTTAATTAATAGTGATATTGTGTTGCAGTTGAACAGCCTAGGTTTGATGGATTTGCTGTGTTTTAGACCTCCACAAATTCGTTCATAATAATAACTGTCAATCAAAAACCAAGATGGTGACAGTGTCAGACATGTATGCGACCGCAAATGACTACAGTCAAGGACGAGCGCAACAAACTCCACTGCACATGTATCACAGTAGCAGCGTCCGTAAGGCAAATGAGACCATGCGATTCAAGTGAAAATTCCAATTGCTATGTCTCCGTCTTGTGGCAACCTTCTGTAATATTGTTCTAATCCCGAGTCTGTCTGTCGTCTCTCTTCAAAACTTGTGCCCAGAAAAGCCAAATCATCTACAAAGGCAATGTCTTCTAGGGTATTATCATCTGAGCATTTTATGCCCGTGGGATTTTTTGTGCGCACAGTTGCACATTACTCAGTCTACGGCTATACTAAATAAAAGTGGTGGCATAATGCAGTCTTGCTTTAGTCTGTCTATATGGAGCCATGCGGATTTATCAGGAGAGATCCGCATACATTATTGTGCATCAGTGAATAGTGCTCTTATTATATTAATATATTTGTATTGAAAGACAAAGTTGTTAAGAATTTTCCAAAGTGATGGGCAGTGAAAACTGTCAAGCGCCTTTTGGAAATCAATGAAAGTGATGACACGGGGAAAATGCATTTCCACATATTCTTCTAAAATTATTCTCAGGGTGAAGATTTGATCTTTCTACTCTAAAAGAAGCCCGTGAGTTATTCTAAATCTTTCTGTCATCGTGCTACATACTACTTTTGTTGGTAGTGATACAAGTGTTATGCCAAGCCAGTTGTTGCTTTCAGAAAGGCCCTTATTTGATATTTTGACAATAAGGCCGTCACACCTTTATTGGAGAGATTCTCCTCAGTTCATACTTCATTGACGATTTACAGTAGTTGTGTGAGAGTTGCAACATCTACTGCTTGTAAGATTTCACTAGTAATTCTACCGTCGTCAGCAACCATGATGCTCTTAAACTTTTTTGGTAGCTTGTTTAATCTTAATTAATGTGAACTCGTTGCATGATACTGACATAGTATGTATTGTGGTTTTTTTCATGACGGTTAGGGGTTGCTACTATTATTGCCTATTCAACACCTCCCTAAAATGTTCTGCAGAAAATCGATTCTGCGCTATATGTAAGAAGGTAGCCAAGCTTGTTTTTAATGTTTGTGGCAGAAATATTGTTGCATAAGTGTAATGTGATCTACTATTTCCTATTTTTGCTGCGTCTTTGTCTGCCTAGGTTAGATCATTTATGAATTGTCTTATTTTTCTGAGCCTTATATTTTACTGCTTTGTTTAATATGGTATCTGTCTTTTTGCATAAATTATATACAGTTGGTGTTTGTTTTTTTTACCGCCATGAGATTTAATTTGTTTGTTTTTCTTTCTTAGACTGTGTCTCAGGTATTGCTGCAGAGCCATTCTAAAAATATGTTTTGCAGCATACCTTTGGTTTTTTTGTACCTAAAAATAGAATAAGAGACAGCTCTGAGATTTTCATGCCCCAGGATTGTCACTATTGACATTTTGCCTATTGGCGCATACCCCATATGGCAGTGATGGTAACACTAAATAGCTGATTGGACGAGGTCTTACATAATCCTAGGAATGTATAGATGCAAACAGTTACATATTTATCATGTGTTAGCTTATTCTCATATACTTCTTGAGAAAACCTACACTAAATTTATCATATTTGCTGACTAGCCAGATAAGAATCTAGTTCGTTAAGTATGTCTGACGGCTTCACTATGCTTCACTATGCTTCACTATCATTTATATCTTAACTAGCAAAAGCCCATAACTAATGACGTACATCTTTAGATGTCGATCAAAATAAAATTGTAAAAATTGGAAAGGTTTTTACTGTACAACTTCGTTTTGCATTCATCTTATAATTTTTATCCTCCACAATAATGCGCCTAACTTTTGTCTTCATGTCAGGTCAGGCCATCCTGAAACCGATGAGGTCGTTGGGGCACACATTAAGACATCCTTACAAAGCCACGCCACCCTTCTCTGTCAGCGTCTGCTGCCTGTGACTCTTCTGGTTGGAGATTGGTCCATTCTTTTATGTTGTCCGCCCACGTCTTTTTGGGACGGCCTCTTCGTCGTCTGCCATGCACCTTTCCGAGGAGGATTGTATTTGCAAGACCATTTGATCTCGATATGTGATCGTACCAAAGTTTCCTTCTTTTGACAGTTGCCAAGAGGTCTTCAAAAGGCCCTATGGCTGTTGTAATTCTATCTCGTATTTCCTCATTTGTAACTCGATCTTTGTACGTGACGTTTAAAAGTTTTCGGAAACATCTATCTCCAAGGCCTGTATCCTTGGTTGAAGGTCAACTGTAACTGTCCATGTCTCACAAGCATAGAGGAATATTGACAGGACCAGTGTACGCATTAATGTGATTTTTGTGCATAGTGCTAACCGTTTATCTTGCCAGATTTTGTTAAGCCGTACAAAAGCCGCTATTGTCTGTGCTATTCTGGCCAACACTTCACATTTTGATCCATCATCACTGACAATAGACACTAGATATTTAAAACGGTCAACCACTTCGAGTTCCTGACCGTTAGCTTTTATCCTGCTGTTGAAGCCCTTGGCGTTGTTGGTCATTAATGTGGTCTTTCCAGCATTTATCTCCACACCATAGTCAAGAGCTGTTTCATCGAGTCTTCGGACCCATTCTTGGAGTTCTACTTCTGAACCCGCCAACCCGACGAAATCATCTGCAAAACGAAGGTTGGTAATCGTTCGGCCCCCTATCTTGACAGTACCAACGTGACCTCCAAGTGCCTCACTCATAATTCCCACAAGAAATGTAAATTGAAAAGCGTTGGAGAGAGTGTACACCCCTGTCTCACACCAACTGATGTGCGAGACCAGTCCCCTCGCCTCCCATTCACAAGAACTGCGCTGGACGCCTTGTCATACAGGTGCTCAAGGACCATTATAATATTTCCGTTGATTTTATACATCATCATGGTTGCCCATAGCGCTTTATGCCATACCCTATCAAACGCCTTCTTAAAATCAACAAACACATGATACAGTGTTCGCTGCTGTTCTAGATATTTCTCGCTTAGCAACCTTAAATTAAATATCTGTTCTGTAGTGCTTCTTCCCTGTCTGAACCCTGCTTGCTCCTCTGCAATGCTGTTCTCTGCTTTGGGTTTCATTCGGTGGATTAATCTAAGTATGACCTTGCTAGTGTGGCTGATGAAGCTTATGTTTTGTAATTTTGGCACAGCTTTAAGTTTCCAGATTTATGTAACCATTGATTTCGTCCATACGTCCGGGCAGTTTCCTGTCGCTCATATTTTGTTGCAGATGTGTGTCAGGCCTTCCACACTACCTCTCCACCTGCCTGTAAGAGCTCTGCTGGTATATTGTCCACACCGGCCGCCGTCCCTCTTCTCAATGTCTTTACCGCTGCAGTTACCTCTGCCTTCGTTATCAGTTGGTTATCCTCTATATTTGTTGATGTTGGGGGGGATTGTTTTATCAGGTTCGTTTCGTCCTTCATAGTTATATAACTTGGAACAGTACTCTGCCCATCGTGCCAGTACGTCCTTTTCCTCAGAAAGGCACTTTCCGCTTTTATCCTGGATCATAAAGTTCCTGCCCTGTCTTGGTGTTACCAGTTCTTTGACAACCTTGTATGCTCCTTTAGCGTCATTTCTGTTTAATCTCTCTTCGATGTGAGTTTATTGCTCCACATATCCACGCTTCTTTCGCCTCTCTCATCTGTTGTTGTATCGCTTTCGTGACATCTTTTATCTGCCGACCTCATCAGGGGAGTGTCTGTGGTTTTTCAGTGACCTTCATTTATCACAAAGGTCTAGAATTTCTTTGGTCACCCATGGCTTCTTTTTCGTTTGGTGGCATCCCAGAATCTCTATTGCTGTATCTATGAGAGCTGCGTTAAGAGACTCTGTAACTTTGTCTGTATCTCTGAAAGCCAACAGTGGAGCAAATCTCACTTTCAGCCTTGCTTGGAACATTTCGGTGATTTTTGGGTCCATTAGTTTGTCCAGGTCAAACTTTAGTCTGGTCACATCCTTTATTGCGACGCCCTTCAATCGCAGACTCATAGTCATCACAACCAGATCGTGATTGCTTCCTATATCCGCTCTGGGGAAACTCGTTTTGTCGGTGTTGATGCTCGATCGGAACCTACCCTGGACCAGTATATAGTCAATCTGGCTGTGCACTTCATTTCTTGGGTTGTGCCATGTCCAGCGTCTAGACGGCGTGTTTAACCCAAACGTATTTGCCACCAACAACATCGTTAAAATTCTAGGAGTCTGAGGCCCCGGTCATTGGTTTCTTTATTTCCGTATGGGCCACATGTTCCCCTCCAGTCGTGGACTGTATCTTCTCCAATGTTTGCATTCCAATCACCCTGGACTACCAATATGTCTTTTTTTTGGTTGGCGTTTCGTGTATCAGACTCTGAATTTGATCATAGAATGCCTCAATTTCACATTCTGTGTAGTCTGCAGTGGATCCGTAGTACTGTATTCTCGTAATATTAAACGGTGCTGCCTTTAGCCGTAAGATGATAAAACGGCTAGATATTTGACGGCAACCCAATATTCACCAGTATCCCCACTCCATGTAAATGTCCTCCCTCCCGCTGAAGTAGAACGTGTGGCCCTTCTACGTGGTAAACTCTACAAAGCTTTTCCATCGAGCCTCGCATATACCAAGGATGTTCCACCGGTAGTTCTCCATCTCGTGCGTTAAGCTCATTGGTTTTGTCACATGGGTTCAGTGTTCTAACATTCCACGTACTTATTGTGAGCTTGTCTTTCTTCAGTTTGATGGTTCCACCAGTAGAACACATATCACGTCTGACCTGGTAGGGACGACAGGCGCGGTCATTGTTACCCGGGCTGCGATCGAGCCCGTTTGTTTGATTGTGGTTGTGTCCTCTTGTGTGAATCTTGAGCGGTTTTCTCTTGGCGGAGCCCATCTCCTCTCCAAGCCGGTGTGGGCCAACATCTGCATCTGACCAGGAGGAGCCCTTCTTCCCAGGCGAGCCATTGCCTCGTTTGCCTACAACCTCGCGACCATAGTTTCCCAGTGTGCACCACTTGGAGGTGAGATTGTGTGTTCGCTTTATCGGCAGGCTACTCATTTCACTTTTCGACCTTCAGCTTTTGTCTTAGAGACAATCAAACACCTATATTTAAAGGCTCCAAGAACGATACGTTTTCTAGTCATTATGATTTAATGTTGCAATGGAAGCAGGTCAGGGAATAGCAACATATGTGCCCGGAGGCGTAAGCTTTCAAATGGAGCTAACGCTGAAATATTTAACTTCGTGCATTTTCCTTAAATAATTTTCGTTGAATAACATACTTGCCACTAAATCCGTTTTTTTCGTTTCTGTCTTGTTTCTTTGACTGGCAAAACATAATTACATTTAAAAAAAAAATTAAAACGGACGTTCGGTTTATGTTTTTTTATACATCCATTGTCAAACGACAAAAAATCATGTATGTTGAACCCCTTTCAACAACTTTCTCATCATGATCTATAAATGTTATGGTTTTGTTTGTTTGCCATATTTTATTTCTTTTACTAAATTGTCTTTGTATGAATAAGGCATCAGTACATCGCGTTCCCTTACGCAATTCAATTTAGCTTTTGCTAATCTGAGTTTCAAAAATTTCATAATGGTTTTGCGGGTTCAATCTGAAGCTATCAGGTAAAGAATGACTGGCACGTGCTCCGCAATGTATCGTGATGCAAATCTGATATGCGTCAAGATTTTGCAGCTGCTTTTAGACGCTTGCGTGAAAACTCTTCGAGATCTTCAAGTTTATTACGGCAAATTTTGCTTAGGGTGCTGTACGCTATTTGTGTGGACACGAACGAACCATCCTGCACGCCTCTCTAACAAGGATCGTACGACATATGCTCTTCGATGTGTGGTGTACTTGGATTATAAAAGTCTGACATCTTTTTATTTGGGTGTAACAGCTAAAATCATGTTAGCATAGTGAGCCTCTTTGTGTCCTCTGATTCTAGTAGGTTCAACATTAGCCGAGCAGGTCATCAATGAACAGGCCAGGCTAAAAGAACACAACCGTCCCCAAGATTTTGAGGGTTGGATTAACAGCCGAAACTCAATAATGAACATGTGAATTGCAACAGGAAATCAAAATACCAGCACTTAATTTTGGATTCACGCGAATCCCGGAAAACGAGACAAATGACACGACCTGAGAAATGGCAATTAAAAGACGTCACGTTGCTGACGAAACTTATGGCCTTTGCCAGCATTGACAAGGAAAGGGTCTTGAAACACGAGAGCTGTGCGAATCGGTGAAGCGACTTAAGTTGCCAAGGAAATGAAATGATACAAATTGGATCTCCTGGTTTTTGCTAAGCACAGTAGAAACCATCGTATATTCAAGACACCAAGAGGAAGACTGCGTGCGCACAAAAATTTGCCAGTATCCATGTTGGACATAAAACCAGCTAACGTAAATCCGAAATATGGAAGTAGGCCCACAGGAAACAAAACCGCTCCCACGTTGGAATTACAAACGAGTCGACTGGGACAGATTTGCAATCCTGACAGATGGGCTGTGTGAAACCATCAACACACGGAACAACAAAATGAAGCCCATGATGGAAAGCCTATGCAAAGCAATAATGCAAGCTGCCACTGAAACCATCCCAAGAGGGGCAAGGAAAAATTATAAGCCCTATTGGAATGATGAGTTGCAGAAAGTGGAAGACGCAGTTACAAATGCTAGGAACAGGGCAGAGCGAGAACAATCAATAGAGGCAAATATCGCCATCAAAGCCGCCACGGCGAAATACAAATACACTCTAATCCAAATGGCAAGAGAAAGCTGGAAAAATAAAACAGAAAGTCTTAACTTAGACAAAGAAGGGAACAAACTCTGGAAGTTAGTCAGAGCCATGAACGACGAAACCCCGTCAAACAAACAAATTACCATCAAGCACTGTGAAAACTTTCTCACTGGGAAAAAAAAGCCGCAAACGCTTTTGCCGAACACTATGCCAAAGCGAACCACATAGATGTCCCTGCAGATAGGCATAGAGACATTAATAAAGAGCAAAAGGTGCACGACAACATCAATTTGGCACCAGAAGAGCATATGATGGCAAAACTAACAATAAGCGAAATGGAAGAGGCCATGAGAACATTAAAGAAAAGGAAATCTCCCGGAAAGACAGGATAACAAACGAAATGCTGATGGGGCTGGGCCAAACAGCAAGGAGGAAACTGCTATCGGTCCTGAACCAAAGCTGGAAAAGGGGTATTGTTCCCCAGGCAAAAATGTACAAGTGGATCAACCACTACCTCAAAAATAGAACGGCCAGAGTCCAAGTACAAGGGCAGATGAGCAAATAGGTGACACTTGAGCAGGGAGTACCCCAAGGGGGAGTACTGTCACCCACACTCTTCCTGGTGTATATAAATGACATTACAGAGAATATACCAAGAAGAGTTTATAGTTTAATGTTTGCAGACGATCTGGCTATGTGGACCTCTGAAAAGAATCTCACCATAGCAAGAAATCGGATGCAGCAGGCCCTAACATCGCTGGAAGAGTGGGCAAACTCATGGCTGGTCAAAATAAACTAGGACAAAAATGCATGTACAATATTCTCGCTATCAAACCCCAAAACACCAGATTAAATCTAAACGGCAAATACCTTCAGCCAAACGACAACCCAAACTATATGGGAGTCACATTTGATCGGCGCATGACATGGAAAAGTCAGATCGAGAGAAACCGAATGAGAGCCAGAGAAAGAATGGCAATCATGAGGAAACTTGCTGGCACAAGCTGGGGAGCAGACGAAAGCATACTAAAGAAACTGTACACTGGAAGAGTGAGACCAGTTCTCGAGTATGGCATTGCGGCATGGATAACAGCAGCAAAGGCGAACTTCGATAAAGTTAGCAAACTCCAAAACCAAGCCATGAGAGTTATAACAGGAGGCATGAAGTCAACGCCAATTGTAGAACTTGAAAAGATTACAAAACTGCAATCCATGGCCGACAGAAGAGACTGCAGAGCCCAGCTGCAATCAGAGAAACTCAGAAGACTGACTGACCACCAAATGCACCAGAGACTAAACAATTTGGGAAATGGGAAGCTAAAGCGAAGAAACTTTGCAGAAATAGCCAAAGCAAAGATGCACGAAGATCCCATAAAAGCACTAACAACACCAAAACCAATCACTACTGTACGAAAACCTACCTGGAGGCAGCATATATTTCCAGAGGTGGTAGAAAATATACCAGGTATTAGAAACAAAAACTGCCAGTCTGAAAAAGAAAGAATAGATACTTCCCTGAGTTTTATTACGGAAAACTACCCAAGCATGGACTGGACCTATGCATACACCGACGGTTCCGAAACAAATACAACACAGAACGGAGGGGCAAGAGCATTCCTGAGCCTACCAAATGGCAGAAAAATAACAGTCATTCGCTACTGGAAAATACACAAGCAATTTCAGAGCGGAGGCAGAGGCACCGAGGGTGGCAGTGGAAGAAATGGTGACAGGTAAAAGGAATGAAAGCCACATAGTCCTGCTTACAGATGCACTGGCCGTAGTCACAGCACTGAAAAGCCAGAAAAATACTGAACTTAATGATTTAAGAGCAGTACTCTGTCAACTATGCCAGCAGGCCGCACGAAAAAGAGTAGTAGTGCAGTGGGTTCCATCTCACTGCAACATCCAAGGCAACGAGGAGGCAGACAGACTGGCAAAAGAAGGTGCAAAACTACCACAACCTGATACTATTAAAACATACGAAGAGTCAAAACGGCTTATTAGAGCTAGATACATGACCAAATGGGAAACCGAACATACTGGCTACACCAAAAACGATGCCTATTACCAGTTGAACAGAAAAGAGCAGGTCGTGGTCTTCAGACTTCGCACTGGCCACAATAGACTCACGTACCACCTATTCATCAAATTGAAGATAGGTGGCACCGACGAATGCCCGCGTGGTACCGGGAAAATGACCGGTGAGCATTTGCTGCAAAACTGCCCGACATACGAGGATCAGAGAGAGCAGATGTGGCCATCACCAGTCGCAACACTAGACAAGCTCTATGGCAGTGTTGACAGCCTCAGGATGACGGCTGCTTTTTTCGAAAAAATAATGGTTACTGTCTGACTGCGTACGATGATGAAGAAAAAGAAGAACAAGTAAATCCGAAAGTAAATTCACTAACAGAACAAGAGATTATACAATGGCTCAAAACTACTGAAAAATGAGAAAGGTGCTAAACTAAACGGAACCCGCCAAAAAATCTAGATAGCGGATAACTAAACCACCACAGAGATGATCCTATTACTCTTCAAGAAGATATGGGGACAAGAGACTATTCTAAAATAACTGAAATTCAGTCACCTTATCGAAATACTAAAGACAGGAAATCTGACACTCATGGCAGAAGCTGGTAAACACTCCTAACCAGGATACTGCTTGATCGTGTAAAAGATGCGTTAGATAGAAGTCTGCAAGAAGAACAAATATGATCCAAAGCTGAAAGACAAAATAGCATCACTCGAAAATTATCATAGAGCAATTTAGAGAATGGCAAACACACACCCATTCACGCACGCACGTCGCATACGCACACACACACACATGTATGTATGTGTGTGTATATATATATATATATATATATATATATATATATATTTAATTTTGAAAAGAGATAGGACTGAAACCGAAATTTTAAAAATATTGAAGCGACATAGAATACTAGATAAGTATTTAAGAATGAATCAAGTTGTCCATGATGAGAATTCATTTGATAAAGCTGCTGGAAGACCTCAATTTTGCAAATGATAAATGTGACTGATTGAGAACGAAGTCAGTTGAATTGCGATATCTTGGGCGGAACTTACGAAGACGCACGAACAGGAACAGATCGAGAGCATCTTCTATTGCGGCATTTGGTTACAAGATTAACCAAACGGATACATTATTGTGATAATGGTTGTCAATCTCATTGTCGATGTCTCTGAGTGTTTCGAGTTGACTTCTATCACTAAGGGTGCGACCATTCATAAGATCGTTGAGTGTTGCTGATCCCAGATTTAAACTCCGGCACTAGAGCTTAGCAGCAAGGAAATCGATGTGGAAACTGGCGCAGAGAAGGCTATTGTACAGTACCACGCTTTGATAATGACTTTTTGCTTTTTTCTTCTCTGAATACATAGACTTGCAAAATCTGCGTTTCATCTATTCAAATTTGTGACAATCCTTACCTCTGCTCATAATGTCAAGTTCCTCTAGCATTCCCTTCCTTTACACTTCTCCGTGTATCTTTCAAATGTCTGACATGTCTCTTCACCTGCTTGTCCAAATCCAAAGCATACCTAGTTATATCCGCAAGCTCTTGTTACATCACTCACTATTTTTTATACTTAATCCCAAAATCTATTAATTGATTTCTTATTTTTTTCAACAAATGCATACCTTTTATTTAGATCATTGAAAAAGTCTCGTTAGGTTATAGTTTGTCACATCGTTGAAGCATTCAGAGGATACATACTTTAATTAGTAAATTGAAAAGTGCAATCATATTTTCAACAGGAACTAGTAATCTATTAATGTTTTGATGCACACAATGATATTAATGAGTTATTTCTACGTTCATATACTTTTAAAAGGTGCAGATATAAATCGTGTTCACCGTAAAAGCAACAATTTCACACCCCTCCTAATTGCTGTGGCAAACAATGATGCGGACATTGTAAAACTTCTTCTTCAGGTAGGTTTAACGACAAAGTTGTAATGGTCCATTTGAAAATGCATGAAAATATGTCTTCACCACAAGTGCAATGTATGTGAGACATGTGTACATACAATACATTTTTTTGCCACTAACTACTATTTTCTGACCTCAAACAAAATTCCGTCCATATGGTTCCTTTTTCTTGGCCTTTGTTTGCATTTATAGTTGGTATTCCAACTTGGCGTTGGCGTTGGATGGGTCATACATTTAGGAAGCCGGTAGTAATGCATGACAGTCTCTGTTCTAGAATTTCAGAGGTAAGAGAAGCTGTTGTTGTTGTTACGGATCCAGCAGCAGCCTGGCTCTCGCCCTTCGGCTCAATGCCATGTAATGGTATCTGCAAGTGGTTATCAACTGTTGTCTAGTGTCATACAAAGTTTTTCATTTATCTAGCGTTGAAGGAAGAAGCATTTTCATAAAATCTTTGAGCGCTGAGCACTCAAAGAGATGATGATCGACGGTGTCATGTGTGCGTGCATACAGTTGGCACTCAGGAGTGTGTTGTGGTTGAATTATGTCCAGGTGCTTGTTAAGTCGAACGTTTTGGATTCTCAAAGAATGGTGCTCTGATTCTTCCTTGTGAGCTGGTTTATACTGTCATTTGAACCGTCTATGTCTGTAGCCCTCCCTGTGTTTCCCATGGCCCATCTGTTCAGCCGAGTTTATTCGTTTGCTGTTTGTAAAGTTGTTTATGTGTGTGGCTGTTCTTGTCTTGATCCCTCCTTTGCTAGTCTGTCTGTATTGTCATTGCCAGGTGTGTTTAGGGTCCAGTTATTCACTGCCGAACTCTTTTGACAACATGGGAAGTGATACTGTGTTCTATGTCTTGAGAAATTTGAAGAAGGTCAGGTTTCTATTGACCAGCAACATCTAATGCTTGAAGAACTTACATTGGAAATAACAATGTTTTGGAAATTTGAAGGCAATGCATCAAAAACTATCCTCATATGGTACAAAGTGGCTCCAAGTTATTTCAGCTTAATAGTTTGAGCAAATCTCGCCGCAAGCATCAGGGGATCCGTCCGGGTATTTTATGTAAACGCCAAAACCTGCTTTGATGGTGGCTTTAAATGCAGATCCATCAGTATATACATGTATCCATTCATCGGGATATGCATCAATCGTTCTTTTAGAGCACTTGGATGAGAACTTGTATCATCTTTTAATTGTTCCTATATTTCTGGCGTTTAAAAGAATCCTTGTGGAGGTACGTCTGTTACTACTCTCTGTAACTCTTGTCATCTTTCTGGGAGATATTATCTGTCTTTGATTTCCCTAACATGGTGAAGTACATACTTTTGATTAATTCTGTTTTTTTACTGGCAGTTTTCAACAAGGAGTCTGTTGGGATGATCCAGTTTCATTCTGCTACATCGTTAATACATTTTCATAACTGCTTCATCCCTCCTCATCTCAAGGGGTTTCACCTGTGTGTACATTTCTCAAGCTGACGTTGGTGTTGTCCTCACTGCTGCACTAATGAAGCGTTAACATTTTTGCACAGTGTCCAGGGATTTAGATTTTGAACAGGTTATTTGGAGCGCACTATTATATTCTATTGCTGAGCGCACATAACTAAGAGTATCCTTGTCTGAGTTCTCAATGATGTAATAGCAAGATTTTTAAAGAGCTGTAGACGTCACATCTTTATTCTTCAAATTCTGGATGTGATGCTTGAAGTTAAGTTGTTGGTCAAGTGTGACTCCAAGGAATGTGGGATGTTCTTTTCTAACAATTGGTGTTCCTCTAATCTTAAAATTATATTTTGTATGGCCATCTGGTGTGTAAGGGAGAGTACCTCAAGAAGACGATGGCACCAAGATATCCTGAGTATGACTGGCGGAGACTGGTTTTGTCAAGGGAACGAGTTTCTTTCAGACAGACTGTGATGGGAGCGACGTACTATAAAGGACATGCTACATGGTGATGATGGTCACCTTGTGGCTCTTGGTGAAGATGGTTTACAGTGTCCTTTCACAGTCGATTTTTAGTTTCCATTTTTGGCAGTAGTCATGCAGTCTCCTCAGCCATCGTGTCCCACTACCAATGTCTTCATGGCTCAGCAATATAGCCAGGTCATCAGCATACAAAGCTTTTTCGGCTTTGATCTGGTCAGCCAAGTCATTGATATCGATCAGAAAAAGAGTACACATACATTTTTAGCCTTGTGGTAATGCTTCTTCTAAGAGATCGCATCCTTCACCTTTGTCTTGATAGTTCGCTCAGTCAGAAAATACGCTATCCAATTGTAGATCTTGCTTTGAATTCCCATGTTAAACCTCACTATAAGAATACATTTCCTCCAAATGCTTTGGTTGGTCAGTTGTAGGTCATTGAAGATGGCCACTGTATTCTGGTTGTTCTGGAAGCCATATTTGATTCTTTGTGTTAGCCTAACAAACTGGACTTCTGCGCGCTACCAATTCTGAATCCTGCTTGTTCCTTGCATAAGATGTTATATTTCTCCAGGAACCAATAGAGACGAGTGTTTACCATTCTCTCTGCTAATTTGCCCAGACATGATGTTAAGGAAATTGGCCATGGCTATTTGGCTCATTTTGAGTTTTTGTTTTGTTTTTCAATACTGGCATTATATGTGCATTCCTCCAAGCATTGGGAAACTTTCTATTTCTCATGTCATATTCATCAATCTGATGACACCTTTTTTTTTTACCTCGAGTCTCCATATGAAGCTGTATTTCATTGTGGGACCTAGAGCTCATCTTCGGGGCCTGTTAGACCTTTTCCATGTTAAAATATACTTCAAATATAGAGTCATTGGCTTCTGGAAATTTCTCTTCGCACTTCAGGTAGCGAAAATGCTTCCTATCCTGTTCTGTATATTGTCTTGCTCTATTCACTGAAGCGATTCACTGTAGCGATTAAAGTGCTTGGAATTTTTGTGTGTGTCCATCTATAACGGGCTTCTGGTTCACTCCCCTCTTTCCCCCGGACACACTGTGGACCATTGACCAGGCTCTATTTCCATTATGCCCAAGATTTAATTTAGAGCATGTATCTGTCCAATTTTCATTTTTTTGCGTTCTGGACTGTGAGCTCCCAAAGAGAGCATGTCGTTAGAGGCGACTAACTGTATGACATCGCATAACACCGGCATTGGTTAGGTGAATTGTTAAGAGAATTATAGATGGTGCCTAACAGGCTGCGGATCTACTTTATTCTAGTGTTTTAGTCTATTAAGATGGACTCGCACATCGGTTAACGCCCCCTCGGCACTTATCCCAATACAGCTCAAGTCTAGCCGCTAAGCAGAAAATCCTCCTCCCGGCTACATCCAGCTCAAGCCAGAGCTGGGACCTGCACATGTGCATCTGCCTCTGTAGAAGTACAGGTCAACTAAGACAACATGTTTGTTTGATTAACGTTAATGTCAGCCTGTGAGAGGTGGGTTGGCCAGTTCCCTGCAATGATATTTTTACTTTCCCTTACTCATGCGCCAGGTACACATTTACAGCTGCTTTGACTGGAGAAGCGGTCCCCGATTAAAATCATGACCGGATTTTGTTTAACAATTATTTATCAATTGTCTCTTCGTCTTCATTGGAATGTGTCTTACCTGGAATGTGTGAGACCTGATAGGAAACCGCCTTAGCTTTCTAGTGTTCTTGATCTCACCTCTCTATTTAGCCTTGTATAATGTGACAATTTTTGAATCCCTCATGTCTTGGGGGTATGATGGCCTTTTTCCAACTCTTGTATAGCAAAAAGTGTAGCGGTTTCAAGAGTGCGTTTTTACAATGCGTGATCAGATCAGGTATTCGACCTCTGCCCGCTGCTTTGCCCAGTGTCAAATTGTCAATGGCTTTATTGAGATCTTCTAAAGATGGTTTGATGTCCAGCTCCTCCAATCTAGGATAGCCTTGAACAGCATTACGAGCTGTGGGATCGTATTGTCGTATGAGTAAAGCTCAGAGTAATGCTCTATCCATCGCTCCATCTGCCTGATTTTGTCAGTCATTTTCTCGCCATTAATCGATTTGATCGCCGCTGTCTGTGCACGAAACCAATAGTATTTTTAATGCCATCTCTGATATTGCCTGTTTCTGCAACAGTCTGGATATTTTCACTGAGGTTTAAGCAGTACTCATTTCCACAGCTTCGAAGTGTTTGCTGAACTTGGCTCCTGGCGGATTTTAGGAATTGCAGAGTAACTGCATTTGGAAGGAACTTGTAGTTAAGAAGAGCAGTGCGCCTTGCTTCGATCATGGGTGTCATATCATTTTTTTCGCTTGCAACCAATCATTGGATTTTGCAGTTTCTTTTTCCAAAAATAGCAATCGCAGTGATGTGGTTGTTGGATCTAAGTTTTTTCGAGGTTTCTGTAATAATGGCGCCACTTTGTGTAATTCTTATAGTTTCCTCAAAGGCGTCGTTAAAGCGAATGATCAGTACATAATCTGACATTTTGCTTGAGTCGATGTGTGGTTTACCTTCGTGTCTGGTGTGTTACAACTTTCTTGTTTGGAATTTAATTTTACATCGAACCAGTGCATGGTTTGTGTCACAGTCTGCGATATGGTAGGAGCGTGTGAGATCAGATTTGAGAATAGACCTTCTCACAAGATCAAATCAAGCTGATGGCAGTGCTTGGATCGAGGGTGCATCCATGAGACCTTATGTTGGGGCTTGGTCTGAAAGTAGGAGTTGATCACACATGTCCCATAGTAGACAGAGTACTCTAAAAGCCGTTTTCCATTTTCATTAACCTTGCCGCGTTCACATTTCCCAAAGACATTGTGATCGGCAGCCACTCTAGCATTGAAGTCGGCTAGTAGAAAAATGTGTTCCTGATAAGGTATGTTTATAATGACTGCTGAAAGATTCACATAAAAAGCATCGTTGGTTTCAGCTGTGGAGCACAAGGTAGGGTCATATGCATTGACAAGGGTGACGGGACCGAATATGTAGTACTTCTCACTAAGCGAGTTTTTTGAAGCCCTGCAATGTCAACATTGAGTCTTTTTAAGTCGTCGTTGATAATGCACCTTTTCTTGACATCATTTATTTTCTGAAGGTCAACAGACAGTTCTGTCAACATAGTACGGACGTCCAACAACCCAGGTAAATGTTTGATGTGGCACGTGATGTGTCAGTGTTGAAGTGTATGGCTCGAAGGCCTCTCCAAGGTACAAACCTTGCCATATTTCTAAGAAGAGCAAGCTATTTCCCGAGCAGCCTGTCCCATTACTCCACGAAGATAATTAATCCCAGAGAATGACATTAGTCGATACTGCCTGGAATCAGCAACGTCGCAGGAGTTGTCAGAATATTGGTTGATACACCAATGGGCTGCTTTATGGACTTCAGCTATATATATATACATACACACTTAATAGTTGTCCATCGTTGTCGATGAGGACCTCTGACTTCATCTTTGTCTCAAGTTTCCCAATTGGGTGTTGGTGCGCACAGGCCAATGCGGTCACGAAAACACCTGCTGCATAACGGGCACACAATGTCTATAGAAGGTGATGGTGTTCCCGCTGTACGTGATTTTCGGGTTTCGCGTCTGGTCTGGACTTTCACACCTCGGTGGTCTTGACTGGTAGCTACACTCGCTTTGACAGCGCTTCTCCAGTTACATCTGTTTTACGCAAGACATTCGCAGGTGGTGACTTCTACCCAGCAACTTTTCAATGAGTCACTCAGACCGTCTTTAACACGTTTCTTTCTGCACCTTTCTCGTGCTACCTTCTTTCAGCTCGCCGTAGAGCAGTTTCTTTGGGGGTCGTTCATCTGACCGACGAACGAGATGTCCGGCCCATCGTAGTCGCGACTTTTTTAGTAGGGCAGATCAGCTCTCGGGAGAACATCGATGTCAATGACACAATCTTGCCATCGAATATGGAATATTCGCCTCAGGCAACCTGTGTGTAAGTGGTTTAGCTTCCTTGCATCTCCAGAGTATACAGTCCAGCTTTCGCTGGTGTAGAGTATGATTGTAATAATGGTGGCAGGGTAGACTTTGAGTTTTGTCTTGACGCTGATGCCACAACGTTCCCACACCATCGAACGCAATGTACTAAAGGCTTTGCTTGACATTGCTATTTTTGTTTGCCACCTCATGATTGAGCATGTCTCGATAGCGTGCTGCCCAGATACGTGATATTATCTTCGATAATCAGCGTCTGCTCGCTGACTGTAGTCTTTGGTTTTGTGTGCGGCATGCCTGGTGCTGGTTGGTACATGACCTCCGTTTTTTGGCATTCATGGCCAGGCCGACATTTCTTTTATGCGGCATAGAACCAATCTATTCCCACCTTCATGTTCAGTTCTGAGTTGCTGTTCAAAGCGCAGTCGTCAGCAAACATAAGCTCTCTGATTATGTCGCAAGTCACTTTGGTTTTGGCCTTCATTCTTTTGGGTTTGAGTGGCTTGCCATCCGTGCGGTATTTTGTGTTTATGCCAAACTCCAGCGATCTGATGGCGTGACCACGAACGTCATGCTGAACAGATTCGCGGCGAGTACACATCTTTGCTTTACTCCATTTGTTACTTGTTACGTTTTAGAGATTTCTTCGCCGCCCACTACATCAGTTACATACCTTCGTGTAGCTGTTTCACCATAGTTATGAACTTGTTGAGGCAGCCATACTTGGGCATGATCATCCACATCCCTGCTCTGTTTACCTTATAATTTGTCTTTGTCAAATCAATAAATATGGTGTACAGGGCCTGGTTTTGTTCCCAACACTCAGCTTCTTATTGGTGACCCGCAAAAATAATGTCCACTGTTTCTCTTCCGGCTCTGAATCCACATTGGCTTTCTGGGAGGTGGTGAGTTTGTTCAAGGTGTTTTTTGAGCGCTTGGTTCTTGCCTGCAACTAAGAGCAACGATATTTCACAATGATTGTCGCGTTCCTGACGTTTGCCTTTTATCTTGTAAATGTGAACGATTGAGGCGTCCTTCAGATTCTGCGGAATTACTTCTTCAGCCCACATGTTGCAGAAGAGTTCAGTAATCCTTCTGGTGAGGGATGGGCCAGCTGTCTTGTAACCTCTGCTAGTATTGCAGCAAGACCTAGAGCTTTTCCTATAGACATCGCTGATGAACTCATCATGTATGGACGATGGGTGGTTTAGTATTTTGCACAAGTGGTCCCCCCATCTGTCTAGGATATGAGCCTTATCTGTTAGCAGTGCCCCATTTGCATTGCGAACTGGGGAGTTATGAGAGAACTGCGGTGTGGAAGAGTACTTTAAGCCTTGTAAAACCAATTGGTATCATGATGCTCGGCTCGATCTCTTCAGCTCTTTCACTGAGCCAGGATTCTTGCATCTCTAAATCTGGTCTGCATCATTGTAGACCACGTTTGCTGACGGCGATGGTGTGTCCTTAGGTGTTATCTGTGCGCGTCATGTTTTGCATAGAAAAGGTTTTGGATTTCCAGATCGTTGTCATCAAACCAGTCCTGGGGTAGTTGTCTCGCCGCAGCGACTCAATTTCAACCAGTGTTCGTAAAGCGATCTCAGTCCCGCCAGGCGGAGCGATAGCGCGGGCTTGCGGAAAACGCTCGCCTGCCTTTCCCCGTAGTGCGAATTGGGTGCGGTTTGTGGTAGTGGCTCCTCCACCGAGGTGCGCTAGTCTGGTCCGTATCAGGAAACGTGGTCCGTCCCTGGTGATTTATCTAAGGCTTATAGCAGAGCTCGACAGTACGTCTCGCTGGTGGTCCGACTCTCGCAAAGAGCTTGTGACCGGCAAATGGAAAGCAGGAATCGTTGCCTCGAGGCCCTGCGTTCTCCCTACGGAGAAGGGCAGGCCGGCAGGCCAAATTGTCTCTAGTCCCAGTGAAATTCATCGCCGAGGTCGTTGGGATCCGTTCTGCACAGAGCGCTGCCATCCCTCCTCGAGCGAGCCCGGTCGGTCGGTCGTCTGGTGCGTGTGGGAGGCCCCTGTCAGGCGGTCCTAGGTCGACGGAGTGAGGGACGGGTGGAACAACCGTCCGTCCGTCCCGTCAGTCGGTCCCTGCGGCCGTCCCAGTGAGGCTTTTTGCACACCCTTCCTCCGCCGACCGGTGTGCGCAGTACGTACGTCTCCGACAGATATCTGGTTGATCCTGCCAGTAGTCATATGCTTGTCTCAAAGATTAAGCCATGCATGTCTAAGTTCACACTGTCTCACGGTGAAACCGCGAATGGCTCATTAAATCAGTCGAGGTTCCTTAGATGACACGATCCTACTTGGATAACTGTGGCAATTCTAGAGCTAATACATGCTTACCAAGCTCCGACCCTCGCGGAAAGAGCGCTTTTATTAGTTCAAAACCAATCGTCGTTTCCCCTCGCGGGGTTGCGGCGTCCCCACTGGTGACTCTGGATAACTTTGTGCTGATCGCATGGCCTCATGTGCCGGCGACGCATCTTTCAAATGTCTGCCCTATCAAATGTCGATGGTACGTGACATGCCTACCATGTTTGTAACGGGTAACGGGGAATCAGGGTTCGATTCCGGAGAGGGAGCATGAGAAACGGCTACCACATCCAAGGAAGGCAGCAGGCGCGCAACTTACCCACTCCCGGCACGGGGAGGTAGTGACGAAAAATAACAATACGGGACTCTTTCGAGGCCCCGTAATTGGAATGAGTACACTTTAAACCCTTTAACGAGGATCTATTGGAGGGCAAGTCTGGTGCCAGCAGCCGCGGTAATTCCAGCTCCAATAGCGTATATTAAAGTTGTTGCAGTTAAAAAGCTCGTAGTTGGATCTCAGGCGCAGGCGGGCGGTCCGGCTCGCGCCGGTTCACTGCCCGTTGTCTCCTGCCCTACCGTCTGCCGGCTCTCTCCCACGGGTGCTCTTCGCTGAGCGTCCTGGGTGGCCGGCGCGTTTACTTTGAAAAAATTAGAGTGTTCAAAGCAGGCCTCGGCTGCCTGAATAATGGTGCATGGAATAATGGAATAGGACTTTGGTTCTATTTTGTTGGTTTTCGGAACTGGAGGTAATGATTAACAGGGACAAACGGGGGCATTCGTATTGCGGCGTTAGAGGTGAAATTCTTGGATCGCCGCAAGACGAGCTACTGCGAAAGCATTTGTCAAGAATGTTTTCATTAATCAAGAACGAAAGTCAGAGGCGCGAAGACGATCAGATACCGTCGTAGTTCTGACCATAAACGATGCCGACTAGCGATCCGCAGGAGTTGCTTCGATGACTCTATGGGCAGCTTCCGGGAAACCAAAGTGTTTGGGTTCCGGGGGAAGTATGGTTGCAAAGCTGAAACTTAAAGGAATTGACGGAAGGGCACCACCAGGAGTGGAGCCTGCGGCTTAATTTGACTCAACACGGCCAACACTGAAATGATTGACATGCCGAGACCACTCTTCTGGAGTCTAATATGGAACTGGTGCTGGACTTAGACCCCCAGAAATCTGGGGTTATGTCCCCTGTGGCTCGGTTTTGTCTGCATCCAGTGTTTGATAAAGGAATTGACGGAAGAGCACTATCAGGAGTGGAGCCTGAGACCTAAGTTAACTTACCACGCCAATACTGCAGAATGACTATCAAAAAGTACACCTTCGTGGGGTCTAATAGAGAACATGTGCTGGAATTAGACCCTCGAAAATCTTTGGGGCTACCCTTTAAGAAAATTGATTGTCTCGCTAAGGGAATTGACGGAAGGGCACCACCAGGTGTGGAACCTGCGGCTTAATTTGACTGAACACGCCAATACTGTAGAACAACTGACAAATTGAGAGCACTGCCGTTTGGGTCTAATAATGAACGTACGCTGGTATTAGACTCACGGACGACAAGTCAGCTCTCAAACACTCAAATGAAAGAACGCTACGGAAATCGTGTTTAACTCCGCAGAAACCGCAGATTTCAAATACCTGGTCATTGACAAACAAAAGCCCTCAATAAATTCGTCTGACCAAATAGTGAACGGGTGCTGGAAATAGATCTGAAGACAGGTCAGTTTTACCCTACAAATGACAGGGCGTTGCTACGGAAAACCAGCTCAAATCGAGAGGAGCCGCAGACACTTTGGTTCACGTACCAGGCTGATAAGCCAAGGGCGCGAGGCTACCATGTGGGGGATTACGGCCGAACCCTTGAAAGCCGCAATCCCGCCCAAAATCTCAGCACCACTGCAATGGGAGGCTCCTACATGCTCGGGACCTGGGGCTTGCGCCCCAGCCCTATCAGGTAGAGCCACAGTAAGAGGTCCTTGCCGCCCGCAAATCAAAGCGGGCGGACAACTGCTTGATACTCACCCTATACGGCGATGGGGTGCGAAAAACACCAACCAAAGACTTAGAACCTGGTCGGGGTGTCGAAAACAGTAGAGCAGCCACCACACTGTGAACTGTCAAGACTCAACCACTGACCATGAGAGTTGTCCGCACACCAGGCGATCAACATCTCTGTGACATTACCAGACTTGTCCTCTGGCTAAATGCACTCCGGTTACGATATCTACCTCTGTACGTTATCAGCCATAACTATCATGCTGGACGCAGAAGAGATGCAGACCAGCGGACATTGCACACCTGCCCCACTGTGTCAACACCCCAGGTGGCGGGGAATGCTAGGCGTACCATCCCTGCATAGAAGCCAAGAAAATAAAGGGAAAAAGAGATACCCCACTCACATGCAAATGCTACGTTTCTGGCAGGACGTGACGATCCTGGGATACAGACACACTGGACTGCCTCTCTTCCGGGTAAACAAGTCCATCTCATATATCACATATCACCATTGCACCCTATAGACACGAGTAGTAAAGACTCGATAGTCTGGTAAGACAACTTCCATAGGAGAGAAAACTCTGATCGTAAACAACTGCTGCCTTGCAGATAGGCTGGGGACAGCCAAAGGCTAAGGAGGGCATCCCTACAGAAACGCCTGTTGAAATCGGATGCACGGGGCCGCAAGCCTAACAAAACAGTGCAACGTAAATCACAGTATGATGGCAGCACAACCTATTCGAAAAACGTATGGCGCTCATCCTGAGGAGACCCGCCAGGCAGCGATAGCGCCGGGCCCCACGCCTCGAAGGGGCCCACCCTTGACTACTGGTGGTCACCCACCCATGTGTCGTGGAGTCAAGGCACATGGCTATGGGGAAACGACTATTGGCCAAAACCTCAAGAACCTCAAAATATTACAGTGGAATGCGGAGGGAGTCATTAACAAAAAACTTTCCCTAACACACCACCTGCATGAAGGTAAGATTGACGTGGCATGTATCCAGGAAACGCACCTCAACAATAACCATAAATTCTCAATCAGAGGATACCAGACTTTCCGTCTAGATAGAGAAGGCCACAAAGGAGGGGTCCTGATACTGACCAGAAACAGCATACCGAGTAGCGCGGTACCTGTCAATCACACCGGACAAGCAGAAATTGTAGGAGTTGACATAATGGCTCAAGAGACGAAGCTCCGCATTTTCAATCTGTACGGACCACCAAACAGAGACCTATCGCTCTCGAGTATGGAGGTCAGAGACTCCAACTGCATAGTGGTTGGAGATTTCAACAGCCACTCGGAGAGATGGGGATACTCTGACACAGACAGCAGAGGTGACGAAGTGGAAGATTGGGAGATAGATGCAAATCTCTCCCTAATCAATAGGCCGGAGGATAGCCCTAGCTTCTAATCAAGAACATGGCATACCACCTCGACTCCAGATTTGGCCTTCTCCACACAGGACATACACTATAAAATAGACCGCCAGGTGCTAAACCAACTGGCAGGTAGCGACCACAGGCCGATCAGGCTAACCATTGACATGGAAGTAGGCCCACAGGAAACAAAACCGCTCCCACGTTGGAATTACAAACGAGCCGACTGGGACAGATTTGCAATCCTGACAGATGGGCTGTGTGAAACCATCAACACACGAAACACCAAAATGAAGCCCATGGTAGAGAGCCTAAGCAAGGCAATAATGCAAGCCGCCACTGAAACCATCCCAAGAGGAGCCAGGAAAAACTATAAGCCCTACTGGAATGATGAGTTACAGAAAGTGGAAGATGCAGTAACAAATGCTAGGAACATGGCAGAACGAGAAAAATCCGTGGAGGCAAACATCGCCCTCAAAGCCGCCGCGGCGAAGTACAAACACACTCTCAAGCAAACAGCAAGAGAAAGTTGGAAAAATAAAACGGAAAGTTTAAACCTGGACAAAGAAGGGAACAAGCTATGGAAGCTAGTCAGAGCCATGAACGACGAAACCCCGTCAAATAAACAAATTACTATCAAGCAAGGCGAGAACTTGATCACAGGTAAGAAAGCCGCAAACGCCTTTGTCGATCACTATGCCAGAGCAAACCACATCGAGGTCCCTGCAGATAAGCATACAGACATTAGCGAAGAGCTAAAGGGGCACGAAAACATAAACACGGCTCCTGAAGAGCACATGATGGCCAAACTAACAATGCGCGAAATGGAAGAGGCTATGAGAACACTAAAGAGAAGGAAATCTCCCGGAAAAGACGGGATAACAAACGAAATGCTGATGGGGCTGGGCCAAACAGCGAAGAAAAAACTACTATCAGTCCTGAACCAAAGCTGGAAACGGGGTATTGTACCCCAGGCATGGAAAGATGCAATACTGGTACCAGTACCAAAAACAGGAAAGGACAAAACAGATCCGAATGGATACAGGCCCATAAGCCTACTGAGCTGTGTCGGCAAGCTGATGGAACGGATAATAAACACCAGACTGATGTGGCATCTGGAAGAAAAACGAATACTAATTCCACAGCAAGCCGGCTTTAGACAGCACAGATCCACTGAGGACCAGGTCATCCTCATAGCCCAGGAGATAGAAGATGCCTACCAGGCACAGAAACACACAGTAGCTGTCTGGGTGGATCTGGAAAAGGCATTTGACAAAGTCTGGAAGGATGAACTTAGAGTCAAGCTAAGAAGAAGTGATGTTTGTGGGAAGATGTACAAGTGGATCAACCACTACCTCAAACAAAGAACGGCCAGAGTCCAAGTACAAGGGCAGATGAGCAAAAAGGTGACACTCGAGCAGGGAGTACCCCAAGGGGGAGTACTGTCACCCACACTCTTCCTGGTATATATAAACGATATTACAGAGAATATACCAAGAAGAGTCCATAGCTCAATGTTTGCAGACGATCTGGCTATGTGGACCTCTGAAAAGAATCTCACCATAGCAAGAAATCGGATGCAAACGGCCCTAACATCGCTGGAAGAGTGGGCGAACTCATGGCTGGTCAAAATAAACGAGGAGAAAACCACGTGCACAATATTCTCGCTCTCATTAAAACCCCAAAGTACCAAATTAAGCCTAAATGGCAAAATCCTGCAGCCAAACGACAACCCAACCTATCTGGGAGTCACATTTGATCGGCGCATGACATGGAAAAGTCAGATTGAGAGAAACCGAATGAAAGCCAGAGAAAGAATGGCGATCATGAGGAAACTTGCTGGCACAAGCTGGGGAGCAGACGAAGGCATACTAAAGAAACTGTACACTGGAAGAGTGAGACCAGTTCTCGAGTATGGCATCGCGGCATGGACAACAGCAGCGAAGGCGAACTTCGATAAAGTTAACAAACTTCAAAACCAAGCCATGAGAATTATAACAGGTGGCATGAAGTCAACGCCAATTGTAGAACTTGAAAAGATTACAAAACTGCAATTCATGACCGACAGAAGAGACTGCAGAGCCCAGCTGCAGTCAGAGAAACTCCGAAGACTGACGGACCACCCAATGTACCAAAGGCTAAACAATTTGGGAACTGGGAAACTAAAGCGGAGAAACTTTGCAGAAATAGCCAAAGCAAAGATGCACGAAGATCCCATAAACGCACTAACAACACCAAAACCCATCACTACTGTACGAAAACCTACTTGGAGGCAGGATATATTTCCAGAGGTGGTAGAAAATATACCAGGTATTGCAAACAAAAACTGCCAGACCGAAAAAGAAAGGAGAGACACTACCCTGAGCTTCATAACGAAAAGCTACCCAAGCATGGACTGGACCCATGCATACACCGACGGTTCTGTAACAAACACTACACAGAACGGAGGGGCAGGAGCATTCCTGAACCTACCAAATGGCAGAAAAATAACACTGTCATTCGCTACTGGTAAGTACACAAGCAATTTCAGAGCGGAGGCAGAGGCACTGAGGGCGGCAGTGGAGGAAATGGCAACACACAGTGAAAATGAGAGCCACATAGTCTTGCTGACAGATGCTCTCGCCGTAGTCACAGCGCTAAAAAGCCAGAAAAACACTGAGCTTAATGACTTAAGAGCAGCACTCTGCAAACTGTGCCAGCTGTCCGCACCAAAAAGGGTAGTGGTACAGTGGGTTCCGTCACACTGCAACATCCAAGGCAACGAGGAGGCAGACAGACTGGCAAAAGAAGGTGCAAGGCTACCACAAACAGATACCAGTATGACGTACGAAGAGTCAAAACGGCTTATCAAAGCCAGGTACATGAACAAATGGGAAACCGAACATACTGGTTACACCAAAAACGATGCCTATTACCAGTTGAACCGAAGAGAGCAGGTCGTTGTCTTCAGACTTCGCACTGGCCACAATAGACTGAGGTACCACCTATTCAACAAATTGAAGATAGGGTGTACCGACGAATGCCCGTGCGGTACTGGTAAAATGACCACTGAACATCTGCTGCAGAACTGCCCGACATACGGGGATCAGAGAGAGCAGATGTGGCCATTGCCAGTGGAACTGCAAGACAAGCTCTATGGTAGTGGCGAGAGTCTCAGGATGACCGCTGCTTTTTTCGAAAAAATAATGGTTACTGTCTGACTGTGTACGCAGAAGAAGAAGAAGAAACCAGTCCTTATGCTTGAGCCTGAGTTGGCCAATTTGTTTAACTGCTGTATTGTAAAGACAAGAGTGTTTCTCAGCGATGTTCAGTTCTGTTTGATGTCATTCTTTACAAACCGAATCTCAGATAGTCTTCCTTCAAGCCCTCCTGGAAGCCGCTTCTTTTAGGTTCGCATTTCAACTGAGCGACATTTAGCCACGTCGGTGATTTCTTTCCATGGGGGCGCATCTTGGGCTGGATCTTGAAGTCGATGGTCAGTCCAGAAAGAAATTGCGCCATTTGTCGACCTTACTTTTTCGTTCTGATCTGTGGCAAGACGACTTGAGATTGCACAGGATGGATATTTTTTTCTACTTGAAGCATTTCCCGTAAACAATTATCCCTCAACGCAGGCCAGGGAGATGACATCTATCATTGCCTGTCGTAACTTTCCCATAAACGCAGGAGGTCGCGAGGACATCACTCAGCGGGCGAGTTGTGTGTTGGACATCACTCCTGGACGACGTGTTCTAGTCCATTGCAGCCCTGTGTTACATTTCAGTCACAACAAAACCGACTTTCTGCAGCTAGGGCAAAAGACGCTAATAAGGTGTTCAGCTGTGTGCACTCGATCCTGCAAATACGACATAGATTTAACAGTAGTACTAATTAATATTGCCCTGAAGTAAATGTGGGAATTCCGTGGCGAAGTGGTTAAGCGGTCGGCCTCGTGATCAGGTGGTGTTGGTTCGACTCCGGACTCTGTCGTCTTTTTCATGGGCGCTTGATGCAGAGTTCCCTGCATCTCGTAGTCGCCCCCTAGTCGTCTTGTCCGTGACTTGCCACTGGGGTTGGGCGGCTCGAGACGAGAGAGTGAGGATAAAAAGTAGTGAGGTTAATCCTTACTAAAAATAGCGCTAGCAAAATTAATTATGCCATGATCGTCTTCGATGGACTGCGGCCTTTGTCTTGCTTTGCCTTGATGTCCATTGTCAGGATAATCGGAGGAAAAAGACATAAAAAATGGAAAATAGCTATACATTTCCGTGAACACAAGTCTAAGTCGTCGACTAGTGTGAATTCCAGGCAAATCCGTTTCCTGACGGCATCCATAATGCGATGTTAGACCAGATAATATAACGTGCGTCTGGAAAATGCAAGCACAGCACAACCGCCTAGAAGACCACGGTCCACCTTCACGAGCATTGTGCTCGGTTGCATTTTCCTGACGCACGTGATATTACCTAGTCTAACATCACATTTTAGATGCCTGGAATTCAAACTAGTCGACGACTTTACACTTGTATTCACGGAAATGTATAGATGTTTTCCATTTTTTATCTTTTTTCCTTCCGATTCTCCTGACTGGACATCGGTGAAATATTAATTAGTACTACTGTTAAATCTATGTCGTATTTGCAGGATCGAGTGCACACACAGCTGAACACCTGATTGGCGTCTTTCGCCCTAGCTGCAGAAAGTCGGTTTTGGTGTGACTGAAATGTAACACGGGGCTGCAATGGACTAGAAGTGATGTCCAACACACAACTCACACGCTGAGTGATGTCCTCACGACCTCCTGCGTTTATAGGAAAGTTACGACACGCAACGATATATGTCATCCCTCTGCGGTGCCTTGAGGGATAATTGTTTACGGGAAATGCTTCGGGAGTGAACCATAAGACAAAATCTCCAGCCTGTGCTATCTCAACTCGTCTTGATCATGTCTTGCCACTGGCCACATGCAGCTCAGAACGAGAAAGTGAGGTCGACAAATGGCGCAGTTTCTTTCTCTCTTTAATCCAAATCACCGCGCGTCACCCATTTCAGCTAACACAGCAAGAGAAAGGACTGTTCTCACTGCTATATAGAGAGAGTGTTCTTCATCACATGTGATGGACGAATATCATCACTACCAGGATCGCGTCAATACCCCATCTCGTTTGCCAGGTTGCCATGAAAACAGTTCTCTTCCATGAAGATCTGCCTGGAAATGAGTTGAGAGTCTTGCATAGTTTACACACACACACGCACGCATATATATATATATAGATGTAAAATAAATATATTGTTCATGAAAACACACAATGAGTAGGGTTACTCTTTTGTGGGCACTGAAAAGTATGTTAATTGGCCGGTTGTCGTAGCTTTGCTCCTCCACAATGCTGTGATATACTTGGCTTCACTTGCGTGTCGCTTGCTGCTTCGGCGATCACGTTGATCCCTCACTTCGTTAGTTAGACTGCCACCAACACAGGCTTTTTTTATGAAGGGCTGCGAGGAAGCCGAAGTGAGGGTCTTGCCAAGTATATTTTGCCTGACCTTGAAAAACATGTCTAATCAGGTATGTTTTACCTGGTCTTCCTCTCCATCAATATATATATATATATATATATATATATATATATATATATATATATATATATATATATATATATATATATATATTGATCTTGACGGTCTGTTCCTCAGCTTTGTTGCAAGTCCCAACTTGGTTTCCAGCGGGCCCTGTCTTGGGTAACGGAAGTCCAGTGCGTGGTAAGTGATCCTCTAGAGACATGGCAGATGGTGCAGCGTCCAGCAAGGGCGTCTTACCAACACATTGGAGGTCTTCCCCACGTACTCTTCTTACCTCTGTGGTTCCATCAAACATCGTAGCTTGTGACCAGTTCATTTATGTTTTGCCTTGTTTGCATGGATTATCGCAACCTTCACCAGAGACAATTGTGTTATGGGGGTGTGATATATTTGTTGCACAGTACTCACAGCCGAATCTTCCATCCTTCCTGGTTACTCCTGCTATGTCATTCTACAACTGAGAACGAAACCGTTAAATTGTCACGGCCTTAAAGCATGTCTTCTTATCTAAAAAGTTTCGGTTTGTCATGAGAGTTCTGTAAAGTCTCAGGCTAACTTTTTCGATATTTCATTAGCAGTGTAAGTGTCGTTTAGTGCTATCACTTTTAATGATTTTTGGATAACTAATCTTCATATTAAACATTCTTGTGCCCAGTTAGGACCCATATAGCACCACTGCCTCACAGAGAGCATGTCGTAAGAAGCGACTAACTGTGTGACATGGCAAAACACCAGCCATGGTTAGCTGGTTTGTTTAGAGTAGCATAGATGTGGCATAACAGGCTGCGAGCCTACTTTGCTCTAGTGTTTGAGTCTATTAAGATGAACTCGAACATCAGTTTACCACCTAAAGCAGCGGAGTATTAAGCTGCTCAAGCCTAGCCCGCTAAGCAGGAAATCCTTCTCCCGGCTATATCCAGCTCATACCAGAGCTTGGGCCTGCACAGGGGCATAAGCCCCTGTAGAAGTACTGGTCGACTAAGATCTAAGAAGACTGCCATACTGGCAACATTTTGTAAATATAGAACGTTTTCTGTTTCTAGGAATCGACGGACATAGCCATAGGTGTACAGTCTCTCTCAGAAAATAGCCCAGGGTATTGATGCTGAAGGCCTCTGTAGCTCACTGGTTGTACACTTTCTTGCTTTGTCGTCTCATTCGCCCTACTCCGCTCGAACCTCGTTTAATGTCAAACGTTTACATCCGGTGGATTGCTGCTTCACCAACTGCGTTGTCCTTATCTAACAGGCGGCCATTGATTACTTTCAAAATGCTTATCCTTCACTAACATACCCACGATTGGAGCTTGTGAAGCCAAGATGTCCGCTTTTTCATTGCCCTAAACCCCAGCATGACCAGAACAATAGATCCAAATCAACCTCTCGAGGTTTGAGGCCTCGATAGCTGCTATCCACTCGTAAAGAAGTCTCAGATATCCATCTCTGTGCCGATGTCACTGCTTACAACTCCATTCTCAAACTGGGGGTTTGTTTGTATATATACCCTACTGCACTCGGCCACGACCTGTCCTCTCACTCTAGCCGAGAAGCCCCAGCATGATGTCCCGTTGAGCCTAACTGATCCGTCGGTGTAAATGACAGCATGCCTGTCCTGCGTGTTATCCTTTATCAGCAGATAACGTACTTGATAGTGTGAGGATGCCCAGTCCGTAATCTACAACCGACAACACACCCTGGCGCTGTTCCAAGTTGGCAGTAGCCATAGTCTTGAGTGCTCATAGCCCTCACCTACATCTTGTCACGGTCTTGTCAACATGCCGATTATAGGAGAGCCTGCGATCAAATGTCGTTCCGAGGTATTTCAACCTGTCACACCTGTCAATGGTGCATCCCTGAAATGTGATGACTGGCAGTTCAGCCTTTACTATATAATGATTCAAACATCACCATATCATCCATGCCTTGTTCGGATTGATCTTAAGTCGCCACATGACTGTGAGATTGCTTGCAAACGTTTCCTGGATGTCTTTGACCAACTCTTGCCTGTCTGAGCCAGTCCTGTACGTTAGGATGTCATCTGTTAACGTTCGCCCTGTCCTGTGGGTTGAATGTTTGCCACGTTTACTGTGTAGATATTGAACAGCACCGATGATGATGTCATAGATCTCAAGTGTAGCGCAACTGTTCCACCAGGGCAGCTTATATCCAAGTTAATAGCCACGAATTTAATCCACACTGCTTCAGACATGTCATTGAAGTCCCAAAATCAATACGGCTGTGTGCGTCTTTCAGGTCGAGTGCCACTGTTTCTTACTTTGACTGAAAACACTCATACGCATCATTCCCGAAAGTTCCAGCGTTACCTGGTCTCCATCGCTGTTCTGTAGCTGTCCAGCGTATCAGGTAGGATATGCCTCCGTTCAAAGTAGGACATTTTTTTCCTGGCCACCATCTTCTTGAGCAATTTGCCATATATTCTGTATGGTGATTATTCGATAGCTGCTGAGTGGGTGCAGATAGATATTGGAAGCCAGTCCTCAGGCACATATAACTTCTCTATCTATACTGCTGTTGAACTCCTTCACCATATCGCTTATCTCTGTCTCATACAACTGCTTGATGTGGCAATACTGGACTTCATCAGGACCTGGGGCGGTGTTTTTGCTGGTACGTAGGCTACCTCAGCCTCGGTGATGAGGTCTGCATAAGCCTCTTCTCTGCTGGCTGCGTCTAAAATGCTATTCCAAATTTCCTGAAGGGCATCTATGTGAAAAAACCCACACTTCTCTTTATCTTTCTGCAGGTGAGTTTCTGTGGTGTTCTTGAATGTTAGGGATACGCTCGCGCTTGAATGTTAGGGATACGCTCGCGTTTGGTCTTCACATTCATCTTTCGATGCATGTGCCAGAACTTCTGGAGAGTCTTATCATTACCCCCACCTGTAATGAACTTATCCAACCACTCGTTTTTGGACTCATGGCTAATGCTTTAAAGGAATTGGCTATGCTTTTTTTGCTGCTTCTTCTCATTCAAAGCGTCGACATTAGTGCCTGATCTCTTTCAGGGTTTTCCCACCACTCCTTTGTTGCCGCCTCCTTTTCTCTTCAGGCCGTTTCAACAACTTGATTCTACCAGGGACAAAGCGGAATCTAGTGGTCCTGCCTTCAGATCTGGCGAAGCTTGGTCAATACAATATCATGTTATATATATTTATATATATATATATATATATATATATATATATACATATATATATATGAACATCTGTTTGGCTCTCCTGTGTCTGGTGTATTTTACTATGTACGACACATGTCAGTTGATCGCTCTCTTGTGCCCTTAATACATCCCAAAGTGTGGATGGAGCAACATCACTGAATATAAGTGCCAGGCCCATGCTGAAGTCGGATGCATTGGGCCAACAGGCGCAAAATAAAAACCACAGTGCAACGCACACCGCCTTGGGGATTATAGAAATAAGCCGAATGCAAAAACAAAACAAAGTACCAGGTCAATACCATTATCCGTATCCCCGGGTCAAGATCCTAATCTTGTTGGACGTTCGTCATTCACGTTAATACGATTTGTGTGAACTAATGCCTGGATCAAAGCTATCTCTTGCCTATTTTCGGTGGCATTTACCCACTCCTTTGCCTATCATTAATTAAAGTCACCTGTAATGAGGCACTTGATGCCCTGCGGTTCTGACAATTATGACAGAAAGTCCTCGAACAGGTGGTCTACTTGAGCGTATACGTTGTAGAGTATCACTTCTTGGTAGTCGATTGTCAGTACAATTCATTGTAGCTCGACATCCTCAAGTGCTAGTATCTATCCATGTATGGGGGAGTTCTTGCTTCACATACATCGCTTGCCGGGGCCGCATGGATTACGCTAGCACCTGTCTCCTGGACACTTAATGGTAACATTGTCTGTCAAGCAGGTCTTCCGGATCATGAAGATGTCGAAATCGTTTAACAATTTTGGAAGAATGACATCGCGTTGGGTAGATCTACAGCAATTACAGTAGCCTATACGGACATTTTTGAACCCAAGTCTCTCTGACCTTCTTTGACCTTTCCTCTTTCCGGCTTTTGTCTTTCTCTTTCTCCTCTTGTCTCCCCATCCTCGCCTTCTGCATCCACCTTACTTGTCGCGATTTACTGGAGATATCGACGTCAGAGCACGATCTCCGTAGCTCTTGCGAAGACTCTTATGTGTGGTTTGTTATCACAGTTTTCCTTTTCATAGAAGAGTTGCCTGTGTGGCTAAGGAGTCTCCTCTACTCGATTTGTTGTCGGTTGTCTACGGAAAGATTAGGTCTTCCTGCTATTACTGAGGTGCATTTTACTGGTCATTTGAAGACAATACTGTTTACTAATTAAAAGAATAATGTAATAAAATCAGATATTCTGTTGCAGAATATTCAAGACATCGGACTTAGTCAAAAGGTTTTTAACAGAAAATACACTTGCTCCACTCTATTATCAAGCACATTTACTATACTACAATGCAGCATTTGCTTTTGCTTCCACCGGTGTACAAATCTCGTCACTTTCAAATATAGGAACCTTTTGTTTTAGAATCCGTGGAAAAATGTTACCACGTTGCATTGAAACAAAGAATTACTACAGGTACACGAAAATGGTAACATATTTGTCACTAACCAACCACCGAGCAAACATATAAACAGTAATTAAGTTGCTAGAGAAACATTTAATTAATTCTAATAACACTGCTGCTAATTTCATTTATAACAAAATATGTTTCTTCAGTAAATGTTATTCAAAATACTGATAATGTTGATTTTCTTCTATTTTCATTTCAACCATACGTGTATCATATTGATATTTATTCGATTATATAAGCCATTAACTATCATTGCAGACAATTTGAAAGGGGATAATGTGAATTATGTATATGTATATTTGTCCCCATAATGTTTAAAAAAAATTCACCCAGTTTTGCAAAATTACAATATTACAGACCGCCTATTTATAAATGGAGTCAACAGGGTTTGAATGCTGGCTCAAGCGGTCTTAGACTTTATATTTTCTTTTATGCTTTCTGATGCTATTCGTGTTGAAACACGGAAGTGCATATCAGACGCAGGGCTAATGAGCAGCTGTTCAATCTGAGGCGTCTAATTGTCCACCACAAAGCTGAAACAAGCAGCAATCATAGATCTCCTCTTTCCTGATGACTTCGTCATAACATGCCCAGAGCACGACATGCAGACTACGATGGATACGTTTTCAACTGCGTGTACTAAATTTCTTCTTCTTCATCACCAACAAAAAAAGGGAGGTAATGTTTGTACCTGCTCCAAGGAAGCAATAACACGAACCAAACATCAATGTACAGAGTCAACATCTACAATCAGTTGATAGCTCTGCAAATCTTGGTGATACTCTCACCAGCGAAGCGAATATAAACTCTGAAGTCCACAACAGGATTTCTAAGCGAGTGCTTCTTGTGGAAGCAAACGAGCAACGTTTGCGGCCGACAAGGAATCAGTGTTGCCTGCCAGGTCAAGAAGTATCACGCTGTTGTGCTGTAACCTCCTTTCAATACGCGTGTTAAACATGGACAGTCTATACCAGACATATCAGGAAACTCAACTTTTTCTGTGTGAGATATTTCGGATCGGTTAGTAGGTTAATGTACCCATTTCGGTATTACTCAGCAGTGCAAGATTTTCTGGCATCCATACGTAGCTGCACAGAACAGATGGACTGGGGATTTTACTCAATAGCTATCTCTGCCTGCATGGTCTATTTTATCCTTATTGGATCTCCCTCCGTTGGTGTTAGCACTGGTTGCCTCTTGTCCGTAGTTGTATATGAACTACAACACGGGCCAGTGCATGTCTGGATTTTATAGATACAAGTCTGTGCTTGCCTTTTATCCTTATAATGGTGTTATTTCAAATGTAATTCAGGACTAGTCGCATCCATTTATTTTGGATTTGGGTCTACACTTTAATACTTTCAACTGGACAGTGTTAGAATGTTCAGCCCTCACAGAACCAACAGACTGTGTAGAATGAAAAGTTACTGCTCTTGGTTGGCTGTTGCCATTGAATTGTAGCGCTGCATGATCTAGCTGTAACATCACTGTGGTTGGATGAGAATATTACTGTTTTTACATGATTTGATGAAACGCTGTTTGGAGATTTCCGATGTCTTGTTGGCACTACCTTGAAAGATCAACCATCACTTTAGAGTTTTTTAAGGAGCTTTACATTAAGCCAACCGCATTTAACCTAAATTCACTGGCTAAATCCGTGAGTATTTGCGGTTTTATATTTTTTGTCTTTATACTCTTCTATCACAGCTTTATTCATGTGGTTGACTGTTTCATGCTTTCGATCACTTTGTTTTCCTACTGATTCCTTAACAGTAGCATTCAACACAGGTGGGTGCTCGAAAGAGTTTGGATGTGTTTTTTTGTTTCACATTACAAGCAGAGTTTGTAAAGATATTTTCATCGCATTGTTCATAAACTGGGAACAGGTACACAGTCAATAAACACCACCTGTATGCCTTTATCGAGATGCCATTTTGGTCCGATACGTGTCATTCATGGTGGCAAGGTTTGCGCCAATGGTGCTTGGCTCAATGTTGTTGTAGCGGTCTATTTTATTAGTGCTTTTCACTCATTTGATGTAGTGCTATAATCATCGTGTCATTCGTAAAATTCACCAACAAATCCAACATCAAGTATATGCATTTATAATATGTATTTATGCATGCACTGGGTATCTATTGTGTCATTGATACACGTAGAAACAATTTTTTTTATAGTGGCGTGTTTTATGGTTATGGAATGTACAAACACATTACATGATGTAATTATAAAAATCACACGTCGGGCAGTTCATAAACATTGAAAATATACCATAAATTATAACCAAGTTTGTTATATCAGACTTTCCATTAAAACTGTTTAATTTGTTTGCAGCATAATGTCAATCTGAATGATCAGGATGCAGACGGATGGACCTCACTTTGGCATGCGTACTGCAACAGTAATGAGGAGATTTGTATGTGTCTTCTAAAATCTGGTGCCAGTATGGACATATTAAACAAGGATGGCAAGACCGTTATCGAAGAAGCACATGAAAACGAAGATGTTGAATTCATTGTAATGTTTCGTGAATTTGCTAAATTTAATCCTTTACCAAGATTTTAGAGTAGTTTAGAACCGACAATTATTATCGGAGAAACACAATTTGCAGGTAAGAGTTTACAGTGTTTTTCTGCACTCACTATTATTACTCTATTTTATAAGCATATTTTTTCAAACATATATAATTCGACTTATTAAAACACGCTGTATTTAGAAACAAATATTCATGTTCCCATTAATTACATCTTCACAGTATATCACATTTTATTTTAAGATATTATCTATCTATCTATTTCTATCTATCTATCTATCATCTATCTATCTATCTATCTATCTGTCTATCTAATCAATCAATCTATCTATCTATCTGATCCTGGTTTGCCTTTCGGCGTCAGGGGTATAAGTAACATCCGGACAGCGCCATGGTGTACGCTTCGTATAAGGTGGAACTGATTGCCTCGCAAATTCCGACAATCCATTTTTCGCAGGGTCGGCCTCTAGCTCTGTTACCGCTGTGTTTAAGTGTTAGAGCCATCTGTGGGACGCTGCTGTGTGTTAGAGCCATCTGTGGGACGCTGCTGTGTTTAAGTGTTAGAGCCATCTGTGGGACGCGACTGTGTTGCTGTTGCGATTTGAAGCCAAACTACTGAATTTTGTGTTTTTTAATGAAGTCTAGCACAGGTTTAGTGCCAATCTGTTTCCTGATGTCATCGTTTCTAATTCTGTCCAATCTTGTCCCATTTAGCCTTCGCCTCAGGCATATCATTTCTGTGGGTTCTATTTTTATCTTATCTGCTGCTATCATCGTCCAAATTTGACACTGGTAGCATAGTGTATGCATGAACATTTTAAGATACATAGCAATGTTATTGAACGATCATATCCACCTAGCTGTGTGAGTATTTACCAAACGTTATTCATTTGTTTCAATATTTGCTATCTTAGCACGCATACATTCTTCAAATTCAGCATATCTTTAGTAGTTGCAATTGATCACATTTTTCGGGCAGACATATGCAATAGTTTTTAATTAACGTTTCTCGGGTATGCAGGGAGGGAATCGGGAAGAGGGTGTATTTGCTTGATCGCTTGTTGTTGAATTGGAGCATTGCATTGTAGGGATAACAAATAGTGTTGGCAATTAATGCAGTTAATAATAGTTAATAAATACATAACATTGATGCTGCCATTCCAAAATGTTCTTAGTATTTTTACATTAATTGTAGCTGGCTAGAAGATGTTACATTAACACAGCCGAGATATATAAACTGAGCTACCTTTGGCCAGTGGCAAGATCGAGACGACTGCATTTGATACATATTTTTCATCAGCCTTTCCTGTAAACAGGTATCCTGCAAGGCATCATTACAAACCCGCTTGCATACATCCTTATACCGAAGTAATGGCCATCCCCGAGACCTTTTACCCAACTGTAATTCCCCATAGAGAAGCTATTTTGGTATCCATCCTCCGATTGTGTTCCAACCATTGCAGCCTTCGAAGACTAAGCATGGAACAGATTATGAAGTTCCTGTTCTCTCCAACACCTCTGTGTTGGTGATCTTGTCTTGTCAACCCCCCCCCCCTCCCCCAGGTAGATGTCAAGCTACCTCTCCTGGTGCATGTAGGTAGACCATGTCTCACTGTCATTAAGAAGCGTGTTGAGGACACAGGCCTGGTAAACAAGTGTTTTTGTTTGAACAGTGAACTTCTTGTTCTCCCAGACCCTTTTTTGTAAATCTCCGCATTGTTGTTGCTGCCTTTCCTATTCTGGTATTGATCTCTTGGTCCAGGGATAGTTTATCATTGACTGAGAATCACAAGTATGTAAAATGATTTTCTACACCAAGAACCGCATCATTAATGGAGATTACTTGTGGCTTGTTTGCACCTTGGACTTGTTTTCGTTTTGCTGATTGTTAATCCGACCGAACTCACAGCAGGCTTCCAAAAATACAGATAGTAAGCTTTGAAGCTTCCCAGTGAGTTGCAGTTCTCTCATCAGCACCCTGTTTATATTGGTCTTTGTTTTCAGCCTTTGGGAATTGAATAAGACAACCATCTGAAAATGAATGAAGATATCACCTTTCTGGTCACGAAATGCATGCTTCACGAGAAGTGAGAAATATATTCAAAAGAGTACACAGCTGTGTTTTACTCAGCACTTAATTGCAAACTCCTCTGAAGACACACCGTCACAGTTATTGATGCATTTCATGTCATTGTGGAACGACTTGATTAATTCTCAGAAGAATTAATCCCCACGAGAGCTTTGAACAGACTCACACGATTGCCCAAATCAAATGCCTTCTTGAGATCTCTGAAGGCGACATACAATGGTTGCTTTTGTTCTCCGTATTTCTCTTGCAACGGTCGTAACGAGAATATAATATATGTGGTAGACCTATTTCCACGAACAGCGCACTGTGACTCTGGGTAAATCGAGTAACCTAGGACTTGGAGTCTGTGCAGAACAATTCTGGCAAGTATCTCCCCAACAGTTCACAGAAGCGACATTCCTTTGTGGTTGTTGCAGTCACTCCGGTCCCACTTCTTCTTGTGCATGGTTACAATGCTCGAGTCTATGAAATCCTCCGAGACTTGTCCTTCTTGTGCATGGTTACAATGCTCGAGTCTATGAAATCCTCCGAGACTTGTCCTTCTTGTGCATGGTTACAATGCTCGAGTCTATGAAATCCTCCGAGACTTGTCCTTCTTGCTAGCATAATATTATAAACTAGTGTATATGTGCGGCAAGTATGTCCTTTCCACTCATGATGACCTCTATTGGGATTCCATCCTTTCCTGGAACCTTGCCAGAAGCAAGGTCAGCAATATCATAGTTAACTTCTGCAATGATTTGCAGTGAGTCGAGATAGTCTTAGAATTGGCATGACCTCGATGGCATTTAGGGCATCTTATGTTAGCTCTGTGTCGCTTAAGTAGAGTTCAAGATAGTGTCTAACTGCTTTCTCTTATCAGTAATGATCTCCAAAGATAATGCTTTCAGAGGCGCACTCTTTTTCACTGTTGGGCTGATGGCTATCTTTATCGCTTCATACTCTGATGTTACCATTATTGAAGGCATGCTGGATATTCTCACATAACTGTATCTAATAGTCATTTGCACATAGTCTAGTTGCCCTTTGCACTTCTTTTCTCGGTTGTTTCAATATATTGCGAGTGTTTCGTGTTGTCTCCTAGTAGTTTTGCCATTTTCCTGTCAATCAAAGTCTGCAGTATCGGACTATTTGCATCAAACCAATCTTAATTCCTGTATTCTCTAATGCCATAAGCTGTTATCGCTGCTTTGAGGGTAGCTTCGTTGATTTCATCCCATCTTTCACTAGCGGTAAAGTCTTCTGATGTATCAGTGAGAACATCTGCAAGCTGCTGTTGGAACTTGAAACACTTTTCTGGATCCTTGGTGTTGACTAAATTTATCCTCAAAATGGGTTTGTGTTTCGCTGTGACGATTCTCTTAGGTCTCAGCTTGACGCGGGAAACGACCAACGTGTGGTCAGTATCACAGGCAGCACTCAGGTAGCTGCGTGTGTGATTGTGTGTGTGACTCAGTGTGATTCAGATGTTGTCTATGGGGAAACTTCTATTGACCAAAAACTCAAGACCCTCAAAATACTACAGTGGAATGCGGAGGGAGTCATTAACAAAACACTTTCCCTAACACATCACCTGCGTGAAGGTAAGATTGACGTGGCATGTATCCAGGAAACGCACCTCAACAATAATCATAAATTCTCAATCAGAGGATACCAGACCTTCCGTCTCGATAGAGAAGGCCACAAAGGAGGGGTCCGATACTGACCAGAAACTGCATACCGAGTAGCGCGGTATCTGTCAATCACACCGGACAAGCAGAAATTGTAGGAGTTGACATAATGGCTCAAGAGACGAAGCTCCGCATTTTCAATCTGTACGGACCACCAAATAGAGACCTATCGCTCTCGAGTATGGAGGTCAGAGACTCCAACTGCATAGTAGTTAGAGATTTCAACAGCCACTCGGAGAGATGGGGATACTCTGACACAGACAGCAGAGGTGACGAAGTGAAAGATTGGGAGATAGATGCAAATCTCTCCCTAATCAATAGGCCGGAGGATAGCCCTAGTTTCTATTCAAGAACATGGCATACCACCTCGACTCCAGATTTGGCCTTCACCACACAGGACATACACCACAAAATAGACCGCCAGGTGCTAAACCAACTGGCAGGTAGCGACCACAGGCCGATCAGGCTAACCATTGACATGGAAGTAGGCCCACAGGAAACAAAACCGCTCCCACGTTGGAATTACAAACGAGCCGACTGGGACAGATTTGCAATCCTGACAGATGGGCTGTGTGAAACCATCAACACACGAACCAACAAAATGAAGCCCGTGGTGGAAAGCCTAAGCAAGGCAATAATGCAAGCCGCGACTGAAACCATCCCAAGAGGAGCTAGGAAAAACTATAAGCCCTATTGGAATGATGAGTTGCAGAAAGCGGAAGATGCAGTAACACATGCTAGGAACATGGCAGAGTGAGAACAATCCATGGAGGCAAACATCGCCCTCAAAGCCGCCACGGCGAAATACAAACACACTCTTTAGCAAACAGCAAGAGAAAGCTGGAAAAATAAAACGGAAAGCCTAAACCTGGACAAAGACGGGAACAAGCTATGGAAGCTAGTCAGAGCCATGAACGACGAAACCCCGTCAAACAAACATATTACCATCAAGCAGGGCGAGAACTTGATCACAAGTAAGAAAGCCGCAAACGCTTTTGTCGATCACTATGCCAGAGCAAACCACATCGAGGTCCCTGCAGATAAGCATGCAGACATTAGCGCAGAGCTAAAGGGGCACGACAACATGAATACGGCACCTGAAGAGCACATGATGGCCAAATTAACAATGCGCGAAATGGAAGAGGCTATGAGAACATTAAAGAAAAGGAAATCTCTCGGAAAAGACGGGATAACAAACGAAATGCTGATGGGGCTGGGCCAATAAGCGAAGAGGAAACTGCTATCGGTCCTGAACCAAAGATGGAAAAGGGGAATTGTACCCCAGGCATGGAAAGACGCAATACTGGTACCAGTACAAAAAAAACAGGAAAGGACAAAACAGATCCAAATGGATACAGGCCCATCAGCCTACTGAGATGTGTCGGCAAGCTGATGGAACGTATGATAAACACCAGACTGATGTGGCATCTAGAAGAAAAACGAATACTAATTCCACAGCAAGCCAGCTGTAGACAGCACAGAGTCACATTTGATCGGCGCATGACATGGAAAAGTCAGATCGAGAGAAACCGAAGGCATACTAAAGAAACTGTACACTGGAAGAGTGAGACCATTTCTCGAGTATGGCATTGCGGAATGGACAACAGCAGCGAAGGCGAACGTCGATAAAGTTAGCAAACTTCAAAACCAAGCCATGAGAATTATAACAGGAGGCATGAAGTCAACGCCAATTGTAGAACTTGAAAAGATTACAAAACTGCAATCCATGACCGATAGAAGAGACTGCAGAGCCCAGCTGCAGTCAGAGAAACCCCGAAGACTGACCGACCATCCAATGCACCAGAGACTAAACAATTTGGGAAATGGGAAACTAAAGCGGAGAAACTTTGCAGAAATAGCCAAAAAAAGATGCACGAAGATCCCATAAACGCACTAACAACACCAAAACCCATCACTACTGTACGAAAACCTACCTGGAGGCAGGATATATTTCCAGAGGTGGTAGAAAATATACCAGGTATTGCAAACAAAAACTGCCAGACTGAAAAAGAAAGGAGAGATACTACCCTAAGCTTCATATCAAAAAGCTACCCAAGCATGGACTGGACCCATGCATACACCGACGGTTCTGTAACAAACACTACACAGAACGGAGGGGCAGGAGCATTCCTGAACCTACCAAATGGCAGAAAAATAACACTGTCATTCGCTACTGGTAAGTACACAAGCAATTTCAGAGCAGAGGCAGAGGCACTGAGGGCGGCAGTGGAAGAAATGGTGACACACAGTGAAAATGAAAGCCATATAGTCCTGCTTACAGATGCTCTCGCCGTAGTCACAGCGCTAAAAAGCCAGAAAAACACTGAGCTTAATGACTTAAGAGCAGCACTCTGCAAACTGTGCCAGCAGTCCGCACCAAAAAGGGTAGTGGTACAGTGGGTCCCATCACACTGCAACATCCAAGGCAACGAGGAGGCAGACAGACTGGCAAAAGAAGGTGCAAGACTATCACAAACAGATACTAGTACGACGTACGAAGAGTCAAAACGGCTTATCAAAGCCAGATACATGAACAACTGGGAAACCGAACATACTGGTTACACCAAAAACGATGCCTATTACCAGTTGAACCGAAGAGAGCAGGTCGTTGTCTTCAGACTTCGCACTGGCCACAATAGACTGAGGTACCACCTATTCAACAAATTGAAGATAGGGTGTACCGACGAATGCCCGTGCGGTACTGGTAAAATGACCGCTGAACATCTGCTGCAGAACTGCCCGACATACGAGGATCAGAGAGAGCAGATGTGGCCATCACCAGTGGAACTGCAAGACAAGCTCTATGGCAGTGGCGACAGCCTCAGGATGACCGCCGCTTTTTTCGAAAAAATAATGGTTACTGTCTGACTGCGTACGAAGAAGAAGAAGAAGATGTTGTCTCCTGGTGATAATAAAGTCCAGCTGGTTCTAATGACCGAATCTTGGGTGCTTCCATGATACCTTGAGGCAATCTTTTGTTGCAAAGTAGGAGTTTGTGATGCAGAGATTGTTTTTTGTGCAGACTTCCAACAACCTTTGTCCATTTCCATTCATGCGCCCAATATTGTGTTTACCTAAACAAACTGGCCACGCATTCAAGTAAGATCCCACCCGAACATTTGGATCACCAAGTATGTATAGGCTGTCCGATTTTGGAATTGCATTAACTGCATTGTCTAACTCTCTGATGTATACATCGGAGCGTAGGCAGCGATAAGTGTTATGAATCTACACGAGGTGGGCACTCTCATTGTTAACATTCTTTCAAATACCACAACTTGACTCTCAATAGCAAGTTCTTCACTGCAAATCCCAGACCTGTTTGTTGGATGTCTTTCTTTCCACTGCTTTTCCAAAAAAATGTATCATTTTTCTCTCCCAGTGACCCATCCTCGGGGAGGCGTGTCTCCTGCAGACCAGCAATATATATACCAGAACGATTGAGTTCAGCATCAACAACATTCGTTTTTCTAATGTCACCAATGTCTCTGAGGTCAGTTACATTGTCCCGGACACATGGTCCTGACATTGCAAGTTGCAAGCGGAAGCTTGAAGTTTTCATTTTTAGTTTTATTGCCTGGTACACTTGATTTACAGCCTGCGATTTGTATTTTGTCCTAGCCCCAAGTACCCATTGAAGCAGACACGCTGTGATGGATGAACACCTTATTGAATGGGGGCTGCCCAGCTTGAGGTGGGCATTAGTTGATCAGTGTTACCCGAAAGTGTCTCTCACCATCGAAGACAGACCGTGGCGCCTCTGCCATTTGGTAAACTGCTGTCTCATGTTTTGATTCCGAGACCTGTTAAGGCTTGGGTTGAAGTTGCACCTCTCCATTAGCACAAATCTCGGGCTGAAATGAAGAGACCATGTGTTGCCTATGCAGTTTGGTCCCTCTCTCGGTCTGCCTTGTTTGCTACAAGGGAAAGGTTACACCAATACATTTGGAACAAGGCAAGCTGCAGAAGCTGCCGGATCAGCAAAACAATATATATGTTCGCCTATCGGGGCTTCCCTCCTAGATCAGCCGCCAACCAAGACCAAGAGCATGGTCAGCCCTGTCATAGCAGTCAGCTAAGGTTGCCCTTTTTTGCTCTAGAATAAGACTTTGTATCCTTTTGTGTGTGCTCCTCTGCACATCGTTGGTTGTCAGACATGGTAGACGCTGACCAACTTTCAGAGTTACCAGAAAATAGGTTGCACATATATATGTGTGTGTGTGCGCGTGGTGAGGGGGGCGGGGTGGTGTTGTGTGTGAGTGTGTGTGTGTGTGTGTGAGAGAGAGAGAGAGAGAGAGAGAGAGAGATGTATTGTATCAAAGCGTACACATGTGTTCACTACTAAGTATTTTACGTCCATAGTTGAAATACCGAAGCTAGACACGCTACTTATCATGTTATATTAAAGTTGGAAAAGTATACATAATGTTTAACTAAATGAGTTACACGAAAGACAATCATGAATATTGCAGAATAAAAGTACAAGTGCTACACTAACAAACGTTCTTACACTCATATTTTAAATATGTCATGTTGTATGATCTATGTTGTGTTTTATATATAAATCTATCATCTGTGTTTTCAATCAGGCGAGTGTGTCCGATGCCAGATAACCAAATTTTGAGTAAATTCATTTCGCTATTTTGTCTTGTTGTACCATGTTGTCCCCAGGAACTCATTCAGCCATCGCTCCACCTCAGCCTATATCGCCCGCTAGGGCCTCTGACCACCACGACGTAATTCTTCGTGCCCATTTGTTATGCGAACCACATGACAGGCCGTTGCGTATTATAGTCTCGAACGGAGATCTTTAATGTTATTCGCTCCACCGCTCTTTGGGCAACACGGAGTTTATTTACACCAGCTTGCGTAGGTTTTCGTCGGAACAATCTCCAAGCTGCATTTTTTCATTTGTCCAGAAGAATGATCTGAACACCAACTAAAACTCCTGTTCTGCCCTGCGCTTCTTTGACGCTGTGCCTGAGGATGACTATGCCATCAGCAAACCTGAAATGATTATGCCTTACCCCGGCAATGTCCATGCCCTTATCCTTCCAGTCAAAGTTTGTAAAGAACTCCCCAAGATTATCTGTAAACAGCTATGGAGAGACGGTAACACCCTGTTGGACGCAATGTTGTATCGGTATGGTGACGAACATCAGTTGAACGTATTTTTCTGCAATTCTCTGATTTCTCAAGGCATTCATTAGCTTGATCTTGATATCGATCTTGATGACTTGTTCCTCAGCGTAACTGCGAGTCCAAACTTTGTCTCCAGCTGACCCTGACTTGAGCCACGGAAGTCCAGTGCGTGATAAGTGCTTCTCTGGAGGCATCTCAGGTGTTGCAGAGTACATCAAGGAAGTATAACCAACGCATTGGAGGTCTTCCCCGCAGTCTCTTCTTACCATCGTTTCGTCGCAGCACGTGACATTCCCATTTATGTTTTGCTTTGCACTGAATCTTTTAAAAGTTCACTGCCCACGCCCACTCAGTCAGAAAAAAGATATCGAAATTGTATGACTCTGTGAATCAGATTTAATTTTTAAGTGAAGATGACAATGTTTATGAAGAGCTGGATGGAAGACAGTAGAATATTTGGCATTTGAATACTAAATTTAAAAAAATATTGTTGCAGAACTTGTTTCCCACTTTTTCAATTCCAATGTACAATTTCTAGAGACAAAGAGTAAGGGTATAGGCAGTGAGTTTGAGTTTCATTGTAGCAGAAACAATTATAATATACATCATTTTCTTAATGTAATAAAGATATATATATATGGGTAATGTGTGTGTAAATTAAATAAACAGGTGGGCTGTATTAGCATTGAGATGTGTTGGAAAAGGGCTAGCAGACCTGCATATGTTATCTGGTGTTATAAACTTAACACTACCAAATTAGATAAATAGCCATTACAAATGGTGTCCATATAAGAAAGCTATAGGATATGGAACTTTTCATAAAAAACATACCAGTAACCTACGTTCTGTTGTTATGGCTAATATAAGACCAGTATTTTAGGCTCGTGACAAAAATGAACTACTTAAAAAGTGTCTTGAAGGAAAACAAAAAATGTCAATGATTGACTGAACAGAATGTTGTCCCAATATAAAGAATGATGGTCTAACTATTGTGCAAGCTGTACTTGCGATTGCAGTTTCTGTTTATAGATGAGCCAAAATCTCTGTTGATTATAGAGGAAAAGGAATTACATACTTGAAGATATCTGAAAGAGTATTGTGAACACAAGAGCATTTTGTCGCAAAAAAAAGGAACTCAGAGAAAAGCTATTAAGGCAACCTTTGATGGAAGGAGGGTAAAACGGGGGGACAATTTGGCAGACAGTTAATGAAGGGTTTATATATCACGTTGGAGGTCATTGATACGAAATACGACAGGAGAGCATTTGGCTGCCTTAGTTCTAGGTATTTAATTATCAAAAATGGTAAAAAATAGTGTTCTAAACTTTTCGCCAAAAACTGCAGTGTACCGATGGTTTGCGTGATAACTATTGTTTTTAAAACAAGTTTTCTTCAACTTTGCAAATATATTATAAAAGACCATGGGTTAATTGTTAACTATGGAAATCAAGCTATCATACAATGTGTCAAATTTATGTAATTTTAAATCAAAATTGAATAAATATTAGAATTTTCATAAAAACACAATCTTAAAAGATGTACCTTTGCATGTAGTCTATAATGAAGGGATAATCTTGAACATTATTTAAAGAAAAAAATGAAGCGTGCACAATCAATGACACAGGAGAAATTACATGAAGAGTTTGTCATGTTTTCGAATATACATTTTCTGTTTAAAAAATACGTTTTAAATTACCATTTGGAATGCTACATTACAATAAATGATATAATGATGTATGGTTATCATCTTTAGAACATCTGCCTAACCTTTATATGGATATATCAATCTTTAATAAAGTTACTACAATTTTAAATATAATACCCCTCACTAGGTGGAGATAAAGGACAAGTAGCAGCTGAAAATAAAACTGTCAAACTATGCGATAGGAAAGAACTAAATTATACAGCCTTCTCAAATTTAGACAAATATTTTTGGGCTAGATGTGAGGATCATGTCTTGAAAGAGGAAGAGGGCGTATTGAACAAAAGGTGGACTGTCGTTCTTTCATCAGAGAGCAGTCATCAATGTGTTGGAATCATCTGACTATGATTAAGTGAAAAATTAACTTACGTGTTTTCTTTCCAAGAAATGGAAGTTTCCATCACCTTAGCAAAACAGTCCTATTCAGGGCCACCCCAATCAGTTAGAAGATGGATATACGAACTGAATTATAAACATTTATTGTTTGCTTTACCATCTATTTATAAAACTGAACCAATTCATCTGAAGTATGTACTTTATATCTTCTACATATCGTGTGCTTTTACATTTTCACACATTTTTCCTACGAAATGCCCAGTTACTTCTTACAACTCCTAAAACACATCAACTACATTACAAAAAGGCATTATAAGGAACCTAATGTAGAAAATCTCCTTCAAATTGTAGAGACGAATGTGCCTTAAAAAAGACATGAACAAAAACGACAGTTTATTTTCTCAAGGGACAAAATAATTCTTTTGTTTAAAATATATCAAAAGAACTTGCCACTTTAAGAAAATGGCACTACCAAACACAATGTAAACTATTAAGTCATTGGGACATTGACAAAATAGGTTTACTCGCAAAACCTCGCGCTTATCAGTGTAATGGTCATTCAGCAATTGAGGGCAACCATTGTGAAACAACAATAGTTGACACATGAAAGTTTCGTCATTTAGTAGTCAATCCTTCAAAGCGGTGAGTCCGAAGGCCTATCTAAAGTAGGTCATGGTAGATCGTAGGCAGACAGGCGAACGTTAGAAACGGCGGCTTCTTTAACGATATACGAAATACTAGAGGAGAGCGTCTGGCTGTCTTAGTTCAAATACAGAAGCGTCATATAATGAACACTTACCTTTAAATGCCGGCCCGGAAAAAATGGACCTGGCACTCTCTGAACTTGGAAACCAAAGCTTACCGAAAAGCTGAAACAGTGCATCACTACCGCTATATTATTAATATATCATCATCTGGTTGTGGGGAGGAAGACTAACGTCTGGTCAGGCAAAATATACTGATCCGAAATATTAGTCAAGTCAGGCAAACCCCACTGGCCAAGACTCTCACCTCCCTGGAAAAGGGCTAGTTTCATGGCATTCTAACGAAGTGAGACATCGACGTGATCCCTCTAGAAGTGAGCAACACATAGATGAAGCCAAGCATAGCACAATGGCCTGGAAGAATCTGGTCCACATTCATCAGCAGGCTCGGGAAAGGTACTGCAACCCGACACTTTACGTCCTTTTCAGGGCGCACTAAAAGCGTAACCTACTCATTGTAGGCATTCGCACACAACAACAAAACATCATCTGGTTGCAAATCTCTTCACCAAACACCGTCTGCTAATATCTATGCATACCTAGTGCAAGGGTAAAGGCTTATCTTCCCCTCCTCTTGTCCCCCAAACCATGGCCTCCAGTATCCACTCATGTGGCATATTATGTACCAGCCAACTCAAACTTCGTTTCCGTATATTTTTTATAAATGTCTTGGTGCTCCCACTACCAGCGAAGACGTTGACGTGTGATCCTTTCTCTTTCCAACTACCTGTTTCATTTCTCCAATAGCACCACATTTCAAACGCGTTTATGCTTTTTTCATCCCTCTGTGCCAGAAACACATACATTGTAATTGATCACACAAGAGTAGTGACAATTTCTCAGCCCTTTCCTGAATTTCCTAATGTTAGCAAATTCTGTTTTTCTCTAAAGGTCTTACTTGCCAATGCAATACATGTCCTAAATCCCGTCTCATTTCATCGTATATGATCATTTACTTCAAACATGTACATTTCTGTATTTTTGTCGACGATGTCTCCATACGTACGTGTCTTCAATGTGTTTACTGTAATGTCAAACTCTTTTGACTGCAATGTACATATGTGCAAGCAGCCATTGCAACGCTGTCACTGATCCAAGTCCAGATCATCGGAAAAGTTTATGGCACTAACTTTCACACCACCGACTTTGACGACCCTACTAAAACTATGAACAACCTCTTCCACCACCACCCAGAACGCTATAGAGAGACTCGATGAAAGCCGTGACGCATCGCCTGTCCATTTAAAACTGGATCTGTCAATCCTTCTTTCATTGAAATGATCACCCGCCAATTGTCGTACAACCTAATGATTGTCCCTCGTTACCCGTTTGCCAAACATCTGGCAATTATACTCTAAATGACTCAATCAAATGCTCTCTCGCAATCAATAAAGTAGGTAAACAATGGTCGTCCCTGATCGATCATTCTTGCGAGCAGTGCAACAATAAGATGGTTTTCAGTGCACTTCCAACACTGCGAAATCCAAACTATAATAGAACCCTTAACAAGACTATCCTAACAATTTCAGAACAAGTCTGGAGCACGATACAGATGTGTGTTGTCTCGTTTGTTGTTCATAACATATATAGACCACATTTAGAAAACATTCAATCCAAATTAAAGAAGCAACATTAGTGAACTATTGTTGTTGTTTGTGAATGCCCCCAATGAGTAGGTTTACTCTTTTGTTCACCTCACCCTCACCTTGTTGGTCAAGCTGCCATTCTGAACTCTTAAACAACCTTCTTTTTGCTGACGATCAAGCAGTCATAGAATTTTCAAAAAATATAACATATTGATACACTAAATGCAACATGTAAAAAAAACAAAACTGAAGTCAAGTATGTATCTAGAATAGCCGGATACATCAATTTCTTCATTTCTGTTTCTAAGAATCGACCTCACTGCACTCCGGGCATACACATAGGTGCTCAGTCTCTCTCATCAAATGGCGTAAGGAATGGATGATGATGGTCCCTATAGCTCGCTGGTTGTACACTGTTCTGCGCCGTCCTCTCATGCGCCCCATTCCGCTCGAACCTCGTTTAATGTCGAAACTTTGCAGTCTGTGGATTTCTGCTTCATCTATTGCGGTGTCTTCATCCAGCAGGCGGTCATTGATTGATTTCAAAATGTCATTTCTATCCATCACCAATGTGCCCATGATGAGAGCTTGTGAAGAAAAAATGTCAACTTTTTCATTTCTATAAACCCGGGCATGAGCAGGACAGTAGATCCAGGTCAACGTCTGGAGGTTTGAGGCCTAAACAGCAGCTATCCACTCGTAAATAAGCCATTCCTTCTGTACGGCTTGCGTGTCTGTCACGATGACTACCTTTGTCATAGAAGTCTCAGCTATCCATTTCAGTGCTGAGGTCCCTACTTCCGTCTCCATTCTCATACTAGATATTGTTGACATGTATGCTCTTCTGCGCTCAGCAACGACCTCTCCTCTGACTCTAGCCCAGAAACCCCAGCCTGACGTCTGACTGCACACGACTGCTCCGTCGGAAATATGACAGCGTCACTCTCCAGGGTGTTATCAGTGATCTGCTGATTTACCTCGTGCTCTGCTCTCTCGTTGATCCGTTCTCTGCATTCCTTGCTTAAGGTTATGCTGACTCTCTGGTACTCTATCATTCTATCACCAGTGTGGACCAATTCTTCCCCTTAGTCTATCGTCTCAGCTGGAGCGACGTGTCCGATTGTATCTCAGCCTGAACCATCCATGACGACCCTCTCTTGATGTCTGAGAAACTACTGTGCAGAGGGTGCCGTGTGTCTGTGGTGACACGCATATAGGCTTTTACTTGTGTCAGTGTATGTCTGGATATCACCGATAACAATCCCAACATGTACCGCATCATCACAATCGGGGTATCTCTAGTGCAGCCCAGAACCAGTTGCATACCTTCATTCTGGATGCGGTCCAACATTTCACGCTGTGTTCTTGATAGTGTCATGATGCCTAGTCCGTAATCGATGTCAGACAACACGACCTGACGAAATAGGATGGACATGAGGTGTTGTTCCAAGTCGGCAGCAGCCATAGTCTTGAGTGCTCATAGCCCTCTCTTGCATCTTTGTACGATGTGTTCAACATGGCAGTTATAGGAAAGACTGCGATCAAAAGTCAATCTGAAGTATTTCCACCTGTCGCTCCTGTCAATGGTGCAACTATCAAAAGTGATGCCCGGGAGCTCGGCCGTTACTATATAATTATTCAGAGAGCACCACATCATGCATGCCTTGTTCGGATTGATCTTGGAGCTTCAGTCGCCACACCACTGTGTGATTCCTTGCAATGTTTCCTGGATGTCTTTGACCAACTCTTGCCTGTCTGAGCCAATCCTGTAGGTTAAGATGTCATTGGCAAGTGTCAACGTTCGCACTGTCCCTGTGAGTTGAATATTGGCAACTTTTACTGTGTAAATGTTAAACAACACGGGTGAGAACGGAGACCCTTGAGGCAGTTCTGGACATATTCGTCTCGGTTCTGATGTCCACGATCCCACGCGTATCGCAACTGTTCTTTCCATCAGGGCAGCTGATATCCAACTAACCGGCCACGGGTTTAAACCACACTGCTGCAGACATGCGATTAAGGTCCCAACATCTATATGGTTGTATGCGTCTTCCAGGTCAAGTGCCACCGATACTGTTTCTTGCTTTAACTGAAACCCTTCGTACACATCATACTCGAATCTCTTCATTTAAAAGCAGCTAGTAAAAGCTGGGAGATTTAATATACTTTTAGGACAAAAGTTATCAGGAAGAATCACAGCGGAAATCCAACAAAGATGCAATAAGGCAAATCGGATCATTGGACAATTACCTCCAATTCTTAATAGTCCTTAACTCATACTATAATTTCTTCTTCTTCTTCTTCTGCGTACGCAGTCAGACAGTAACCATTATTTTTTCGAAAAAAGCGGCGGTCATCCTGAGGCTGTCGCCACTGCCATAGAGCTTGTCTTGCAGTTCCACTGGTGATGGCCACATCTGCTCTCTCTGATCCTCGTATGTCGGGCAGTTCTGCAGCAGATGTTCAGCGGTCATTTTACCAGTACCGCACGGGCATTCGTCGGTACACCCTATCTTCAATTTGTTGAATAGGTGGTACCTCAGTCTATTGTGGCCAGTGCGAAGTCTGAAGACAACGACCTGCTCTCTTCGGTTCAACTGGTAATAGGCATCGTTTTTGGTGTAACCAGTATGTTCGGTTTCCCATTTGGTCATGTATCTGGCTTTGATAAGCCGTTTTGACTCTTCGTACGTCATACTGGTATCTGTTTGTGGTAGTCTTGCACCTTCTTTTGCCAGTCTGTCTGCTTCCTCGTTGCCTTGGATGTTGCAGTGTGATGGGACCCACTGTACCACTACCCTTTTTGGTGCGGGGAATGCTAGGCGTACCATCACTGAAGATGTGCCGAGAAAAAAAAGGGAGCAAAGAGGTACCCCACCCACATGCACATGATACGTTCTTCTGTCGGTAATGGATTGCAGTTTTGTAATCTTTTCAAGTTCTACAATTGGCGTTGACTTCATGCCTCCTGTTATAACTCTCATGGCTTGGTTTTGGAGTTTGCTAACTTTATCGAAGTTCGCCTTTGCTGCTGTTGTCCATGCCGCAATGCCATACTCGAGAACTGGTCTCACTCTTCCAGTGTACAGTTTCTTTAGTATACTTTCGTCTGCTCCCCAGCTTGTGCCAGAAGGTTTCCTCATGATTGCCATTCTTTCTCTGGTTCTCATTCGGTTTCTCTCGATCTGACTTTTCCATGTCATGCGCCGATGAAATGTGACTCCCAGGTAGTTTGGGTTGTCGTTTGGCTGCAGGTATTTGCCGTTTAGACTTAATTTGGTGTTTTGGGGTTTGATTGATAAAGAGAATATTGTGCATGTTGTTTTCTCCTCGTTTATTTTAACCAGCCTTGAGTTCGCCCACTCTTCCAGCGATGTTAGGGCCTGCTGCATCCGATTTCTTGCTATGGTGAGATTCTTTTCAGAGGTCCACATAGCCAGATTGTCTGCAAACATCGAGCTATGGACTCTTTTTGGTATATTCTCTGTAATGTCATTTATATACATCAGGAAGAGTGTAGGTGACAGTACTCACCCTTGGGGTACTCCCTGCTCAAGTGTCACCTTTTTGCTCATCTGCCCTTGAACTTGAACTCTGGCCGTTCTGTTTTTGAGATAGTGTACATTTTCCCACAAACTTCACTTCTTCTTAGCTTGACCCTAAGTCCATCTTTCCAGACTTTGTCAAATGCCTTTTCCAGGTCCACCCAAACCGCTACTGTGTGTTTCTGTTCCTGGTAGGCATCTTCTATTTCCTAAGCTATGAGGATGACCTGATCCTCAGTGGATCTGTGCTCTTTAAAGCCTGCTTGCTGTGGAATTTGTTTGCGTTTTTCTTCCAGATGCCACATCAGTCTGGTGTTTATCATACGTTCCATCAGTTTGCCGACACAGCTCAGTAGGCTGATAGGCCTGAATCCATTTGGATCTGTTTTGTCTTTTCCTTTCTTTGATACTGGTACAAGTACTGCGTCTTTCCATGCCTGGGGTACAAAACCCCTTTCCCAGCCTTGGTTCTGGACTGATAGCAGTTTCCTCTTTGCTGTTTGGCCCAGCCCCATCAGCATTTCGTTTGTTATCCCGTCATTTCCGGGAGATTTCCTTTTCTTTAATGTTCTCATGGCCTCTTCCATTGTTAATTTGCCAACTACCCCAGATAGATATAGAAACAAAATAGCATGGGTCTTGTTAAGAATTTGATTTCATACTTCCACGAATATTAGAACAATGAAAGCTGGATAAGAGATCCTTTTACTAGAAGCTATGTTAGATAATTTTTCTATTTAAGAAAAAAATTAATTAGCTGATATGAAATGTTATATGTTAGACATATAAAAATGAAATTTAAAAAACCAAATAAGCAATTTTTAATTAAAGATAAGAGCTGAGAATATGAAGTTATTTCAGAAAAAACATTACAATGTGTTAAACCCGTAGTTTTCATGCGAAGTTGGGTTTGTGCCATTAAAATTAAAATTAGACACTTTTTCAACTTGAACCTGACTTACATTTTAAGTTGACACAGATTAAGTTCAATATATCAAAGGTATTTTAAATTAAAGAATCTCACCCATCACATTAGTATGAAATAATTCATACAATAAAACGATGGTGTTTTTTGTTGCAAGATTGTTTATTTTTTTCTGATTTATTTTATGACCATACACGCATACTCATGGCTGCACAGAGTCAGAATTACGAAATACGCTCATGGCGGTCCATGAATATGTATAAGTGTATTAAAGTGGCACTAATTTTCAATATAGAGTATATCTAGTGGGACTACATCAATCACAGTATTCAATCATAGAAGTCAATGCCAAACATTCGGCTGGATTGTGTGAGGTTTTGCTACTGAACGTATTTCATACTCACTCTGTGATGTACGTCAGCATGGGTGATGGGTTATATCTTAAATATAAACACATGAAATACACTCCGTTCGAGTTTCAGGTCAGATAAAGACATATCGATAGTAGTACAAACCCGTTACTCCAATGGTCGTGTGTCAAATTCAACGGGCCAAGAAAACGGGGAATGAGAAAGAATGGAAATGTATAGGAAAATCCTGGAAAGAAACTGTACTGCTGGAGATAGACAAAGTGAGATGTGATACCCCAAAGATCTCTAATGTTACGTGAATGAGGAAATGTGTGTGTGTGTGTGTGTGTATATATATATATATATGTGCCAGAGTGGTCCGACACGGTTGATGTGTATGATAAGGATAAGAATAGCACCACTGCTCAACAGAAATCATGTCGTAAGAGGCGACTAACTGTGTCACATGGCATAGCACTGGTCATGGCTAAGTAGTTCGTTTAGAGCAGCATAGATGGCGCCTAACAAGCTGCGGGTCTACTCTGCTCTAGTGTTTGAGTCTATTAAGATGGATTCGAACATCATATAACGACCTTCCACAGCACTTGTCTCAACACAGCGGAGTAATAAGCTGATCGAGCCTAGCCCGGTAATATATATATAAACACACACACACATGTATATATATATATATATATATATATATGTATATTTAAATATAAGAGAACACATATTAAAACTAAACAACATATGTTTTACATTTCGTTTTAATTGTATTTATTTGAATGTAAATCAGTTTCCTTCTTTCTTTCATTTAAGAAAATTTGTAATTTAAACTTTCGTCAAACAAACAATAATACGGCTCTACAATTGCTAGCCAATCATCAATGTTTATTATTTTAGACTTAAATCATATTTACCAATCACTACTCCTTGCACGATTCAGCTGGCATCACTACGTCGTTAATTTCATCTTGGTCAACTGACATTAAATTCTGGTGTTCGTGAGATAGCCCAAAGTGAGATGTCTATTGAAGAATTCATAATGAAAATCAATAAATTCAAGGGATACATTGTTAGTGTAAGTCTGTTTGCCTCTTGTAAAAAACGTGTTTTTTGTTGTTGTCTTTTTAGCTTCCATACGTTACAGAAATAATATAGTCATTGAAATATGCAAGTAAAATGTATAGTTATTTGCAAACACTGAAAGTAACATTGACCAACAGAACAAAACAAAACCTATCGCTTCTGTCCACAAAAAAAGTATATCATCAGTACAAATGCAATAGTTAATAATAATAATTCAGAGGTTAGATGGACATTCATTACGAGCATTATTATAAGGAGCATTTCCGAAAATGAAGAACAGCAAAAGCAATAAATTATTTTCAGTGGAACGGAAATAAAGAGTTTTCTAGTTATTATATATACACATACATACATATACACACACACACACACACATATATATACATACACACATACATATATACATATACACACACACATATATATACACACACATATACATATACACACACATATATACAGACACATACATATATACATATACACAAACATACATATATACATATACACACACATACATATATACATATATACATAGGCACCTGGAACGTCATGAGTCTGTACGAGGGCAAGTTGTTCATGATTGGAAGAGAAATGGAGATAACCAAGATAGAGATTCTTGGAGTCTCTGAACACATATGGGCTGGTCATGAGCACTGTACCAGCTCCTCAGGAGAAACATTCATATACTCTGGGATGGACAAGGGTGCAAAAAGCGGGGTCGGCTTTATCTGTCAAAGAAGACGGCACCTTCACTACTAGGTTACAATCCAGTCAACGGCCGAATAATTGTAATCAGACTAAAGGAAAAGACAAATTTAACAATAATTCAAGTGTATGCACCAATATCAGCAGCTGACGATTGCGAAATGGATGATTTTTATAACACCTTGCAAGAAACGATAGAAAAAGTTGAAAAAAGAGATATCTGGATCATCATTGGCGATTTCGATGCGAAAGTCGGAGAAGAAAGAGCCGAAGAGGAGAGAGGTGTTCGATGACCTTTCAGTTTGGAACACAGAAATGAGCGAAGAAAAAAACTCGTTGAATTATGCACGGAAAACAACCTCTCCATTGCCAACACTTTATTCAAAAATCATCCACGTAGACTATACACGTGGACCTCCCCTGATGGTCACAGCAGAAATCAAAAAGATTACATCCTAGTGGTACAAAGATGGAGCAGACTGCGATACGGACCATGAATTACTGTTTGCAGTTTTCAAAACAAGACTACGTAGGATCAACAAATGTTGCCAGCCAATACGCTTCGATGTACCAACAATACATACAACATCAAAGTAGAAAACAAATTTGAGGTGTTGCTTGCAGTACAGGAAGAGATGACATCTGAAGAGTTGACATCGTATGCAAGGGATATTTTGATCTCGACAGCGAAAGATACTTCTTCTTCTTCTGCGTACGCAGTCAGACAGTAACAATTATTTTTTCGAAAAAAGCGGCGGTCATCCTGAGGCTGTCGCCACTGCCATAGAGCTTGTCTTGCAGTTCCACTGGTAATGGCCACATCTGCTCTCTCTGATCCTCGTATGTCGGGCAGTTCTGCAGCAGATGTTCAGCGGTCATTTTACCAGTACCGCACAGGCATTCGTCGGTACACCCTATCTTCAATTTGTTGAATAGGTGGTACCTCAGTCTGTTGTGGCCAGTGCGAAGTCTGAAGACAACGACCTGCTCTCTTCGGTTCAACTGGTAATAGGCATCGTTTTTGGTGTAACCAGTATGTTCGGTTTCCCATTTGGTCATGTATCTGGCTTTGATAAGCCGTTTTGACTCTTCGTACGTCATACTGGTATCTGTTTGTGGTAGTCTTACACCTTCTTTTGCCAGTCTGTCTGCCTCCTCGTTGCCTTGGATGTTGCAGTGTGACTGAACCCACTGTACCACTACCCTTTTTGGTGCGGACTGCTGGCACAGTTTGCAGAGTGCTGCTCTTAAGTCATTAAGCTCAGTGTTTTTCTGGCTTTTTAGCGCTGTGACTACGGCGAGAGAATCTGTCAGCAGGACTATATGGCTCTCATTTTCACTGTGTGTCACCATTTCTTCCACTGCCACCCTCAGTGCCTCTGCCTCCGCTCTGAAATTGCTTGTGTACTTACCAGTGGCGAATGACAGTGTTATTTTTCTGCCATTTGGTAGGTTCAGGAATGCTCCTGCCCCTCCGTTCTGTGTTGTGTTTGTTATAGAACCGTCGGTGTATGCATGGGTCCAGTCCATGCTTGGGTAGCTTTTTGTTATGAAGCTTAGGGTAGTATCTCTCCTTTCTTTTTCAGTCTGGAAGTTTTTGTTTGCAATACCTGGTATATTTTCTACCACCTCTGGAAATATATCCTGCCTCCAGGTAGGTTTTCGTACAGTAGTGATGGGTTTTGGTGTTGTTAGTGCGTTTATGGGATCTTCGTGCATCTTTGCTTTGGCTATTTCTGCAAAGTTTCTCCGCTTTAGTTTCCCATTTCCCAAATTCTTTAGTCTCTGGTGCATTGGATGGTCGGTCAGTCTTCGGAGTTTCTCTGACTGCAGCTGGGCTCTGCAGTCTCTTCTATCGGTCATGGATTGCAGTTTTGTAATCTTTTCAAGTTCTACAATTGGCGTTGACTTCATGCCACCTGTTATAATTCTCATGGCTTGGTTTTGAAGTTTGTTAACTTTATCGAAGTTCGCCTTCGCTGCTGTTGTCCATGCCGCAATGCCATACTCAAGAACTGGTCTCACTCTTCCAGTGTACAGTTTCTTTAGTATGCCTTCGTCTGCTCCCCAGCTTGTGCCAGCAAGTTTCCTCATGATTGCCATTCTTTCTCTGGCTTTCATTCGGTTTCTCTCAATCTGACTTTTCCATGTCATGCGCCGATCAAATGTGACTCCCAGATAGGTTGGGTTGTCGTTTGGCTGCAGGATTTTACCATTTAGACTTAATTTGGTACTTTGGGGTTTTAATGAAAGCGAGAATATTGTGCATGTGGTTTTCTCCTCGTTTATTTTGACCAGCCATGAGTTCGCCCACTCTTCCAGCGATGTTAGGGCCGTCTGCATCCAATTTCTTGCTATGGTGAGATTCTTTTCAGAGGTCCACATAGCCAGATCGTCTGCAAACATTGAGCTATGGACTCTTCTTGGTATATTCTCTGTAATATCGTTTATATATACCAGGAAGAGTGTGGGTGACAATACTCCCCCTTGGGGTACTCCCTGCTCGAGTGTCACCTTTTTGCTCATCTGCCCTTGTACTTGGACTCTGGCCGTTCTTTGTTTGAGGTAGTGGTTGATCCACTTGTACATCTTCCCACAGACATCACTTCTTCTTAGCTTGACTCTAAGTCCATCTTTCCAGACTTTGTCAAATGCCTTTTCCAGATCCACCCAAACAGCTACTGTGTGTTTCTGTGCCTGGTAGGCATCTTCTATCTCCTGGGCTATGAGGATGACCTGGTCCTCAGTGGATCTGTGCTGTCTAAAGCCGGCTTGCTGTGGAATTAGTATTCGTTTTTCTTCCAGATGCCACATCAGTCTGGTATTTATCATCCGTTCCATCAGCTTGCTGACACAGCTCAGTAGGCTTATGGGCCTGTATCCATTTGGATCTGTTTTGTCCTTTCCTGTTTTTGGTACTGGTACCAGTATTGCGTCTTTCCATGCCTGCGGTACAATTCCCCTTTTCCAGCTTTGGTTCAGGACCGATAGCAGTTTCTTCTTCGCTGTTTGGCCCAGCCCCATCAGCATTTCGTTTGTTATCCCGTCTTTTCCGGGAGATTTCCTTTTCTTTAGTGTTCTCATAGCCTCTTCCATTTCGCGCATTGTTAGTTTGGCCATCATGTGCTCTTCAGGAGCCGTATTCATGTTTTCGTGTCCCTTTAGCTCTTCGCTAATGTCTGTATGCTTATCTGCAGGGACCTCGATGTGGTTTGCTCTGGCATAGTGATCGTCAAAGGCGTTTGCGGCTTTCTTACCTGTGATCAAGTTCTCGCCCTGCTTGATAGTAATTTGTTTATTTGACGGGGTTTCGTCGTTCATGGCTCTGACTAGCTTCCATAGCTTGTTCCCGTCTTTGTCCAGGTTTAGACTTTCCGTTTTATTTTTCCAGCTTTCTCTTGCTGTTTTCTTGAGAGTGTGTTTGTACTTCGCCGTGGCGGCTTTGAGGGCGATGTTTGCCTCCATAGATTTTTCTCGCTCTGCCATGTTCCTAGCAATTGTTACTGCATCTTCCACTTTCTGCAACTCATCATTCCAGTAGGGCTTATAGTTTTTCCTAGCTCCTCTTGGGATGGTTTCAGTGGCGGCTTGCATTATTGCCTTGCTTAGGCTCTCCACCATGGGCTTTATTTTGTTGTTTCGTGTGTTGATGGTTTCACACAGCCCATCTGTCAGGATTGCAAATCTGTCCCAGTCGGCTCGTTTGTAATTCCAACGTGGGAGCGGTTTTGTTTCCTGTGGGCCTACTTCCATGTCAATGGTTAGCCTGATCGGTCTGTGGTCGCTACCTGCCAGTTGGTTTAGCACCTGGCGGTCTATTTTATGGTGTATGTCCTGTGTGGAGAAGGCCAAATCTGGAGTCGAGGTGGTATGCCATGTTCTTGAATAGAAGCCAGGGCTATCCTCCAGCCTATTGATTAGGGAGAGATTTGCATCTATCTCCCAATCTTCCACTTCGTCACCTCTGCTGTCTGTGTCAGAGTATCCCCATCTCTCCGAGTGGCTGTTGAAATCTCCAACTACTATGCAGTTGGAGTCTCTGACCTCCATACTCGAGAGCGATAGGTCTCTATTTGGTGGTCCGTACAGATTGAAAATGCGGAGCTTCGTCTCTTGAGCCATTATGTCAACTCCTACAATTTCTGCTTGTCCGGTGTGATTGACAGATACCGCGCTACTCGGTATGCAGTTTCTGGTCAGTATCAGGACCCCTCCTTTGTGGCCTTCTCTATCTAGACGGAAGGTCTGGTATCCTCTGATTGAGAATTTATGGTTATTGTTGAGGTGCGTTTCCTGGATACATGCCACGTCAATCTTACCTTCATGCAGGTGATGTGTTAGGGAAAGTTTTTTGTTAATGACTCCCTCCGCATTCCACTGTAGTATTTTGAGGGTCTTTAGGTTTTGGCCAATAGAAGTTGCCCCATAGCCATGTGCCTTGACTCCACGACACATGGGTGGGTGACCACCAGTAGTCAAGGGTGGGCCCCTTCGAGGCGTTAGGCCCGGCACTATCGCTGCCTGGCGGGACTCCGCAGGATGAGCGCCATGCGTTTTTCTAATAGGTTGTACTGCCATCATGCTGCGATTTACGTTGCACTGTTTTGTTAGGCTTGCGGCCCCGTGCATCCGATTTCAACAGGCGTTTCTGTAGGGATGCCCTCCTTAGCCTTTGGCTGTCCCCAGCCTATCTGCAAAGCAGCAGTTGTTTATGATCAGAGTTGTCTCTCTTATGGAAGTTGTCTTACCAGACTATCGAGTCTTCACTACTCGTGTCTATAGGGTGCAATGATGATATGTGAGATGATATATGAGATGATATATGAGATGGACTGGTTTACCCGGAAGAGAGGCAGTCCAGTGTGTCTGTATCCCAGGATCGTCACGTCCTGCCAGAAGCGTAGCATTTGCATGTGAGTGGGGTATCTCTTTCTTCCTTTATTTTCTTGGCTTCTATGCAGGGATGGTACGCCTAGCATTCCCCACCACCTGGGGTGTTGACACAGTGGGGCAGGTGTGCAATGTCCGCTGGTCTGCATCTCTTCTGCGTCCAGCTTGATAGTTATATGGCTGATAACGTACAGAGGTAGATATCGTAGCCGGAGTGCATTTAGCCAGATGACAAGCCTGGTAATGTCACAGAGATGTTGTTCGCCTGGTGTGCGGACAGCTCTCATGGTCATTGGTTGAGTCTCGACAGTTCACAGTGAGGTGGCTGCTCTACTGTTTTCGACACCCCGACCAGATACTAAGTCTTTAGTTGGTGGTTTCGCACCCCATCGCCGTATAAGGTGAGTATCAAGCAGTTGTCCGCCCGCTTTGATCGGCGGACGGCAAGGACCTCTTGCTGCGGCTCTACCGGATATGGCTGGGGCGCAGACCCCAGGTCCCGAACATGTAGGAGCCTCCCATTGCAGTGGTGCTGAGATTTTGGGCGGGATTGCGGCTTACAAGGGTTCGGCCGTAATCCCCCACATGGTAGCCTCGCGCCATTGGCTTATCAGCCTGGTACGTGAACCAAAGTGTCTGCGGCTCCTCTCGATATGAGCTGGTTTTCCGTAGCAACGCCCTGTCATTAGTAGGGTAAAACTGACCTGTCTTCAGATGGTCTATTTCCAGCACCCGTTCACTATTTGGTCAGATGAATTTATTGAGGGCTTTTGTTTGTCAATGACCAGGTATTTGAAATCTGCGGTTTCTGCGGGGTTAAACACGATTCCCGTAGCGTTCTTTCATTAGAGTGTTTGAGAGCTGACTTGTCTTCCGTGAGTCTAATACCAGCGTACGTTCATTTTTAGACCCAAACGGTAGTGCTCTCGATTTGTCAGTCGTTCTACAGTATTGGCGTGTTCAGTCAAATAAAGCCGCAGGTTCCACTCCTGGTGGTGCCCTTCCGTCAATTCCTTTAGCGAGACAATCAAGTTACTTAGAGGGTGGCGAAAGATACGATTCCCAAGATGTCGCACAAGAAACAGAGCTATATAACAGAGGAAACACAGAAACCTATTGAAGAAAGGCAACAATTAAAAGAAATGAGAAGTAAGGGGACCAACACATAATTTAAAAACTACGCAAGAAAAGTTAGAAGAGAAATAAGAAAAGATAAAGGAAGATACATAGTGGAAACGTAAGGATATAGAAAACTTACAGCAACAAGGCAGAGAGAGAGACGCATTTAACGCAATAAGAACACTGACAATGGAGTTCCGTCCGGTTCCACATGTCATAAATGACAAAGAGGATAGCATTAACAGAAACCAAAGACATACTGAATAGATGGAGAGAGTACTGTAGAACCATGTATGGAGATAGCACAAAGCGCTCAGTTACAATCCTACCAAAGGATGAGAAAGAACCTGAACCAACATTGGAAGAAGTACGCTCTGCAATTAAAAGCCTGAAAAAGGGAAAGTCCCCAGGATGCGATGATATCCAAGCAGAGCGAATGCAAGCAGAAGGGGAGGCAAGTGCTCGAGTCTATCACAAGCTGTGTAAACAGATATGGCAGAGTGCAGAGTGGCCAGAAGCAGGTAAGAAATCAATTTATATTCCCCTCCCCAAAAAAGGCAACCTGAAGCTGTGCACGAACTACCTAACTATCGCGCTGATCAGCCACGCTAGCAAGATACTCTTCCGAATCCTATTAAAAAGGATAGAGAAAAGGTTTGAATCTCAAATTCACGTAGTCCAGGCAGGTTTCAGGAAGAACAGAAGGACCAGGGTCCACATATTAAATTTAAGGAATATCTACGAAAAATATAGAGAGTTTAATGTAGACCTGTACACATGTTTCATTGATTACACCAAGGCCTTCGACACGGTAAAACATCAAAATCTGTGGAGAATCATAGAGGAAATGGGATTGCCTTTGCATATAGTCCATCTCAATGAAACATTATACCAAGATCAACAAGCCGATGTCCGAGTATCTGGGCAAACATCAGATTGGTTTGCAGTACAAAAGGGAGTCCAAAAGGGATGTATCCTCTCACCTTATCTGTACAACATATATGCGGAATGTATAATGAGAAAGGTTAAGAAAACGGGAACATTGAAAGTTTCGACCCATTTACGATTAGGGGGTACGCGATTCCAGAGTTACGATACGCAGATGACACAGTGATACTATCAAGAAGTGCAGAAGGGCTAGAGTAGCTACTTTCAGCCGTTAATGGACCTAGTAAAGATCAAAATCTGTTCATAACATAGCATAGATAAAACAAAGATAATGACCACCGACAAAACACAATGTCAGCATAAATTTACAGTGGGTGATGAGGAAATAGATAAGGTCACACATTTTGAATATCTGGGCTCCAGAATTGACAAAAATGGCGACTGCTCGAAAGAAATCAGAAGACGACTAGCTATGGCAATGCAGAGACTGAACAGCCTGAAGAAATTATGGCAGAGCACCAACAAAATGATAAAAGTAAAAGTCTTGAAAGCCTGTGTTGTTCCTGTGCCATAACGGCTGTCTGTGAATCATGCACGATTACCAAAACCTCTGGACAAAAAACCGAATCTCTCGAGTCAAAATGTTACAGAAAGATCCTCAAAATAACCTGGACAGAGAAAAAAAACAAATGTTGACATTCGGCAAGAGTTGAGCATAGAGGAGAACTGGTTTATCAATCTTTGTTTGGCTAGAAAATGCAAATATTTTGGTCACATAAAGAGATACAACGGTCTTGAGAGACCAGTGATGGAAGGTATGGTGCCAAGCAAAAGAGGAAGGGGTAGACCAAGAAGACGATGGCACTAAGATATCCAGGAATGCCTGAGTATGACTGTGGCGGAGGCTGAAGTTTTGGCAAGAGAACGAGTTTCTTTCAGACAGACTGTGATGGAAGCGACTTTCTACAAAGGACATGCTACATGATTATATATATATATATATATATATATATATATATATATATATATATATATATATATATATATATATATATATATATTGTACATACAGTAATTTATTAGTAATTAGTAAACAGTATTAATACATAGAACAAGAATGTCATTTTATGTATTTCAAAGATTTTTATAAACAAACATAGAACAAACATAAACAAACATAGAACAATAAATACAAAGTCTGAAAAGAATAATGGTGATGCAATACGATATACGTAGCATGTAGAATTCTGTTTCCAAAAACAAGACTACACATTACAAAGAAAATGACTTGACACTTTGACCAAGTGTTGAATACAGAAAAGACACGATTAAATAATAATCTCGCTCTATGTTCACGATGAATTATCGAAGTAAACACAAAATCCCACGCTAATGAAGGAGTCTCGATATAATTCTGAGACATGTGCATAGTATGTTTATGAAGGATTTAATTTCAAGCATTAACAAATTGCTAGTCATCGACCTATTGGAATTATATAACCGAAATAAACTGTTGGTCCTTGATGTAGCAGTTGAAGGAATAAACCGATGGTTGGTGAGCTTAATAGCAGTTATCCTGAAGGAGGGAACATTTGGACTTGCTTTGGATCACGGACTTCAGAACCTTTGTTCATTTGCAAGAGACTACTCAAAGGTTTTTCGCTCCTAATTATACTGTCCAACACTAGCACGTTAAAAGTGGCTAACATTAAATTAATTTAACTTTAATATTTACATATGACATCTTTATATTACACAATTGACTCAGGTATGCATGAGGTTGTATCAGTAATCTCGAATCAGGTAGATCCTTTTCTGCAGGATCTGCGTGATGCTTTGGAGAAAAAAAACTTACTAGTCAAAACTCACTTCAGTGAGAAAAGGTGCGGCGGTTTGAAAATCTTGGAGTATAGTTCTACCATACATTGTTTTTTATTGTTGTTATTGTGCGTCCATCACGAGTGATGAGGACCTTTTCTTTTTTCACCTAGCCAGTCCTTCCAGTCGAGTATTCTGTAATTCCGAGTTGTGGATGTGTGCGGAGATGGCTGACGAGTCCGATTTGCGATCTGCATATTCGCAGGCAGTGAAATCATGGAAAGTTCGCTTCGCGAGAAGCATGATTGTCAGCAAATCCATGTATCTCATCCGCTTTATTGTTCAGTCAGTAGTTCCACAAGTGACGCAGTTTTTTTTACTGTAGTTTAGCTTGTCAGAGGACTTACGCTTTCCGCTTCGCCTGTCGTCACAGGACTCGACTGTGTTAGTACTGGATAAATGAAAAGAGAATGACTTGCGCGATGAACTTGATTTAAGTGAGGAAGAGTTGCGCAGTTCGTCGACCTCACTCTCCCGCCCGAGTCCAACATTAACCAGTGGTGAGATAAGTCAGGACGACTGGATATGGAACTCGGGTGCAGGGGATGACCACGGCTGCTCAAGTGCCTCGCCGTGTTTTGTGCGATCCACGTCGCTTAGCACATTTGCTGTTGTGGTAGCCTGATGACGAATTTCCTGCTTAGCTAGCTGAGCTTGAGCAGGGCAGGGCAGATAGTCCGTGATTTTTCAACTGCTTCCAAAACTCGAATGAATGCAAGAAGTGTTTTATCGAGGTCCATACTGCAATTAGTATATGTGAAATAAGATACACCTATTTGATAATGTGCCGTATTCTAGTTGTAGACGAACTTTAAGCATATCGTCTCCCATTCCTGACAACGCGTGAGCACAAAATCGCTGGGCTGTGCAGTGAAAAAGCACACGCACTCTCGAGGCACTTGCTGACACTTAGACCGGAGGTGTGTAGGGGTCACTCGTTACCACTGGAGGTGACAAGACGTCTTGCCTACCTCGGAGTCCTTGTCAGTGAGATACCCAAACAAACGTACCATGTATTGAATATGTACAAAGATACAGTTAGTAGAGGGGTACATGCAGGAGCACTGACTGACAGCTTCGAGGTGAGACAATGATGCTTTCTTTCTTTCGCCCGTCATGTTCTTGTCGACTATGCATGGTATAATGAAGATGTTAGTGGAGGATAACAGAACTGGTGTTGAGTGGATACTACTGTCACAATTGGAGACTCGAACTACGTAGATCAGTTGGTACTTTTATCATACAGTCATGCCAAATGCAGGAGAAACCTGATTGTGGGAAAAAATAATCAGCCAAATTGAGGCAATATGAGAATGAAGAAAAATCAAGCTCCTTGAACTCCATACTATTAACAAATAACCAATAATGCTTGTGAGAGAGCGGTTAGAAGAAGTGGATACCTTTACCTATTTGGGCAGCTCAATTGACACATCAGGAGGTACATACGCACCTGTAAAGAACATAATTGGATAGGAGAAATTGCATTCACAACCCTAAGTAGGATATGGAGATCTCGGGAAATCAAGATTCAAACCGAAGTTAAAATAGTCAACGCCAGTGTCGAGTCGATGCTTCTGTCCAGAGCCGAAGAATGGAGAATGACCAATGTCAAACATCAAAGACTCCAGTATTTCGTAAATAGAAGCCTGCAAACGATAATGGGCAAAACGTCGTGGGACATGGTGATAACGAGGGCGTATGCAAAATAGTAAACAACAGCCACTGGAACAAGAAAATAAACGAAGACAAATGAGTTGTATTTAGATGGTGCATATGCTACTGATTGCAAAGTCCAACATAGTCAAACAGGACCTTCGATGGAATACTCAATGAAAGAGAAAGCGAAGTAGATCAACACATATATGGAGAAGAGAACAGTAACTAAAATTCAATGATTGCACCTAGAGATAGGTAGAAAGAGCAGTACATGACCATGTATGCTGGCGATATCTTGTCGATGAACTATGCATCGAGCAGAGCGATGGGCATTGTTTAATTTGATTGATTGTTTGAACATTGTCATATACTTAAAAAAGGTTGAGTCTGACGGCACCCATGTCGAGTACATCTGCAAAGCTTAAGCAACAGCAGTTAATTTTATATATACTATCAGTTGGCCATGTCAGTTGTCGCTTATGAACTGTTATGTAACTGTTAAGGTCACAATAAGAATGTGACTGGTTCTGTGGTGCACTAGGAAATCCCACCAATGTTAGAACGGGACAGTTACTTTGATTTATGTTAGTAAATTCCTGTTAATACTCAACCAGGTTAAAGTCCAAGTGTAGGTAACCCCTAAACAAGAAGTATCAATTGTTTAAGAACACTGTAGACATTAAGTAGAAACTAACCAAGAGATCGCTAGTACTAGTACAGAGAGAAAAGATAGTTGCACAAGTGGCCTTAATGAAGACTAGAAATCAAAGGGAAAGATAAAATGACAGACTACATCGACTCGCCATTACTCTTGAGTTGTCAAGTTGGAAAATGGAGCTTGCAGTTTTATAGATGGTATTTAATAATACTCGGATGATGATGCTGTCATTTATTTCAATATGTGCAAGGTGATAAATCAGGTTGGTTCCTCTCTTCCCTATACAGTCGATGTGGCTGTCGAGCAGAGCAATGCATACAATACATTTAAACAACCTCTATGATGGGAATTGAGATTGTGGTTGTAACGTCATCTCTGAAATGTCTTGGTCCTCATTAATCAGGACATTCACTGTGTCTGACTATCAATTTTTGCTTAGGTAAAAAAGGTTGCAGCATTAGTGACGGGTATATTAAAAGTTCTCAAACATCCAATAACACACGTGGATGTATTATATTGATCACGTTGTGGTTAACATGCTATTGAGGAGCTAGAATGTTGTCTTAGATTTTGACAAACATATCGGTAGCGTGCTAGGGATAAATATATTGTATTCAATTAATGGATGATGTATTTAATAAGTACTGTTGGCAAAAGGGTAGACTGCAATATACTCAGGCCATGAGGAAGATAAAAACGAAGTCTAAAAGTGCGATCTTAGAGTAGAGTGAAGTCGGATCACGACTGCTGATGGCTACATTTAGTAAAAAGAACAAGAAAGCTAAACTAAATAATAATAGCTGTCCATTGTTGTCGATGAGGACCGCCGACATCATCCTTGTCACAGATTTCCCTGTTGGGTGTGGGTGCGCATGTGGCTGAACAGGCCAATGAGGGGACGAAAAAAATATAATTCATGGATATGCCCTAACAAATGAAAAGTAAGACACAGTTAAAGAGGTTTTCTATAGCAGATTACATCAACTAGTGGAGTGGACAGGCAAGAGTGACATTACCATACTAACGAGAGGCTTCAACGCACAAATAGGACATGGCAACGTGGGATATTAGATCATGGGGAGGGATGGACTAGGAGTTCTAAACAAAAACGGAGAGCGGTTTGCAGATTTTTGTACAAGAAAAATTGGTCAAAGGAGGAAACATGTTAGTACACAGAGCTATTCATAAGGCAGCATGGGTATCCCCAGACCAAAAAACGAAGAATCCGATTTACCACATCTGCGCAAACTTCAAATTTAGACGATCATTATTACATTTAAGGTTTTACGGAGGATTGCAAAGGTACAGGCTAAAGATAAGGACAAACAGAACGATGCAAGTCAGCAGGTCACGGCACTGCGTACAATACCTGAATGAAGATGATAAGAACAACGAGTTCCGTATAACACTCAGGAATAAATATCAAGCACTGGAGCAGCTAGATGAAGGGGCCAGCATTGAGGATAAATGGGAACAAGTATGGACAACTGCATGTGAGGACGTGCTAGGAATGAAATAAATTGCAGCGTAAAAAGCAGAAACAATCACTAAGATCGAGAGAAGGCGAAATAAGAAAATGGACTCACTAAATAATAAAACGAAAGCCGCAAAAAGTAACGCACAGAAGGAATATGTAGAGGGCAACAGGGAGGTTAAAAGGAGCATAACGTCGAACAAAAGATGTTACATTGATGCTCTGGCTGAGGAAGCGGAAAAATGAAAGGTCTAAATGAGGCTACCAAGAAACTACCGGGAAAGTATCAACACCAAGGTAGACCAATCAAAAATAACTTGGAGAAAAGATAACTTACCTTAAAGAACAGAAGAAAAAATGGGTAGAATATCTTGAGCTTTTGAACAGACCAGCACCACACAACTGACCAGACATCCTGCCAGCAGAGGAGGACCTGTCGATCAACTGTGGTTATGCAAGTAAAGAAGAGATTAGAAGGGCAATAGAGTTTCTAAGTAGCCGAAAAACAGCAGGACCTGATGGGATACCACAGGAAGTCATAAAAGCAAATGTTAAACATCTAACATGCTCCACAACTTTATAGGCGCTCAGCAAAAGATTGGAGAGAGGGCTACCTTGTGAAATTGCATGAGAAGGAAGATTTACAGGAATACGTACACCATAGAGAAATAACATTATCAGTGCCGGTAAAGGTGTTAAATGGAATAATACTAGAAAGCTCGAAAAAGGAAGTAGATAGCAAGATCAGGGATGAGCAGGCATGCTTCAGTCAGAATAGATCATGCATGTACCAGATAGTCACATTGAGGATAATTATGAGCAATCATTGGAATGAAATTCGAGTTTGTACATCAATTACGTTGATTTGGACCTTTGGAAACTACTAAAGCACTATGGAATTCCTCAAAAGCTCGAACATAATTAGACAGACGTATGAAAGTATGCAATGTAGAGTTATACACCAAGAACAACTCACAGAGCCATTCAAACTTAAATCAGCGATATGTCAGGGTTGCCTTCTGTCGCCTTTCCTGTTCAAAAATAATTAGGGTCAATGCAGCAAACACAGAACCAATTAGGCTGAGAGGAACGACACTGGAAGAGGTAGATGTATTTACATACCTAGGAAGTATCATCAACAAGGATTCACAAATTAACAGTTGCATTCGAAATGTTGAAACCCATATGGAACTCCAAGGAAATAAGAAGGAAGACAAAAATATAAGGATTTTCAATTCAAATGTGAAGCCAGTCCTGATGTATGGAGCAGAGACCTGGATGATGGCCAAAGGCAATGACAGGAGACTGCAGAGTTTTGTCAACAGATACTTGAGAATGATTCTTGGTAAAAAATGGTTTAACAAAATTACAAACGACAGATTGTGGAAGAGAGCGGGATAAGATAAATTGGAACAGGAAATCTTAGGAAGAAAGTGGAAATGGATGGGTCATACATTAAGAAAGCACCAAACCAATTTCACCCGGCAATCCCTGTCATACTGATATATAATGAGATGCTATGAGTTTGTCCAAAATCAGTCATGATGTTGTTTTTGAAGGTGCAAAATTGCTGTCTTTAGCAAGATACATTTTTAGGATAATGGGCCTCATACCAAAAGAAGCATATGTCACTGCATGATATGGTTCATAATAATGTAGTAGTTGACATTCTGACCTCGAAAGCACCAACAGTAATCAGATAGATGGGATCCTGACATCGAAAGATGGCATTGTGACATATAAATCACCCACAGTAATAAAATAATTGGCATCTGATCTTGCAATACCAATAATGAAGATATTGGAGATGTGTTGGGTGGGAATATTGACATCAATAATTGACCACTTGATGATTACAATACAAGCAATGAGCTACCACTAAACATATAACAAGTTTGAAGTCAACTGTGGGTCAAACAGGGATGGATGTCTGTGAGAACAAGGCACGTGTGTGTTCGAATCTATGGGTCTGCCTAGATGAATATTCTTCTTACAGGATTACAGCGTCAAGAAGAACATTAAGTTGTCAAAAGACATTATTGTCTACATCAGCTGACATGTCATTTGATGAAGAGTGATTTTGACAACTATGTAAATTGATGCTTGTAATTTTAATGAATGTTATACTCAATATTAAGTATTTAGAAAATAATTGAATGAATACTTACAAAACCATTTTTCATTGTTTGCTCTGCATGTGTAAGCCTGTCCTGATGAGAACTGAAACATGCCCTTCGATGCGGCGGTGTTGGTGGAACTGGCAAAGCGTAATTGTTAGAATTCTAAAAAAAAAAAGGACACCAAGTGTTTAGTTGTGCCAAAGATCGTTGACATGGATGGTCAGGGAAGGTAGAACCAACAAAATATTAGTCATCAAGTCACAAATCATTATATCATCACCATCATGCAGCATGTTCTTTGCAGAACGTCGCTCTCATGACAGCCTGCCTGTAGGAATCTTTTGCCAGTCTTGCGGCTTGCTCCAAGGTCAATTCCAACGTCTCCTTGATGTCCTGATTCCATCGTCTTCTGCCTCGGCCCCTGGCTCTCTTCCAGTGACCATGCCTTCCATAACCACTCTCTCCAGTCCGCTGTGTCGTTTTTCCCCAAAACTTGTTTTAGGGTCATGAGCCCATTCTCCTCTACATTCAGGTCTTGCTGGATGGATTTGTTTGTTTCTTTCTTTGCCCACGGGGTTTTCAGGCCTCTTCTGTAACACTGTTTCAAAAGGACCGATCTTCGCTCGTATTTGCTTTTGTAATAATCAATGTTTCACATCCACAGGTTGCCACAGGAAAAATGCATGTTCTTGGGTGTTTTAGTTCTTTGCTTGTATTATGCCATAGGTTCTGCATATTCCTCATCTTCTGTATTGCCTAGTCAGACGTCCTTACTTCTTTCGTAGTCTCCATTGTTGTTTAGTATTGATCCCAGATTTTCAAAATGTGCAATATTTTCAATCTCTTCGCCAGCTATCTTGCTTTTAGGTTGGAGTTTTGTCTTATCAGTTGTCATTATCTTTGTTTTCTTTGTATCAAGGTAGAGATTCTGGGCTTCACTGTGTTTCTGGACTGATGCATTCTAGCATCATTATTATTAGTGAATATGTGTGGAAATGCAACTGAAAATAGGCAGGTGGTCGCCTTGAGCCAGGCATTAGACCACACAAACCTCACTATCCTCAATGACGGACGTTGAACTAGATTAGCATCTCGACCGGGGGATATGGATGGGGTTATCGACCTGGTACTTATATCCAGTGATGTTACTCCATCCACACACTGGTAAGTATTATGGGCACACGAAAGCGACCTGTTATGTGTTGTACTTATACCCAGAGGAAAACCAGACACCGGAAAGCCAAAGAGGTGCTCAGATACACGTATGAACAAGATAATGTATTGAAAAAGCTGCGCTAGACCATTGGACGGAGGACCACTAGATCCCCTTTTGTCCAACCATGCTGGTGAAATCAAGTGGTTAATACGGTCGGATAAGAAAAGGAAGCGGCAACAAAGGATTGGCAAAAAACCAGAAAAAGATCTGGTAATAATGTCGCGTTTTGAATGAGAAGAAAAAAGTAAAATGCAAAGCTACCGATTCCTTTAAATCGTTAGCTAGGAAGTCAAAAAACAAGCGGTGGGAGGAGTTCATTATATATGTGCGTAATGATAATACCCTCCAGAAGTTCTGGCACATGCATCGGACGATGAATGGAATAAACCAAGCCAGCGTATCCCCAACATTAAAGACACCACAGGAATTCCACTGAAGACAAACGAGAAAGGTCAGAGTTTTTTTAGTCGATATGTTGCCAAAACTGACAAAGGCGACAGAGATGCAGGAAATTCGGTATAGCATTTTAGATGCAGTCATCAGGGAAGACGTTTATGTAGACCATATCACCGAGGCGGAGGTCGCAAATAGCCTACGTAACAGCAAAAATGCTGCTCCAGGTCCTGATGGAGAACATGTTTGCCACATCAATCAGTTGTATGAGACAGAGATAAGAAATATGTGAAGGAGTTCAATCACACTATAGAGAAATCATGTGAGGCTAAGGACTGGCTTCATAGCTATTTATGCCCACTGCCTAAACCTGGTAAGGATTCCACGCTTCTCAGCAGCTATCGAATAATTACCATTCAAAATGTATGTCAAATTGCTCCAGAAAATAGTGGTCAGGAAAATAATGTTATACCTAGAACGGGAGTACATCCTACCCGATACGCTAGGCAGCTACAAGAACAGCGTAGGAGACCTGGGGTAACACTGGAACGTTCGCGTATGATGTATGAGGGTTTTCAGTTAAAGCAAGAAACAGTCGCGGTGGCACTTGACCTGGAAGACGCATACAACCGTGTCGTTTTTGGAACTTTAATGACATGTTTGAAGCAATGTGGTTTAAAGCCGTGGCTCGTTAGTTGGATATCAGCTGCCCTGATAGAAAGAGCAGTTTGCTACGCGTGGGATTTTGTACTTCAGAACCGAAGCGAATATGTCCAGGACTGCCTCTAGGGTATCCGCTCTTATCGGTGCTGTTCAACATCTACACAGGCGAAGGTAGGGGGGGGGGGGGGGGGGTGTGTCCTCGGGAAGTTGCTATCTGTTGAAGCCAGGTGTTTTGGGGACGGCCTCTAATGCGCTTTCAGCCAGCTGGTTGGTACCCTTAGCACTTTGAACTACCTTGAGAAGGTTCTGCTGAGCCGGAACTTCTTGATCCAGTCGGATAACATGTCCAAATAAGAAAAGACGACAACGGTCCAGGAGTTGATACAATTGGGAGGTAAGTTAGTCATAGTAGAGACCTCGACCAACGGACTCCAAAAATACGCCGCTGATTGCTGACAAAGGACATCTCAAGACTCGAGTCCTTTCATATGAACAGAGTCCGGGTTTCGGCTCCATACATTAGCACTGAAATCACACAAATACGCAGCTTTGAACTCAGGGATAATCTACCATTGTTCATCACCGAAGCCAATCCATCTAGGACATATCTGGGCTACTGCGTCCGTCAGATGACATTGTGCTATCGAGATAAGAAAGTTCATTTACGCTCTCCGCTGTGTGACCGCGACCTACTATGTTCTGGGACCTTCTATCAGATACCGGTAGTGAATTTTGGTCTTCGCCCATGAGATTGATAGCCCCATATTTTGAGCTGTACTATCCATATACTCAAGACTGTTGCAGCTCTGTGCTATCTGGGCAGGACTATGTCATCCAAGTAGACGATGCACGTGATGCACTTCTGGTCAATAGTGATTCCTTGGTACTGAGAACCAAGGCGGTTCAGGAGCCAGTCGACAGCCCGACAGAATATATCAGGAGCAAGGACATATCCCTGTCTGACTCCGGTAGATGTTGGGAATCTTTCAGAGAGAGTGCCCCCGAGACGGATTCTAGCACCGGTATTCATATACAACGCTTTAATAAAGTCTAGAAACGGAACACGAGTTCCGATGCCTTGCATGGCTTTCCACAGCGATAATCTGTCCACCGAGTCGAATGCCGTCTTAAAGTCCACGTGCGGAGCACAAAAGGGGCGAGTAAATGCAAGGTGTAACTCTGCCAGAAGACGGAGCGCGAGGATGGCATCCACTGTTGATCGACTTGGCAGGAAACCTGACTGATGTGGGCGACGTTTTGAGACCAGCCAATTCAGTCGAGCCAACATCACTTGAGCGAATACCTTGCCTAGAACTGAAAGCAGCGTTATTGGCCTATAATTGTTGCAGTCCCTGCGGCTATCCTTTCCTTCTTAAAGGTTGACAGCTACTGTCATTGTAAACCTGACCGTATCAAAATATCACTAGTTCTGCAGTGGATCCCTGGCCACTCAAGCACACCTGGTAATGACAAGGCAGACTAGCAAAGGAGAGATCAAGACAAGAACAGCCACACCAGTAACAACTTTACAAACAGCCCATAAGATCAGCAAACAAAGACACTTGGCTGAACAGATGATCCATCTGAAACACGGAAAGGGAGGTCTACAGACATATGACAAACCCTAATTCAAATGATAGTGTAAATTAACTCACAAGGGAAGAATCAGAGCACTATTTTCCGACTGAAACCCCAACAATACCACTAAACATGCACTTAACATAATTCAACCACAACATACTCCTGAGTACTAGAGGTGTACACGCCCATTTGAAACCGTTTATCATCATCTCTTTGAGTGCTAAGCGCTCAATGATTTTATAAAAAAGGTTTTTCTTCTGTGACCAGATACATGGCACACTGTATGGCACTAGACAACAGTTGAAAAACACGTGCAGATTCCATTATATGACATTGTGCCGAAACACGAGAGCCAGGATGCTGCTGGATCCGTAACAACAATAAAAACAATAACATCCTAACGTAAATGACTGGTTCAGTCAGGCAAGAGTTGGTCAAAGACATCCAGGAAACCTCGCAAGCAATCTCATAGTGGTGTGTCGACTCAAGCTCCAAGATCAATCCGAACAAGGCCTGCATAACATGGTGCACTTTGAATAATTCCATATTAAAGGATGAACTCCCGGGAATCACATTTGATGGTTGCACAATTTACAGAAGTGACAGGTTGAAATAACTCTGAGTGACATTTGATTGCAGTCTCTCCTGCGATGTTGACCAAACCGTAGACGAATGTAAGCGAGGGTTAGCATCACTCAAGACCATGGCTGCTGCCAAGTTTAAACAACGCCTCCTGTGTATGATATTTCGTCAGGTCATGTTATTGGTTATCGGTTACGGACTGGGCATCTTCACATTTTCAAGAACACAGTGCGAAAGGTTGGAACTCTTGTTTGCGAATGACTGTGCTATGAACAGTAGCTCAGAACGTAAAATGCAGGATGGTATGGACCGGTTCTCTGCTGTTTGTGACAACTGTGGTTTGACAATAAGCACAAAGATAACAGCATGTATAAATCGGCACCAGTGATCCATCGGTGTATATGACGGCATTACTCTCCTGCGTGTTCTCAGTTATCAGCTGATACACCTCGTGCTCTGCTCTTCTATTGCTCCATTCTATACATTCCAATAACAATCATCGATAACAATCCCAACATGTGCCGCATCATCATAATCGGAGTATATCTAGGTCAGCCCAGAATCAGTGCTTACATTAACAACGATTGTATATTGTCTTTAGTGTATTCGCATGGTTACAATCTTCAACAGGATGATTGAGGATCATGCCATTCCATTGACTGCCTTTTTTGTCTCAGGCTCAAAATGATGCACTCATGTTTCGTCATCTGTAACGATTCTGGACAAATATTTTCTTCCATTAGCATCGAAATGCTCCAACAAATCAACATAAATTGTTTTTCTTTGTATTGTCTGTTATTTGTGGGACTACGAGGTAACCCATCTTGAGCAAACTTTTGAAAATCACAGGGCATTGATAGTTTTAACTCTACTTCCTTCGGTGACTGAAAGCTGCAAAGTTAATTGTTTAATGATGATTCGTATATCAAAACGAATAATGATAAGAGTACAGTTCAACATTTCTAGCCTGGTTGCTGTGTCAAGACGTCCAGACCGCTGCAGATAATGTTGCTCCATTTCTCTAGTTGTTGATGTTTAAATTCTGAGACCATAGACTGAGTGTGCTCATATCGAATTCACAACATCCATACACAGTATACATTCGTTTGTGAATATTCACAACAGTTACTTTTTCTGCAACGAGGAATTCTATTACAATTTGCAACGCATTTTGTTTAGAGGACATTTTAACTGAACTGAACAGAACGATGGTTCTAGTCTACTGCTGTATTTAAGAATGTCAACTGCAATAGATTTATACTGTACTCTCTCTTTTACCATAATGTAGAAATTTTACAGGCATTTTCCAGTCCTCCTAATATTATCAACCAACTTAATAAGTTAATCTATCTCTTGAACTACTGCCTTCTACTCTTTCTGCTAGTATGATATTCAACAAGGTGGCATGTCTTGTTATATGATCAAAATAACGAAACTGTCTAATCCTGATTACGGTCATTAATTCTCTTTTTACCTACATTATGGCAAAGATGGCGCCGTAACTGGCTGCGAGTCTACATTTCTCTACTGTTTTGGATCATTATGGATGCCACCAGACCACGGATTTGCCTGGAATTCACACTAGTCGACGACTTACACTTGTGTTCACGGATACGTGGAGTTGTTTTCCGTCTGGACTTGTTATTTCGTTATTTTTTTGTGATTTCTTCCATCCGTTTATCCTGGTCTGGACGCCGGCTGAATGGCGCTACGCTTAAACTAGTTATACCTGTGTCGTATCTCACGGGTTAGTTCTGCCGATTCACCTTCACGAATATGGCGTGTGGGAATTTTAGATGCTACTATGATGAACTGAATACAGCTGGGGAGAGATGCCAGACTCACTCACACGCTGAGTGTTGTCCATACGACCTCTTGTGGTTATCGAAAAAGGCACGACAAACTGCGTTAGATGCCTTCCCACCTTTCTACCCTGCGGGTTACATGTTTACGGAAAGGCTTCGGTGGTAACCCTGAGGCGAAATCTGCATCCTATGCTATCTCCAGTCGTATCGATGAATGTCTTGCCACTGGCAAAATGTAGTTTAGGCTCTGTGAGTGAGGTTGACAAAAGGCGCAGTTTCTTCCTCACTTTAATCCAAATCTCCGCGCAAGTCACCCATTTCAGCGGACACAGCAAGAGATACGACTGTCCACACGTCTGAACAAAGAGAGTGGTCTTCATCACTTGTGATGGACAAACTATCACCTACAACTTTTTCAACACCACATTTGTTATATTCTCTCCAATAAATGCAACCCAATCTTCTATATACTCACATTCTTCGACACTATTGTTATTCAGTATCCATGTTTCTGCGCCATAAAGTAGTGACGAGTATGACAACACCTGACAATTCTCATTTTCAAATTATGATTTATCTGTTTTGGATGTCAGTATGTGTTGCTGAATACCATCTTGGCCATACATTTTCTCTTTCTGATTTATTTTTCACAGCTGCCTTCTTCCGTTATTATATTATCTAGATAGCAGAAACTCTGTACCTGTTCCAGTAGTTATCTTTTATTTGGATAGGCATACATGGTTCGTTGCCACTTATCGTAAGTATTATAGTCTTTGTTTTCTTTGTGTTTATGTAGGGGACTAAAGGGTCTCGATGTAAAACGTCAGCCTTTGGGTGCTGGAGATCGCGAGTTCAAATCACTGTGTAGACTAGGATCTTTTTCACGTGGACTTTCTGGTATATATCGGGATTTCTAGGTAGTAGAGATCGGAGGCTGGTGTGTAGTGTCGCGCACGTTAACCATTTCTCGGCAGTTAGAAATCGAAAACAGTAGGCTTAACGACGTTTAGCTTGATGTTTAGGAATCCACCAACTTCTTCAAGGGCAGTTGTGAACAGCTTTTTGGAGATTGTACTTCTCGGTGTATAGGTCTGGAGAATGGCTTGTGGAAAATAGTTATTTCAGTGTTGAGCAGCCCTTGTATATCTTTCCTATAACCAAAGCGTTCATCTCGTGGATACCTTAGTTCCTCAAGGATTCTACCACTGTATTAATTTATATGCCATCAATGCAAGGTCTTTTCATAGTCTACAAACACAATGTATAGGTGCATACGGACTTCCCGCGTTCTCTCAACTGGTTGATTTGATGAAGGTGGTCATTGGTCATCTTTTGTTGAAACATGCCTGTTGATTCTTGTCTAGTTACTTGTCTAATCTGCAGTCTATGGCGCTTATGGACAGTTTATAAATAGTTGGAATTCGCTTCAGGAAAGTGTTTTTCTTCATACCGTTTTTCCATGCGTTCTAAGGAAGGTTTTTCATTTGGTGAAATGTTGTCAAGACGTATTTTCGTGATGCTTCTCTTGAAGTACACATTATCGTGGAAGAACTTCAGGGTAATTATTGGTAACTTGATCTACCATTTATGTGGAATGGAACATGCTGTTATGAAGTTATACATTTGATTACTTGTTTCTACCAGATGGAATGTCCATTCCTGAATGTTGTGTGTCCAGCGCGAGTGACGAGGACCTTTACTTCTTTCACCTAGCCAGTCCTTCCAGTCGAGTATTCTGTAAATCCGAGTTGTGGATGTGTGCGGAGATGGCTGACGAGTCCGATTTGGGATCTGCATACTTGCAGGCAGTGAAACCATGGAAAGTTCGCTTTCGCGAGACGGTGATCATGATTGTCAGCAAATCCATGTATCTCATCCGCTTTATTGCTCAGCCAAGAGACCCGCTACTGGCGCAGCTTTTTCACTGTAGTTCAGCTTGTCAGCGGACTCTCCGCTTCGCCACTCGCCCGTCGTCACTCGACTGTGTTAGTACTTGATAAATGAAATGAGAAGGACTTGAGAAGAATTTGATTTAAGTGAGGAAGGGTTGCACAGTTCGTCGACCTTACTCTCTCGCCCGAGTACAACTTTAACCAGTGGTAAGACAAGAGAGAACGGCTGGTGCACAGGATGACCACGGCTGCTCAAATGCCTCGCTGTTCTGTGCGCTCCACACCGCGTAACTAATGACCCCTACACATCTCCGGTCTGTGTCAGCAAGGTATGTGTGCATTTCTCGGGAATAGGGAACGATAGGCTTAGAGATTGACCAAAACTAGAATTCGGCACATTATCAAATAGGTGTATCTTATTACACATCTATCAACTGTAGTACGGTCATCGTGTGGTGTTCTGTCGATAAAACACTTCTTGAATTCATTAAGTTTTGGAAGAAGATAAATATCACAGAATATCCGAAGCTGACGTGTCAGCAGCCAGTCACGGCGCTCGACCGGAAGTTGAATACAACGTCTGTAACAGTCTGAGAGGAGGAAGAACTATTAACGTCAACGGCTCAAGGGGTGAAACAGCCAGAAATATTTAATAAGAATGAAGAAAATGTAACACATGGAATTAGTGATTTTCCATCATTATTAGATGAATGTATTGACATTAACTTGAATGAGAGATATAAAACCATAATTGTCTTTATTGCAGGTTACACGTATGCAGAAATGGGAATTGTAATCTGTACATATCTGCACGGTCTTTGGAAAAAATGTATGCCCATTGAGCAAGGATCAGAATGTGGCCTTTGTCCTATCTGAACGATATTGACAAGGACGGTCTGAAATAGACAGTTTATTACTGACATTGTCCTCAAAGTTTATTCTGTTTGTGAGACACTGATTTCTAGAAAAAATATGATCAAGAATTTTTATCAACTAAAAATCAGACATGTTCTTTTCTGTAAAAGCAAAGAATTGATAAATGCTGAAAATTGCACGTGTGAAAGTGAAATGACAATATCACAAATAGTTTCAAAATGTGTTCTAATTGCTTCCAACAAGATTGTCAATGACAGACGATCAAGTGCAACATTTTGCAAAACACAAAGAAAACATTCCACTTTTCAACGGGAACTTTAATTTGTCTTCCCTTTTTCCCTCAATCTTCTTCCATCTTTCTAAAAATATACCAGTAAATTATGAAGGATGTTCAGAAAAATGCTGGTACTGTTCCATAATTTTTTTATTGCAGACATGATTTTTGCAGGTATCACAATTTTGTTTTTTCTGTGTTAATGTTATGGTTTAACTTATTTATTCCGTTTACAAGACTCCATAGTCTGTTTATTTGTTCTCCAATTTCATTTGTACCAAACACATTTATGTGCATTCAATTTATTATTTTAAAATGCATTGGCTGATTCCATCTTTAACACCTCATGTTGCATTTAATGCCATGTAGTAACCAATCTCTGACTAAAAGTGTTTCTTTATGTCCAAATTGGATCTGCGATTTGTGCTCACTTTTTGCCATCAAAAATGTATCATCCACATATTTAACATTATTTTATTGCAACTAAATATATATTCTGTAAATATTAAAAAATATATCAAATGTAATACAGTTATTTTCGATTACTTAAAGATGGCCTTGTGTTGTTGCTGTTGCGAGTATAATCAAAGATGGGGAGTGAATCAACACTGGACAGAACAACTGCACATTAGTATGATATCTTAAAAGCAGCTGATGTAAGATGGGAAGTAAACCACTTTTAATTTTTTTTTAAATAAGCAACGAACTATGAAAACTGATTACAAAACCTATTAACAAGGGACGCAATTAGTCTAAGCACCGCCTCCATCACTGGGTTATTTTCCATTTAGGATCAGGCCTGGAGTAAAGATGGCCATTGCGGTAATACATCACAGCCATTCATTATTAAATGTGGTGTTAAACAAGCTTCGTTCTGGTCCCAACACTAATCAGAACCTTCTTTGCGCTGCTACTGAAGTTTGGTAAAGTAACAAAAGGGATTATCCTTCCCACTAGATCAGATAGCTGTCTTGCGAGACTCAAAGCTAAAAATCAAGATCAGGGAAGTAATTGTCAGTGAATTGTTATTTGCTGATGATGCTGCAATTGTCACTCACAGTCAGCATGATATCCAGACATTGATAGATCACTTCTCTCAGGCGTGCAAAATTTCGGCCTCAAAATAAGCCTGAATAAAACAAATGTTCTGGGACAACAGGTAGATACCACCCCAAACATCACTACCGATAACTACGAACTGGTAACTGTAAATCAGTTCACTTACCTGAGGTGACTCATCAACGATAAGCTCTCCATAGAACTCGAATTAGGTAATCACATTGGCAGGGCTGCTATAATATTTTCTCTTCTCACAACACGTGTCTGGGAAAACCCTAAACTTACAGCCAAGACCAAGGTCGTGGTCTATAATGTCAGTGCCAAAGAAAAGTATTTGCTTAACACATTTCACCTACGGCAACTGAGATCCATCCTTGGCGTCTCATGGAATGACAGGGTGACAAATGCGGACGTACTTTCTCGCACGGTCTACCAAGTATGCACACCCTCCTTCGCCAACGAAGACTGCGATGACTTGGTCATGATTATCGCATGGAAGACGGTCGTATCCCCAAAGATATTCTCTATGATCAGCTGGCATGTGGTAAAAGAACAGCTGACCGACCACAGCTGCGGTTCAAAGAGCCACCTCGGGCAGGGGGAAAATGATCTCTTGTAACACAGGCAAACATAGAGACTACGAAAAGGCCATTCAAAAAGAGTTGCTACTCCAAGCTCAAATCAACCTATAGTCAGACATGACTGAAAATGTGTTACTGCTACCATAGTTGGCTGCAGGCTGCTGTAAATAGATTTACTTTGTGCTGCTTACTGGTCATGAGGGATTCGATTTGGATGTGCTAAAATGGCGACGGAATCCATATCCTCGTAGGTGAGGGCGAATACCAGATTGGATGTGTAATTTTCATCATTGCTAGCCCGCATGTAAAAAACGTTATACCAGTACAAATGGTCTCCTCACGGCTTGCAGCCATGTCAATATATATTAAAGGCCAGAAGAATATACTTATCATCAAATGTTACGCCACCTCATAGCGGTTATGAAGACCAGACGAAGTGGTGTTTCATGAAGACCTTGAACAGCTATTCAACTTATCTGCTTTTAAAAGTATTATTCTCTGTGAATTCAGTGTTAGAACTAACATTCCCACCAAAACAAAAGCTAACACTATCTTGGAAAATGATCCGATGACTATATAGAAATGATCGAAGAAAACGTCTAGCCATCTTGGCAGAAACATTGTTCGCAATTATCATTATTTTCTTGACACTCTAAAGAAACGTTGGACATGACACCCTCGAAAATGTCAAACATTATGTATTGTGCAACTATATCACGTTTGCTACACATGTTGAATAGGCAGTGAACACATGCAATTAACAACCTCAATAGACATGTATTGTTCCCTTCAAAAACAGAAACAGAGCCATGGCGCTGTTAAATTGTACAACATTTATAAATCAAAACAAGCAGCAGGAATGAATAATCTCTGGATACCAACACGCCACTTTAACAAACGTGTTAAGATTCTAAATACATGCGTTTACGCTGCTAAAGGTTCTTAACTCCAATAGGTGCAAACGTGTTGAAGAACAGACAAGGACACTATTAGACATGCGAAGACGACTTTAAGGTCTAAGGAATTTTGGACAAGATTGCACTATGCAAGCTACATTTTATTTAAAAAATCCGTCACCAAGTAAAGAATTACTATGGCAGCATCTAACACAGCGACTAATCAAAGTTGTTGAAACCAGAGTAGCCTCATAAAGTGGCGTAAAACTATTCAGCATAAGATAGGTCTTCTTGGAGCACTAAAAAAACATGACAGCACATGTTATAACATATACACAAAATATTGAAGCATGATCAGGGACTAACGTCTGGTCAGACTGAACATACTGATCAGACAGGATCAGGCAAAATATACTGGTCAAGAACCCCACCTCGGCATTTTTGCAGTCTTTCCTAGAAACGGGCTGTTTTAATGACATCCTGACTAACCAGGTGAGAGATCGACGTTATCCCCGTCGTAATGAGCGACACACAGATGAAGTCAAGAAAAGTAAAACGACCTGGAGGACACCGGTCCACCTTCATCAGCCCTTTCAGGATGCGAAGAAAGCTACAACAACGCGCCACTTAACGTCCTTTTCAGGGCGCACACAAGAATAATCCTACTCATTGCAGGCATTCAACAACAAGCAGGATCCAGACAGTGCTTGACTGACCTTTTTTTGTGGAAGGATGCAATCACAAATGGGTTGGCAGCAACAAAGGGTGACCCTGTTATATCCATCAAACCTGATGAAATCCTTCATGCCATAATGCAGCCAAAGTCAGGCACATCCCCTAGATCAGATGAGTTAACTATAGACGTCCTCTAAGACTGGGGAACAACTCTAAAAGTTCAGCTGGTAAAACTGTGTAATAAATGTCTCGAACCAGTACATTTTTCTGATCAGTGGAAATCCCCAAAACTGTTCTAATGTACAAAAAAGAGATATCAGTATCTTGTAAATTGCTGTTAAGTTTGCCTGCTATAGATAATTTAAAAGATATGCAATTGTCTTTGTTAACATAATCGACAGGTAATTAGATGAACACCAACCTTGAGAACAAGCCGAGTTCAGGATAGCATTTGCTACAATTACCACATTCACATGATCAAAAAAACAGAAAAAGAGAGCACTCGAACTGTGCATACCCCTTTTTACCGATTACGAGAAAGCCCTTGACAGTTTTGAGACTAGTTATGTGGTAAATACTCAAAGAAACAAAGGCATCTTTGAAACCTAAATCAAACTGATCAAGACGCTGAGCAGCGCATGAGCGTCAGGACCAGCGAACCAGAGCTGCTGCCAAGACCCTTCGACACCTCCACGTGGTGATCCTGGATAACAGGCTGCAACAGAGCAGACTGGCTAAGGAGAAGGAATCGAAGAGGGAATGCTAACTTGGTACTCAAAAAATGCTTGCTGAAGTCGGATGTGTTCGACCGAAAGGTGTAAAATATCGCAGTCAAGCTGTAAACTACGACACAACGCATTCCGTTCTTTGGACTAAATTCAGCTACTTAGGCCCGTGTCAGGGTTTGGTAGCGGGAGATTGAGAGCGAACAAAGCCAAGCCAAACTGATTGAGAAAAACAACAAAGACTGCATTAACAGACATCACGCTGTACCAACTTTCAATTTTTGTTCATTTGGAAAGAGGAGTCTGATAGGGCGACTTCATCTCCCCTACGCCATTTACAGCTGCTTTCGGAGAGATATTTCAACTGGGTCAACATATACTTAAATATAGGTGGCATATGGCATGGTTATAATCATACAATTGATGATACCCAAACATCCTGGAACGACCTAAATAGGGTCAGCGGAGCTGCTTTATTGGAAAATAAATTAAATTAACACATAATGCCCCAGAAACGGCTCATTCCAAAAGCAGGACATCAAGCTAGGAGAGAAATTCAAGGATGTCAACCATATCTTACCTAGGCGAAGAGATGAATGTAAACCCCATAACTCACCACGAAATCTGTAAAACAAGGAGCGCAGCTTGGTATTTGTTCGAATCCACTAAGCGAAAACTCTAAGAGATGAAAGACACCACGGCAAGTGAACACTTTAAGTTCCATGGTAATTCCAGCAATGATCTACGGATGCGAAGTGTGGAACTTTTAAGCAAAACAGATGCTGAGAAGCTTCGAGTTACACAGAAAGCAATTAAACGATGAGAGCTGATAATTTTGATATGGGATAATATCGAAATCGAATAAAATCTAAAATCGACAAAAATTGTTTTGGAAGGTTGTGGTAGCAGCAATATCACGATGTACATTGGCTGGACATGTACTCATACATGAAAATAGATGGAAAATAGAATAACGTTTGGATGCTCTATGCCTGTACACGTGCAAGCGGCCGCCCACCTATGCGATGGCGAAATGTATTGATCAAAGATCTAGGTCAGCATTAGTCCAGCACTGCAATCGACAGAGACGCATAGCGAATATTGGCTTCCTCGCATACGACATATTTGCCAAACTGACGCCGACAATATTGTGCTTTTGTGTTGAAAGACAACAAAGAAAAACATTGATGGAATCAGAAGTGCAAGCACACCGATACATCGATCGTCTATGACCAAGCTTTACACAAATAAACCATATGCATAAAACATCTGAAATAAACGTACACTTTATAAACATTTGATTTCAGAACATAATCGTCATGTACCATTTTCTTTACAGAACGTCGCTAACGTTGCATCCTGTCTGCAGGAATCTCTGTCAGCCGCTAACCTTCCCCCAAGCTTCATGCTCAAGTTCAACGTTTCCTTGGCATTTTGTATACATTGGCGTCTTGGTTGACCTCTGCCTTGTCTTCCAAAAGCTATGTCCACCAGAACTGATCTGTCCAATCTATTGTGGCCTTTGGCGTGGAGAAACAATTTCAGTTTTCTAAAAATTGCATTGTCTATAAGCCAGATTTTTGTCTACATTTAGGTCTTGTAGGATGACATTACTTTTTTCATTACGTCCAAGAAATGTTTAAGTTTTTTTTCTATAGCTCTGTCTCGAAAACTCTGATTTTTCCTAATGCCTGTGATTTCCATAAGTAGCCACGGGTAAAAATGTCATTTCTCATGATTTTTAATGTCAGCTGTTTGTTTGTATTGTCCCATACATTTCTATTACTTCGTTGCCATAGTCAATCGCCTCCTTAGTTCTGTTGTGTAGTTTCCCCTTGTTGTTTAGTAAAGTGCCCAGGTGATCAAAGTGGACAACATTTTGCTTGCGATAGCAATTTTGAATTGGAACCTGTTTTTATCGGTGAATATTTTTTAGTTTTATTTTAATGTTATGAAAAGAGATTTTGAGCTTCACTATTGTTCTGCACGGACATAATTAAAACCACACAAAAAATATCATCCAAAGTAATACTCATTTTTCAATACCTGTGAACCATTATTCAACAGAACAATCATTATTATTGACATGCCATGCGCATTAAGTAAAAATCTGTTAATGCGTCTTTCGCTTACCTTATTTGAAACGTTCCTCCTCCGTAAGCTAAACTTTCTTTGTATGAAGTACTCTAGAGATGATGTCATCATAGACAATACCAAACCGCCAATCAAAATATGAAAAATTCCAGAGACATTGCTTAAGGTCAGAGCACTCTGGGTGCCTGTAGACTCCTAGAACAAGACCGTACGTATGTTTAATGTAGACATACACATTTACCATATATAATAATAACAATATTAATTCGTCCATCGTCGTCGATGAGGACCACGAAAATCATCACATGTCATAATGCAACCTTGAGTATGTGTATGCCCTGCTGACTGATGTAGCCAATTCAAGCCTGGAAATGTCTATGAAAACACTGGGAAACGTATCAGCAGTTGTCTCTGCTATTTTCTCAGCTCTAGACTTAATGATTGCAAATCTATCCTGGGCTGCCTGGATACGGAGACTTCCGCTTAGTTCAATGCCGTTTGTGACCTCACTCTTCCAATGTTGAGCGACTTTGAGCAAGATTCTCCCGAAAGTTGATGTCTATTTGACAACAGTTAATGTTCTTCTTCAGACCGTACTTGAAATGTTTTTTTGGATGTCCTTGTGATCGGTCTTCTTCACTCAGTTCGTTATACAGAAGCGTTTTTGGAAGTCTTTTGCTTAACATTCGGCCAACGTGGACCGTCTATCTCAATTTGAATTTTTGCAAAAGTGCATGATTGCTTTGCATGTTCGTTCTTGAAATCAGTTCAGTATATGTGATATGGTTCTGTGTATATGCAGTATGCGTCTCAAATAGTTCATGTGAAAATAATTTATCCCCCTGGCGTCACCAGCGTACAGGGTCCCGCTTTCACACGCTTAGAGTAGGGCAGAGACAATGGCGGCACGGTAGATCTTCAGCTTAATCAATATGATTATTCCTTAACGTTATCATAATGTTGAGCGCATTGGGCTGAAAGCTGTGCTAGCCTTTGCTATTCTATTAGTAATAGTCACTGATCTCAACAGCGTGCTTTCGAGGTAGACATTCTTCAACCGCTTGTAATTGTTCTCCCCTCACTGTAACTATTTGCTGTTTATACGAAGTGTCTGATGCTGGTTAATACATGACTTCGGTTTTATTTGTGTTAATTGTCAAGACATAGTTGTCACAAACAGTCGAGAACCGGCCCATACCCTCCTGCATTTTTCGTTCTGAGCTACTGGATACTAGGTCATCGGCAAACAAGAGTTCGCATAACGTTTCTCGCATCTCCTTGTTCTTCGCCTTTAGTGTGTAGAGATTAAAATATACCATGCATGCGGTACTTTATTGGTATTACATACTTAGTATTCTTAAAGGCGTCCATCAGCATAGCTGAAAACATACTGAACAGTTTCAGGGCAAGTACACAACCCTGTTTTACACCGCTGTTGACATCTAATGGTGGATAGACTTCATCGCTGAGAAGTACACACATGCCTTCTGAGCTGTTTCACCCCGGTTACCTGCTGACGGTATCAAATGCTTTTTTGAGGTCAATGAACGTAATATAGAGCTCGCGGTTTTGTTCTCGACATTTACCCTGTACCTGACGCGCTGCAAATAGCATGTTCAGTTCCTTGACCTGTGACATAGACAATGAAGTGCATAATTTAAAACCAACGTCCGCAAAATTTGAGATCTTTGTCAAACTCGTAAAAAGAATTTCTAGACACACCATACCAAGAGGCTGCAGAACTAAGTATATTCCTGGCCTTAATGATGAATCAAAGGCGTTATGCGAGTATTACCAAGCACTATTTGAAAGTGACCCTCTCTCTAATGAAACCATACAAACTGAGAACGACCTTCCACATGTCATATCAAAGTCAAAAACATAAAAATGGCACCACTTGGTGGAAGACTTTTGAAACAAAACAGTAGACTAGCCTGGAAACGTAATTATGCAGCGAATACTCCTGCAGACATGTTGTTGTTACCCCATAGCTGCTGAGCAAGGCTGCTCTTGACAGCCCAACAACATTGTTATATGGCATGTTCATGGTCTTCTTTAGTTGTTTTACTGTTCCGTACAGTGTGTTGGCAATAGTCGGCAGTGCTTGTAATAATCTTTAGCTAATGTCCGAAAGCGCCTTGCACTCAATGAGTAGATGTCGAACAGTTTCATCAGGATGAGGGCAATGCCTGCACAGGGGCGGTGCTGGAAATTGATGCGGTTTAAGTGGCTATTGACTCTGGTATGTCCGGGCCAGGGATTCATTGCAATGTGACGTTTATCCCGTGATATGTTGTTGATCACCCTCCCCACCAAGAATATCTCCTTTACTTTATTTGGGGTGTTCTTCAGCGCCTCTAGAACTGACATGGAGTCACTAAAAATTACAAAACCCATTGGCAACAATTCACCCAAGTCAAGCTTTTCGGTGCAAAATCTCTGCCGATTTTGGGTAGCTAGAGACTGTCTCCAACGAACATGTCTTCAGGATAGTAGGTGTAGTCTCCTTGGTGGCTGCCTTTTATGTCAGGTGTGTTTTTATGACTGGCAAGCAAAGATTTTCCAAAGGGAGTGGACCAAAAAACGTTGCCTGAATAACGGTGCATGGAATAATGGAATAGGACCTCGGTTCTATTTTGTTGGTTTTCGGAACTGGAGGTAATGATTAACAGGGACAAACGGGGGCATTCGTATTGCGGTGTTAGAGGTGAAATTCTTGGTTCGCCGCAAGACGAGCTACTGCGAAAGCATTTGTTAAGAATGTTTTCATTAATCAAGAACGAAAGTCAGAGGCGCAAAGACGATCAGATACCGTCATAGTTCTGATCATAAACGATGCCGACTAGCGATCCGCAGGAGTTGCTTCGATGACTCTGCTGGCAGCTTCCGGTAAACCAAAGTGTTTGGGTTCCGAGGGAAGTATGGTTGCAAAGCTGAAACTTAAAGGAATTGACGGAAGGGCACCACCAGGCGTGGGGCCTGCGGCTTAATTTGACTCAACACGGCCAAACACTGAAATGACTGACATGCCGAGACCACTTTCCTTGGGTCTAATATGGAATGGGTGCTGGATTTGGATGCTTAGAAATCTGGGGTTATGCCCTCTGTGGCTCGGTTGGTCTGCATTCAGTATTTGATAAAGCAATTGACGGAAGAGCACTACCAGGAGTGGAGCCTGCGGCTTAAATTGACTTAACACGCCAATACTGTAGAATGACTGTCAAATTGAGAGCACTTCCGTTGGGTCCAATAGTGAACGTGTGCTGGTATTAGACCCACGGAAAACAGGACAGTCATTGACAAAACTAAAAAGCCCTCTTTTCATACGTCCGGTCTAATATTGAACGGGTGCTGGAAATAGACCCTCAGAAGACAGGTCAGTTTTACCCTACTAATGACAGGGCGTTGATACGGTAATCCTGCTTAACTCGAGAAAAGCCGCAGACATTTGGTTCACGTACTAGGCTGATAAGCCAACGGCGCGAGGCTACAAGGTGAGGGATTACGACCGAACGCCTCTATGCCCAAATCCCGCGCAAAAGCTCAGCACGATTGCAAGGGGAGGCTTCGACATGATGGGGACCTGGGGCTCCCGCTCCAGCCCCGCCCGGTCGAGCCGCAGAATGAGGTCTCTGCCGTCCGCCGATCAAAGCGGGCGGGAAGCTGCTCGATATTCACCCCATACGGCGATGATGTATGAAATCATTTGCAGAAGACTTAGTTCTCGGTCGGGGTGCCCTAAGCAGTAGATCAGCTACCTCACTGCAAACTGCTGAGACTCAACACTTGAATATGAGATATGGCGAACAACATATCCGTGCAATGACCAGGCTTGTCCCCTGGTTAAATGCACTACTTCGAGAGGAATCACAGGTCGCTGACATTTGGTTCACGTGCTTGGCTGATAAGCTACAATCTGAGGGACTACGACCGAACGCCTCTAAGCCAGAATCCCGCTCTAAATCTCAGCACCGCTGTGATGGGAGGCTACGACATGGCTGGGATTTGCGTCTCAGCCCGGCCCGGTCGAGCCGCAGGAATGCACCTGGTAAAATACACTCCTTCCTCGCTCTTTGCCTCAGTCATTTTGCTATCAGTCATTCCAATGGAGGCAGAAGAGATGCAGTCCAGCGAACATTGCACCTCCTGCCCTATGGTGACAACCTCCCGGGTGGCGGGGAATGCTAGGCGTACCATCACTGCAGATGAGCCGAGAAAATAAAGCGAGCAAAAAGATACCTCACTCATATGCATATGCTACGTTTCTGGCAGGACGTGACGATCCTGGGAAAAGGTCACACTGGACTGCCTCTCTTCCGGGATAGTACAAACTAGTACATAGTCCGTCATATAATTGCCAAACCCTATAGACACGAGTAGGGAAGACTCGATAGTCATGCAAGACAACTTCCTAAGAGAGACAACTCTGACCAAAAACAACTGCTGCCTTGCAGTTAGGCTGGGGACAGCCAAAGGCTAAGGAGGGCAACCCTACAGAAACGCCTGTTGAAATCGGATGCACTGAGCCACAGGCTAACAAATTAAAACAGTGCAACGTAAATATCGCTGTAAACAGCGTACGATGAAGAAGAAGAAGAAGAAGAACCCATGACCATGAGATATGTCCGCACACCAGGCGAACAATATCTCCGTGACATTACCAGGCTTGTCCCCTGGTTAAATGCACTTCTGCCTCGATATCTACCTCTGTATGCTATCAGCCATACCAATGCACGCAGAAGAGATGCAGACTAGCGGACATTGCACATCTGCCCTATTGTGTCAACCTCCCAGGTGGCGGGGAATGCCTGGTGTACCATCACTGCAGAAAAGCCGAGGAAATAAAGGGAGCAAAGAGATACCCCACTCACATGCAAATGCTACGTTTCTGGCAGGACGTGACGATCCTGGGATATAGACACACTGGACTGCCTCTCTTCCGCGTTAGTACAAACCAGTACATAGTCTATATCATATATCATATCTCATATATCCTCACCGCATCCTACAGACACGAGTATTGAAGACTCGTTAGTCTGGTAAGACAACTTCCATTAGAGAAACAACTCTGATCACAAACAACTGCTGCCTTGCAGATAGGCTGGGCACAGCCAAAGGCTAAGGAGGGCATCCCTACAGAAACTACTGTTGAAATCGGATGCACTGGGCCACAGTCTTAACGAAAAAGTGCAACGTAAATTGCAGAATGATGACAGTAAAACTTATCAGAAAAACGTATGGCGCTCATCCTGCGGAGTCCCGCCAGGCAGCGAGAGTGCCGGGCCTCACGCCTCGAAGGGGCCCACCCTTGACTACTGGTGGTCACCCACCCATCTGTCGTGGAGTCAAGGCACATGGCTATGGGGCAATTTCTATTGACTAAAAACTCAAGACCCTCAAAATACTACAGTGGAATGCGGAGGGAGTCATTAACAAAAAAGTTTTCCCTAACACATCACTTGCACGAAGCTAAGATTGACGTGGCATGTATCCAAGAAACGCACCTCAACAGCAACCATAAATTCTCAATCAGAGGATACCAGGCCTTCCGCCTGGATAGAGAAGGTCACAAAGGAGGGGTTCAGATATTGACCCGTAACTGCATACCGAGTAGCGCGGTATCTGTCAATACCACCGGACAAGCAGAAATTGTAGGAGTTGACATAATGGCTCAAGAGACGAAGATCCGCATCTTCAACCTGTACGGACCACCAAATAAGGACCTATCGCTCTCGAGTATGGAAGTCAAAGACTCCAACTGCATAGTAGTTGGAGACTTCAACAGCCACACGGAGAGGTGGAGATACTCGGACACAGACAGCAGAGGTGACGAAGTGGAAGATTGGGAGATAGACACAAATTTCCATCTAATCAATAGGCCGGAGGATAGCCCTAGCTTCTATTCTATAACATGGCATACCACCACTCCACGGTGGACATTCACCATAAAATAGACCGCCAGGTGCTAAACCGAATGGCAGGTAGCGACCACAGGTCAATTAGGCTAGAAATTGATATGGAAGTAGGCCCACAGGAAACAAAACTGCTCCCACGTTGGATCTACAAACGAGCCGACTGGGACAGATTTGCAAGCCTGACAGATGGGCTGTGTGAAACCATCAACACACGGAACAACAAAATGAAGCCCATGGTGGAAAGCCCAAGCAAAGCAATAATGCAAGCTGCCACTGAAACCATCCCAAGAGGGGCAAGGAAAAATTATAAGCCCTATTTGAATGATAAGTTGCAGAAAGCGGAAGACGCAGTCACAAATGGCAGAGCGAGAACAATCTATGGAGGCAAATATCGCCCTCAAAGCCGCCACAGCGAAATACAAATACACTCTAAACCAAACAGCAAGAGAAAGCTGTAAAAACAAAACAGAAAGCCTCAACTTAGACAAAGAAGGGAACAAACTATGGAAGTTAGTCAGAGCCATGAATGACGAAACTCCGTCAAATAAACAAATTACCATCAAACAGGGCGAAAACTTGCTCACTGGAAAAAAAGCCGCAAACGCCTTTGTTGAACACTATGCCAGAGCGAACCACATAGATGTCCCTGCAGATAGGCATACATACATTAATGAAGAGAAAAAGGGGCACGACACCATCAATATGGCACCAGAAGAGCATATGATAGCAAAATTAACAATGAACGAAATGGAAGAGGCCATGAGAACATTAAAGAAAAGGAAATCTCCCGGAAAAGACAGGATAACAAACGAAATGCTGATGGGGCTGGGCCAAACAGCAAAGAGGAAACTGCTACCAGTCATTAACCAAAGCTGGAAAAGGGGTATTGTACCCCAGGAATGGAAAGACGCAGTACTTGTACCAGTACCAAAGAAAGGAAAAGACAAAACAGATCCAAATGGATACTGAGCTGTGTCGGCAAAGTGATGGAACGTATGATAAACACTAGACTGATGTAGCATCTGGAAGAAAAACGCATACTAATTCCACAGCAAGCAGGCTTTAGACAGCACAGATCCACTGAGGATCAGGTCATTCTCATAGCCCAGGAAATAGAATATGCCTACCAGAAACAGAAACACACAGTAGCATTTGACAAAGTCTGGAAAGATGGACTTAGAGTCAAGCTAAGAAGAAGTGAAGTTTATGGGAAAATGTACAAGTGGATCAACCACTACCTCAAAAACAGAACGGCCAGAGTTCAAGTACAAGGGCAGATGAGCAAAAACGTGACACTTGAGCAGGGAGTACCCCAAGGAGGAGTACTGTCACCCACACTCTTCCTGGTGTATATAAATGACATTACAGAGAATATACCAAGAAGAGTTCACATTTGATCGGCGCATGACATGGAAAAGTCAGATCGAGAGAAACCGAATGAGAGCCAGAGAAAGAATGGCAATCATGGGGAAACTTGCTGGCACAAGCTGGGGAGCAGACGAGAGCATACTAAAGAAACTGTACACTGGAAGAGTGAGACTAGTTCTCGAGTATGGCATTGCGGCATGGACAACAGCAGCAAAGGCGAACTTCGATAAAGTCAGCAAACTTCAAAACCAAGCCATGAGAGTTATAACAGGAGGCATGAAGACAACGCCAATTGTAGAGCTTGAAAAGATTACAAAACTGCAATCCATGACCGACAGAAGAGACTGCAGAGCCCAGCTGCAATCAGAGAAACTCAGAAGACTAAACAATTTCGGAAATGGGAAACTAAAGCGGAGACACTTTGCAGAAATAGCCAAAGCAAAGATGCACAAAGACCTAATGAACGCACCAACACCAAAGCCCATCCCTACTGTACGAAAACCTACCTGGAGGCAGCATATACTTCCAGAGGTGGTAGAAAATATACCAGGTATTGGAAACAAAAACTGCCAGTCTGAAAAAGAAAGAAGAGATATTACCCTGAGTTACAGAACGGAAAACTACCCAAGTATGGACTGGACAAATGCATACACCGACGGTGTATAGACACAGAACGGAGAGGCAGGAGCATTTCTGAACCTACCAAATGGCAGAAAAATAACACTGTCATTCGCTACTGGAATATACACAAGCAATTTCAGAGCGGAGGCAGAGGCACTGAGGGCGGCAGTGGAAGTAATAGTGACAGGTAAAAGGAATGAAAGCCACATAGTCCTGCTTACAGATGCTCTGGCCGTAGTCACAACACTAAAAAGCCAGAAAAATACTGAACTTAATGACTTAAGAGCAGGACTCTGTCAACTACGCCAGCAGGCCGCACCAAAAAGGGTAGTGGTGCAGTGGGTTCCATCTCACTGCGACATCCAAGGCAACGAGGAGGCAGACAGACTGGCAAAAGAAGGTGCAAAACTACCACAACCTGATACTAGTATGACATACGAAGAGTCAAAACGGCTTATTAGAGCTAGATACATGACCAAATGGGAAACCGAACATACTGGCTACACAAAAAACGATGCCTATTACCAGTTGAACAGAAGAGAGCAGGTCGTGGTCTTCAGACTTCGCACTGGCCACAATAGACTGAGGTTCCACCTATTCAACAAATTGAAGATAGGTGGCACTGACGAATGCCCGTGTGGTACTGGGAAAATGACCGCTGAGCATTTGCTGCAAAACTGCCCGACATACGAGGATCAGAGAGAGCAGATGTGGCCATCACCAGTGGCAACACTAGACAAGCTCTATGGCAGTGTCGACAGCCTCAGGATGACCGCTGCTTTTTTCGAAAAAATAAAGGTTGATGTCTGACTGCGTACGATGAAGAAGAAGAAGATCCTTTTATTTTTCATTTAAGTACCCTCCTCCATGAATTCTAATATATTTGTTAAACACGATATCCCTTTAATAAACCAATGATGACTATTTATTTCTGATTAGATTAAACTTGTTTACAATGCTTTCTTTGATTATGGACTCAACAATTTACAGACTATGCTCGTTAAATTCAACGGTCTATAATTTGCTGGATCTTATTGATAACCTTTTTTGAATAAGGGGATCACTCGTGCATCTTTCCAATCTCTTGGAAAAATCCATTTTGCAAGTGATTGAGAACATAATACAGCCAATGGTTTTGCTAGTTGGACTTGTATCCAGTTTCAATTTAGAAAAAACAATTTCTTCTACAATACAGATGTATCGTAATCCCGCTGTATCTATAGCTCTCTTTTAAACATATCTATAAGCTATGGTATCTTGGAGCAGTCCTCTTTTGTGTAGACTGTGCCAAAGTACTGATTGAGTAGATTAGCTTTCTCCCTATTCTCACTTATTATTTTTCCTGTGCTATCTATCAAGGCCTACTTTGTCTTTCGTGTTTTGTTTATTTCTAACATACGAAAACAAGCTTTTTCTATCAGCCTTGATCCTATTTGCAATTTTTTTTTCGAAGTCTATTTTTGCAGCTTTATTCACTTTCTGAGATATGTTCTGCTTGTACAGATACTTTAAATATGCTTCTTTTGTTTAAATGCCTTAAGATATTTTTTTCATGATCTATTTTAGCTCTTCTACATTTAATTACAAATCTAGTTATCCACTTTTTACGTTTGGAGTTTACCTCCCTACACGGAAGACATTCCTCTTTTTGCTTTCCTAAACGGTTTTGAAACTTTCCGACTCTTGTTCAATATCTGTTACTGCGACAATATCTTACCAGATTATGTGGCGTGCTGCCTCTTTCATCTTCTTTGCATCTGCCTAAGAGTAGTCGTATGTTTGTGTGTTTTTGTTTATTTCTTTCCCTTTTATAAAATCCCAGCAGATGATCTGATGGTCACGTGAGCCAAAAAGTTCCCCAACTGTAACGTTTTCAATCATATTTTCCCCTGTAGTAAAAACTAGGTGGAGTGTGTTTTTGCCTCTGGTGGCTGCTTCTACATGTTGAATCAACTAATTGTCAGTTAAGCACTTCAAAAAGGTTTTGAATCTACAAGTGCTTCTGCCATGTCCCATTTTATTTCTGGAAAGTTTAAATCCCGCATTAACAATAATGTCGCTTCACTTACCTTTTGTATGCTACTAATCAGCTCCTCATCTTCCACTTTTTGACTTTATGGACATATATGCTCCTATCACTGTTTTTGACCCTCACTTTCTATTTCTCCCCATACACTTTCATTTTAGTTACCAGATGTTAAATCATCTTTGATCGTTATTAACTGAATGTGTACAGTATAATAAAACGCCACCTCCATTAGCCTTGCTTTCAGCAACCCTATCTTTCCTTAACATTGTTTATCCCTCTATTTCAAGTTCACTAATATGGCCATGATTCTGTTCACCCTATTATATCTGGTTTTCCTTCTTCTACATACAGTTCCAATTCCTCTCTTTTATTTACTATGCATCTCACATTAGCATAAACATATTTTAATTTGTAATTTTTGCTTTTATTTTATCATTTTTATTGTTGCTTTTCTACTACTTATCTCACACTACCCTGACACCAGCTTTGACTGCATCCTCTATACTACCCTATAGTACGCCTATCTTTAGTTTCATACTTCATAGTCCTTGCTAGTTTAAATTTGTAATACAATGATTAAACATATACTTCACTACAACATGCTGTCCTATCTCATTTAGATGTAAACATGTCCCGTCTATTATTTTACTTGTGTCTACTTTCACATTAATAAATTCCATACCCATGTCCGCACACATCACCTGTAACCTAAGGTTGATACCTATTATCTCACTATCTAAATAGTCTTGCAAGAACTAAATGATGCAATACATCCAATGAACAACAACAAAGCAGCTGGCCCAGATGACTTGAGGACACAGCATATAGCAAACTTTAGACCAGAAACCATCGCATGGCTGCTGATGTTTTTCAACACATGATCGGTTCTATGCAAATTCCTCAAATCTGGAGAATATCCTATGTGGTTGCTCTGCTAAAACTGGGAAAAAGCACATCAGAACCAACGAAATTCAGAATGGTTTCACCTCTGTACCATCTGTATAAAGTCTGTGAAAGAATTATACTGAACCGTATCGCCCCCCCCCCCCACCCCTCACAGGCAAAAAAACTCATTAAGGAGCAAGTATGCTTCAGGCCTGGATGATCATGTTGTGGCCATATCCTTAACCTGGCACAACTGATCGAGGACGGGTAGAAACGTAAATAGATCACAGGGGTAACTTTCATAGCATATGGCAGAATAAACCACCTGAAGTCGATGGCAAAACAAAACTAAATGGGCTGGCACAAGGAAGGGATCTATGCTGTATAATATATACACAAACGATCAACCTATATATACAGATGTGACATAATTCATATATGCCGATGATTAAGTAGCAGCTGCCAAGTGAAAGGGCTTCGAATACGTCGAACAGAAACTGACAAACGTCCTTGGTGCGCTTGCTCTATGTTACCACAAACATCACCTCAAACAAAACCCTAGCAAAACTCAAGTATGTGTCTACCATTTCAGAAATAAATAGGCGAACAGAATGTTGCATATCAAATGGCAAAGGCAGTATCTAGAACACAACACGCCCCCAAATACTTAGGAAGTTGGACAGCACGCTGTTCTTTGCCGCACATTGCCAAGAGACAAAACAGAAAATACATGCGAGAAATTGTATCATATGCAAACTGACTGTGGAGAGCAAATCCAGATGTCCTCAGAACATCAGCACTCACTTTGTGTTTCTCTGTAGCTGAGTACGCCGCAGCAGTCTGGAAGAAATGTGCACATGTCAAACAAATAAATACATTAAAAAATGAGACAAGCTGTATAGTTACTGGATGCTTATAACCTTTACCAACTGAAAAAAAAAATATATCCCATAATCGGCGTAGCGCCACCAGAGATACGAAGAACTGTCGCGTCATAGATGGAAAGACTGAAACAGGTAACTGACCCAAGGCACTCTATGTTCGGACTTCAGGTGCGGCGCGCAAGACTACAGTCAAGACGACGTTCCTTACAGTCAACCCAGCCCCTACAGACTACAGTCAAGACGACGTTCCTTACAGTCAACCCAGCCCCTACAGACTACAGTCAAGACGACGTTCCTTACAGTCAACCCAGCCCCTACAGACTACAGTCAAGACGACGTTCCTTGCAGTCAACCCAGCCCCTACAGACTACAGTCAAGACGACGTTCCTTACAGTCAACCCAGCCCCTACAGACTAGTCCAAGAAAACGACGCATAGAAAATTGGAAACAGCTGACACTGGTCCCCTTGATCGAGTTACGGGAGGAACCTGCGCCTGGATATCTCCTGCCCTACGCAACATGGAAGTCACTAACTAGACTTCGAACTGCGTATCAGGATGCAGAATAAAAGTTGAAAAGATGGAGATACAGGGATAAAGGAACATGCAAATGTTGACTAACACAAGACCAGGACCATCTGATGATCTACCCAAACCCCCCGTAGACTTGTAGCACGGATGACCTGCTGAGTGCCAGTGACAGGAATCCACGTGACTGAATATTAGAAGAATGATATTGTGACGTAGTGTCTAGGACACGGAAAATAAGTTACTTGATCAGGACTACATTCACACTGACTTTCCAAGAGTTGATGGTCTAGCAAAAGATGTTTGAGCAGTACGCGCGTGAGGATCTTGCTGTCAATAGATAGCAGTAAAATTCCGTGGTGATTGTCACACTCTTTGTGATTGCCTTTTCTCTCGTAGATTTGTACTATCGACACATTCTTCATTGCTTGTTTAGTGAGCCGATTGGTGACGCATTTTCCCGCTATTGTATACATCTCTGTTGGCATTATGTCAGGTCTAGGTACATTTTCGGGCCATAGAAATTGACAGTTAATTGATATGCCGTTTTGAAGACGACATCGAATAGTTTACGGGCATAGAAGCGGTCAGATGGCTCGATGAAAGAGCTATTGACTATGGTATGGTGATTAATACTGGAAAGACACAATTAATGATCAACAACGGCGAAGGCTTCAACAAACACATACAAGTGCTCGAGTGCATAAATATCTGGGTTCGATTGTTAGTGATAAAGGAATAAAATATGAGGTGTTGGCCAGTATAACAGACACTAGCGGTTCTTGCACGGCTTAACATACTTTGGCAAGATAAACGGTTAGCCATATGCACAAAGATCAGTTTAATGCGCACATTGGTTTTGTCAATTTTACTCTCTATGCTTGTGAGACTTACACAATTACAGCTGGTCTGCGGCCAAAGATACAGGCATTGGAGATAAGATGTTTCCGAAGATTTCTAAACGCTGCGTACAAAGATCAAGTTATTATTGAGAAAATACGAAAAAGAATCACGAATTACAACAGCAATAGATCCTTTTGAAGACCTTTTGGCAATTGTCAAAAGAAAGAAACTTGCTTGGTACGGGCACATATCAAAATCAAATGGCATTGCAAATACAATCATGCACGGAAAGACGCAAGGCAGTCGACGAAGAGGTCGTCACAAAAAGAGGTGGGGGGACTACATTCAAGAATGGACCAATCTCCGACCAGAGGAGGCACACGATTCGGCCGCTAACATGGAGTGATGGCATGGGGTTGTAGGGATGTCTCTTCATGTATGACCTAACGACCTCACCGTTTACGAGATGATCTAATCTGACCTGACCTGATATGTCACTGATAAATAAACAAAGATCGTAACAAACTGTTGAGAAGAGATCATCAAAATCGACGAAAAGTCCGAAAATCACAAGTTGCATTTAATGTAGATCGCTAAGAGAAAGACGATAATCAGAGGCGTGCTAATCAACAAAGCAGGGTGGAAAAGCACCTAGAAAATCACCGAGGGACACATATACCTTAGTCAGTGTTCTGTTTAGAGCAGCTCTTTCACCAGGTTCCAAACCAACCGTGAAACAATACTGATTGAATGGTTTGATGCAAGAATGGAGTTTTAACGAATGGAGAGGATGGGCAAGTTGAGTTGTACGGAGATGGGCAGGGCGTTGACGGGTTGGGAGACATCGATGGTTATGTTAAGAGGCGGAAGAGGTTGGGGGAGGGGGGGGGGGGCAGAGAAATACATAGTGTTAAAGCCGAATACCTAACAAGTCAACTAAAGTCAACCCTGCAAAAGTGAATTATCCAAAGGACCGTCTTAAAGCACTCTGGCTAACGACAGATACAAGAAATTAAGTTTTAAATATACTATCGCATATTGGAATCCTAAACAGGGCTAGAACCTCACATACATGAAGAAAACAGTCCAGATGTAAGACAGGAGATAAGTGAAAACAGAAAAGACCGAACACAAATACCGGACAGACATGTCAACGTTGAAAAATACCCAATCGTGATAAAGCCCAGCCCTCTAAACACCAAGGAGAACCTGACCGCTACTGACAACTCAAGAAAACGCATGCTCAGCCTCCAACAACCCACCAACGAACATGAAAGAACAGTTTTAGAGGTGCTCCACTCGTAACCACTGTATCCAAAGCCACCAAGAAAACTAAACGAGAAGGAACACGAACATCACACTTTTCAATTTGCATCTACAACAGTTGCTCCATCAGCTCAGCACTGCAGCTTAGTACTCTCAACAATGAGGTAGTCAATACTACATATTATGTGATTGGTATATGCGAGATGAAAACACATTACCAAATTATTGCAAAATGTGAAGATGGAGCTGAAATATACCTAAGTGCACGCAAAGCTCTAAGGACGCCATGCGGCGTTGGCTTCATCGTCACAACCCACATAGATAGCCGAATACGTGACGTGCGCTTCAGTAATCATCGCATTTCTGTCAAAGAACTCTCCGTCAGCACTAGATTTCACATCTCTATCGTTCGTCTACATTGCAGCCGCTGGCAAAGAAGAAGAATAATGTCACGATTTCTATGACAAACTCATCGACACACTCTAAGAATGTCACACCTACTACTAAACTGATGTGAGAGACTTCAATGCCCGCGTTGACATATACACGTTGAGGGGACGATACATAGGTCGACACTATGTAGAAAAACAAAACGAAGTAGACGACCGACAAACAACTTTTTGCGAGAATCTCCATCTCTGCCATTGCAAGATGTGTTTACAAAGCCACGACAAAAGAGGTGGACGCACATTAGTCGGAATGGTGATCACCGTCTCATACACTCCATCATAACCAAAATGAAGGACGAAAGAACAAATATCAGTTTATAAGCTGGTTATCTTCCCTTTTAGACGAAACAACCAATCTCGCAATGCAAAAGACATCCAGTACAATCGAAAACCTTGAAGAAAATTATGAAAGCATAACCAAAGACAAAGACAAAGGCCAGGCACATTTAAGCGTCAAACCACCTAACAGACAACATCGTCCACCGATGTCCTATTCAAAAAACGAGGTCAGGTGGATCGAACACCAACAAAGTACATATCGTTCAGCAACTGTGCCGACAAAAGATCGAAGAAGACATTCCATTTTCTCCAGAAGACAAGTCCTAAAAGCCACTGAGTCCTGCACACGCACTAAACGGGCTACTCGAGAAACTATCCTCTGTCTAAGGATTGCGAGAAGAACGCGGGTAATATCACATAGGAAAATAAAAAGAGCAATCAGAAACCCAAGAAGCCCAACAACCGAACACATGGGATTCAGACGAACTTGTAGTACGTTGGAACATTTGATCACATGCTGCAGTGTATGATAGGCAGTACGAGAAAGCGATTTCGTTAGCAGGGCTGGACTCTTCAAAATCCACGGTTTCGAAAACCCGAACGTCGTGCATTATAGGCACACAGGGGTAGTTGGTCAGGTTCCATTCTCATTAGGCAACTGGATGGACATTATTTTTAATGGGGGATTTCAACTTTTCAGAAATAAAATGGGATATGGCAGAAGCACTTGTAGAGTCAATACCGTTTTGTTTAGTGCTTAACTGACAATTTTTTAATTCAACACGTAGAAGCAGCCGCCAGAGGCAAAACACACTGGACTTAGTTTTTACCACAGAGAAAAATACGATTAAAACGTTACTGTTGGGGAACTGTTTGGCTCAGGTGACAATTAAATCATCCGTTGGGATCTTATAGCAGCGAATGAAGTAAACATAAACACGCGAACATACAACTACTCTAAGACAGATGTTCAGAAGATGAAAGAGGCAGCGAGCCATATAATCTGGAAAGATATTGTCAGGGGAACAGATGTTGATCTGCCTCGATCTTTTCTTCCTTTGCATGTTTTGGCAGATGCTCTAATTTGGCCTCCAGATCTAGAAAAGCTAAAAGTGGAATGTCTTCCATGTAGGGAGGTAAACCCCAAGCGTAAACAGTGAATAACTAGATTTGTAGTTAAATGTAGAAGAGCTAAAAATAAACCATGAAAAAAATATATTAAGGCAGGTAAATAAAAAAAACATTTAAAATATTTGGACAAGAAAAACATAGCTCAGAAAGTGAATGAAGAAGCAAAAATAGACTTCGACAAAAAATTGCTAAGAGAATGACTGATAGTAAAAGCTTCTTTTTGTATGCTAGAAAAAAAGAACAACAGACAAGATAGGCCCTCTCATAGATAACACAGATACAATAAGAGAAACTATGAAAAAAGCCAATCTATTAATCAATACTTTGCCATAGTCTACACAAAAGAAGACTGTTCCAAGATCACAGAGCATATAGATATTTTCAAATGTGAAATGGATATACTGGGATTACAATCAATATGTATTACGGAGGAAATGGTTGAAAATAATTGGAGTGATTAAAAGTGGATAAATGTCCAAGTAAAGATGGTTTCCATCCAAAAATGCTTTTTGAAGTTAGAGACCAACTAGCAAAACCGTTGGATATATTATGTTTTCAATTACTTACAAAAGAGATTGTTCCAAGACATTGGAAAGATGCAGAAGTGATACCCTTATTCAAAAAACGAAAGAAATCAAATCCAGGAAATTATAGAGCTGTACGTTTGTAAAATGTTAGAATCAATAATCAAAGAATACATTGTAATACATCTAGACAGGTTTAATCTAATCAGAAATAGTCAGTATGGTTTTAATAGAAGGAGATCGTGCTTAATAAATCTATTGGAATTCACGGAAGAGGTTACTAAAATGACAGATAAGGGGGAACCAGTGGCTGTTATGTATTTAGATTTTGCAACGGCTTTTCATAGAGTACGTCATCAAAGATTCTTTAAAAAGTTAAAATCACATGAAATAGGTGGGGAGGTTGCCGAATAGATTGAAAATTGGATAACGCGAAGTAGGCAGAGAGTGTGCATAGATAAGGAGTTTCAGTTGCTAAGAATCGGCGTCACTGCACTCTAGGCATACCCATAGGTGCTCAGTCTCTTCATCAAATGGCGTAAGGTATGGATGATGATGGTTCCTGTAGCTCGCTGGTTGTACACGCTCCTGCGCCGCCCTCTCATGCGCCCTACTCCGCTCGAACCTCGTTTAATGTCGAAACTTTGCAGTCTGTGGATTGCTGCTTCATCTATTGCAGTGTCCTAATCCAGCAGGCGGTCATTGATTGATTTCAAAATGTCACTTCTGTCCATCACCAATGTGCCCATGATGGGAGCCCGTGAAGCCAAGATGTCAGCTCTTTCATTGCCCTGAACCTCGGCATGAGCAGGACAGTAGATCCAGTTCAGCGCCTGGAGGTTTGAGACCTCAACAGCAGCTATCAATTCGTACTTAAGCCACCCCTTCTGTACTTTCCGAAGTACGGCTTGCGCGTCTGCCTTTGTTATAGAAATCTCAGATATCCATTTCAGGGCTGAGGTCACTGCTTCCGTCTCCATTCTCATACTGGAGGTTGTTGACATGTATGCCCTATTGCGCTTAGACACGACCTCTTCTCTCACTCTAGCCGAGAAACCCCAGCCTGATGTCCCACTACGCACGACTGATCCGTCGGTGTATATGACAGAGTCACTCTCCTGGGTGTTCTCAGTTATCAGCTGATTTACTTCGTGCTCTGCACTCTCGTTGTTCCGTTCTCTGCATTCCTTGCTTAAGGTTATGATGACTCTCTGGTACTCATTCTATCACCAGTGTGGACTCATTCTTCTTCTTTGGCTATCGTCTCAGCTGGAGTGACGTGTCCGATTGTTGCTTCAGCCTGTGCCATCCATGACGACCTTTCTTGATTCTTGATCCCTTGATATCTTCTTCTTTCTTTTTCTTCTTCTTCGTACGCAGTCAGACAGTAACCATTATTTTTTCGAAAAAAGCGGCGGTCATCCTGAGGCTGTCGACACTGCCATAGAGCTTGTCTTGCAGTTCCACTGGTGATGGCCACATCTGCTCTCTCTGATCCTCGTATGTCGGGCAGTTCTGCAGCAGATGTTCAGCGGTCATTTTACAGGTACCGCACGGGCATTCGTCGGTACCACCTATCTTTAATTTGTTGAATAGGTGGTACCTCAGTCTATTGTGGCCAGTGCGAAGTCTGAAGACAACGACCTGCTCTCTTCTGTTCAACTGGTAATAGGCATCGTTTTTGGTTTAACCAGTATGTTCGGTTTCCCATTTGGTCATGTTTTGACTCTTCGTACGGTATACTAGTATCTGTTTGTGGTACTCTTGCACCTTCTTTTGCCAGTCTGTCTGCCTCCTAGTTGCATTGGATGTTGCAGTGTGATGGGACCCACTGTACCACTACCCTTTTTGGTGCGGACTGCTGGGACAGTTTGCAGAGTGCTGCTCTTAAGTCATTAAGCTCAGTGTTTTTCTGGCTTTTTAGCGCTGTGACTACAGCGAGAGCATCTGTAAGCAGGACTATATGGCTTTCATTTTCACTGTGTGTCACCATTTCTTCCACTGCCGCCCTCAGTGCCTCTGCCTCCGCTCTGAAATTGCTTGTGTACTTACCAGTAGGGAATGACAGTGTAATTTTTCTGCCATTTGGTAGGTTCAGGAATGCTCCTGCCCCTCCGTTCTGTGTAATGTTTGTTACAGAACCGTCGGTGTATGCATGGGTCCAGTCCATGCTTGGGTAGTTTTCTGTAATGAAACTCAGGGTAGTATCTCTTCTTTCTTTTTCAGTCTGGCAGTTTTTGTTTCCAATACCTGGTATATTTTCTACCACCTCTGGAAATATATCCTGCCTCCAGGTAGGTTTTCGTACAGTAGTGATGGGTTTTGGTGTTGTTAGTGCGTTTATGGGATCTTCGTGCATCTTTGCTTTGGCTATTTCTGCAAAGTTTCTCCGCTTTAGTTTCCCATTTCCCAAATTGTTTAGTCTCTGGTGCATTGGATGGTCAGTCAGTCTTCGGAGTTTCTCTGACTGCAGCTGGGCTCTGCAGTCTCTTCTATCGGTCATGTATTGCAGTTTTGTAATTTTTTCAAGTTCTACAATTGGCGTTGACTTCATGCCTCCTGTCATGGCTTGGTTTTGAAGTTTGCTAACTTTATCGAAGTTCGCCTTTGCTGCTGTTGTCCATGTCATGCGCCGATTAAATGTGACTCCCAGATAGTTTGGGTTGTCGTTTGGCTGCAGGGATTTGCCATTTAAACTTAATTTGGTATTTTGGGGTTTGATTGAAAGCGAGAATATTGTGCATGCGGTTTTTTCCTCGTTAATTTTGACCAGCCATGAGTTCGCCCACTCTTCCAGCGATGTTAGGGCCTGCTGCATCCGGTTTCTTGCTATGGTGAGATTCTTTTCAGAGGTCCACATAGCCAGATCGTCTGCATTGAGCTATGGACTCTTCTGTGGGTGACAGTACTCCCCCTTGAAGTACTCCCTGCTCAAAATTCACCTTTTTGCTCATCTGCCTTTGTACTTGGACTCTGGCCGTTCTGTTTTTGAGGTAGTGGTTGATCCACTTGTACATTTTCCCATAAACATCCCTTCTTCTTAGCTTGACTCTAAGTCCATCTTTCCAGGTCCACCCACACCGCTACTGTGTGTTTCTGTGCCTGGTAGGCATCTTCTATTTCCTGGGCTATGAGGATGACCTGGTCCTCAGTGGATCTGTGCTGTCTAAAGCCCGCTTGCTGTGGCATTAGTATTCTTCTTCTTCTTCTTCTTCTGCGTACACAGTCAGACAGTAACCATTATTTTTTCGAAAAAAGCGGCGGTCATCCTGAGGCTCTCGCCACTGCCATAGAGCTTGTCTTGCAGTTCCACTGGCAATGGCCACATCTGCACTCTCTGATCCTCGTATGTCGGGCAGTTCTGCAGCAGATGTTTAGTGGTCATTTTACCAGTACCGCACGGGCATTCGTCGGTACACCCTATCTTCAATTTGTTGAATAGGTGGTACCTCAGTCTGTTGTGGCCAGTGCGAAGTCTGAAGACAACGACCTGCTCTCTTCGGTTCAACTGGTAATAGGCATCGTTTTTGGTGTAACCAGTATGTTCGGTTTCCCATTTGGTCATGTATCTGGCTTTGATAAGCCGTTTTGACTCTTCGTACGTCATACTGGTATCTGGTTGTGGTAGTCTTGCACCTTCTTTTGCCAGTCTGTCTGCCTCATCGTTGCCTTGGATGTTGCAGTGTGACGGAACCCACTGTACCACTACCCTTTTTGGTGCGGATTGCTGGCACAGTTTGCAGAGTGCTGCTCTTAAGTCATTAAGCTCAGTGTTTTTCTGGCTTTTTAGCGCTGTGACTACGGCGAGAGCATCTGTCAGCAGGACTATATGGCTCTCATTTTCACTGTTTGTCACCATTTCTTCCACTGCCGCCCTCAGTGCCCCTGCCTCCGCTCTGAAGTTGCTTGTGTACTTACCAGTAGCGAATGACAGTGTTATTTTTCTGCCATTTGGTAGGTTCAGGAATGCTCCTGCCCCTCCGTTCTGTGTAGTGTTTGTTACAGAACCGTCGGTGTATGCATGGGTCCAGTCCATGCTTGGGTAGCTTTTCGTTATGAAGCTTAGGGTAGTGTCTCTCCTTTCTTTTTCAGTCTGGCAGTTTTTGTTTGCAATACCTGGTATATTTTCTACCACCTCTGGAAATATATCCTGCCTCCAGGTAGGTTTTCGTACAGTAGTGATGGGTTTTGGTGTTGTTAGTGCGTTTATGGGATCTTCGTGCATCTTTGCTTTGGCTATTTCTGCAAAGTTTCTCCGCTTTAATTTCCCATTTCACAAATTGTTTAGTCTCTGGTACATTGGATGGTCCGTCAGTCTTCGGAGTTTCTCTGACTGCAGCTGGGCTCTGCAGTCTCTTCTATCGGTCATGGATTGCAGTTTTGTAATCTTTTCAAGTTCTACAATTGGCGTTGACTTCATGCCACCTGTTATAATTCTCATGGCTTGGTTTTGAAGTTTGTTAACTTTATCGAAGTTCGCCTTCGCTGCTATTGTCCATGCCGCAATGCCATACTCGAGAACTGGTCTCACTCTTCCAGTGTACAGTTTCTTTAGTATGCCTTCGTCTGCTCCCCAGCTTGTGCCAGCAAGTTTCCTCATGATTGCCATTCTTTCTCTGGCTTTCATTCGGTTTCTCTCAATCTGACTTTTCCATGTCATGCGCCGATCAAATGTGACTCCCAGATAGGTTGGGTTGTCGTTTGGCTGCAGGATTTTGCCATTTAGACTTAATTTGGTACTTTGGGGTTTTAATGAGAGCGAGAATATTGTGCACGTGGTTTTTTCCTCGTTTATTTTGACCAGCCATGAGTTCGCCCACTCTTCCAGCGATGTTAGGGCCGTCTGCATCCAATTTCTTGCTATGGTGAGATTCTTTTCAGAGGTCCACATAGCCAGATCGTCTGCAAACATTGAGCTATGGACTCTTCTTGGTATATTCTCTGTAATATCGTTTATATATACCAGGAAGAGTGTGGGTGACAATACCCCCCCTTGGGGTACTCCCTGCTCGAGTGTCACCTTTTTGCTCATCTGCCCTTGTACTTGGACTCTGGCAGTTCTTTGTTTGAGGTAGTGGTTGATCCACTTGTACATCTTCCCACAGACATCACTTCTTCTTAGCTTGACTCTAAGTCCATCTTTCCAGACTTTGTCAAATGCCTTTTCCAGATCCACCCAAACAGCTACTGTGTGTTTCTGTGCCTGGTAGGCATCTTCTATCTCCTGGGCTATGAGGATGACCTGGTCCTCAGTGGATCTGTGCTGTCTAAAGCCAGCTTGCTGTGGAATTAGTATTCGTTTTTCTTCCAGATGCCACATCAGTCTGGTGTTTATCATCCGTTCCATCAGCTTGCCGACACAGCTCAGTAGGCTTATGGGCCTGTATCCATTTGGATCTGTTTTGTCCTTTCCTGTTTTTGGTACTGGTACCAGTATTGCATCTTTCCATGCCTGTGGTACAATTCCCCTTTTCCAGCTTTGGTTTAGGACCGATAGCAGTTTCTTCTTCGCTGTTTGGCCCAGCCCCTTCAGCATTTCGTTTGTTATCCCGTCTTTTCCGGGAGATTTCCTTTTCTTTAGTGTTCTCATAGCCTCTTCCATTTCGCGCATTGTTAGTTTGGCCATCATGTGCTCTTCAGGAACCGTATTTATGTTTTCGTGTCCCTTTAGCTCTTCGCTAATGTCTGTATGCTTATCTGCAGGGACCTCGATGTGGTTTGCTCTGGCATAGTGATCGACAAAGGCGTTTGCGGCTTTCTTACCTGTGATCAAGTTCTCGCCCTGCTTGATAGTGATTTGTTTATTTGACGGGGTTTCGTCGTTCATGGCTCTGACTAGCTTCCATAGCTTGTTCCCTTCTTTGTCCAGGTTTAGACTTTCCGTTTTATTTTTCCAGCTTTCTCTTGCTGTTTGCTTGAGAGTGTGTTTGTACTTCGCCGCGGCGGCTTTGAGGGCGATGTTTGCCTTCATGGATTTTTCTCGTTCTGCCATGTTCCTAGCATTTGTTACTGCATCTTCCACTTTCTGCAACTCATCATTCCAGTAGGGCTTATAGTTTTTCCTAGCTCCTCTTGGGATGGTTTCAGTGGCGGCTTGCATTATTGCCTTGCTTAGGCTCTCTACCATGGGCTTCATTTTGGTGTTTCGTGTGTTGATGGTTTCACACAGCCCATCTGTCAGGATTGCAAATCTGTCCCAGTCGGCTCATTTGTAATTCCAAAAGCGGTTTTGTTTCCTGTGGGCCTACGTCCATGTCAATGGTTAGCCTGATCGGCCTGTGGTAGCTACCTGCCAGTTGGTTTAGCATCTGGCGGTCTATTTTATGGTGTATGTCCTGTGTGGAGAAGGCCAAATCTGGAGTCGAGGTGGTATGCCATGTTCTTGAATAGAAGCTAGGGCTATCCTCCGGCCTATTAATTAGGGAGAGATTTGCATCTATCTCCCAATCTTCCACTTCGTCACCTCTGCTGTCTGTGTCAGAGTATCCCCATCTCTCCGAGTGGCTGTTGAAATCTCCAACTACTATGCAGTTGGAGTCTCTGACCTCCATACTCGAGAGCGATAGGTCTCTGTTTGGTGGTCCGTACAGATTGAAAATGCGGAGCTTCGTCTCTTGAGCCATTATGTCAACTCCTACAATTTCTGCTTTTCCGGTGTGATTGACAGGTACCGCGCTACTCGGTATGCTGTTTCTGGTCAGTATCAGGACCCCACCTTTGTGGCCTTCTCTATCTAGACGGAAGGTCTGATATCCTCTGATTGAGAATTTATGGTTATTGTTGAGGTGCGTTTCCTGGATACATGCCACGTCAATCTTACCTTCATGCAGGTGGTGTGTTAGGGAAAGTTTTTAGTTAATGACTCCCTCCGCATTCCACTGTAGTATTTTGAGGGTCTTGAGGTTTTGGCCAATAGAGGTTGCCCCATAGCCATGTGCCTTGACTCCACGACACATGGGTGGGTGACCACCAGTAGTCAAGGGTGGGCCCCTTCGAGGCGTGGGGCCCGGCAGTATCGCAGGATGAGCGCCATGCGTTTTTCGAATAGGTTGTACTGCCATCATACTGTGATTTACGTTGCACTGTTTTGTTAGGCTTGCGGCCCCGTGCATCCGATTTCAACAGGCGTTTCTGTAGGGATGCCCTCCTTAGCCTTTGGCTGTCCCCAGCCTATCTGCAAGGCAGCAGTTGTTTATGGTCAGAGTTTTCTCGCTTATGGAAGTTGTCTTACCAGACTATCGAGTCTTCACTACTCGTGTCTATAGGGTGCAATGATGATATGTGATGATATATGAGATGGACTGGTTTACCCGGAAGAGAGGCAGTCCAGTGTGTCTGTGTCCCAGGATCGTCACGTCCTGCCAGAAACGTAGCATTTGCATGTGAGTGGGGTATCTCTTTTTCCCTTTATTTTCTTGGCTTCTATGCAGGGATGGTACGCCTAGCATTCCCCGCCACCTGGGGTGTTGACACAGTGGGGCAGGTGTGCAATGTCCGCTGGTCTGCATCTATTCTGCGTCCAGTATGATAGTTATATGGCTGATAACGTACAGAGGTAGATATCGTAGCTGGAGTGCATTCAGCCAGAGGACAAGCCTGGTAATGTCACGGAGATGTTGTCCGCCTGATGTGCGGACAACTCTCATGGTCAGTGGTTGAGTCTTGACAGTTCACAGTGAGGTGGCTGCTCTACTGTTTTCGACACCCCGACCAGGTACTAAGTCTTTGGTTGGTGTTTTCGCACCCCATCGCCGTATAGGGTGAGTATCAAGCAGTTTTCCGCCCGCTTTGATTGGCGGACGGCAAGGACCTCTTACTGTGGCTCTACCTGATAGGGCTGGGGCGCAAGCCCCAGGTCCCGAGCATGTAGGAGCCTCCCATTGCAGTGGTGCTGAGATTTTGGGCGGGATTGCGGCTTACAAGGGTTCGGCCGTAATCCCCCACATGGTAGCCTCGCGCCCTTGGCTTATCAGCCTGGTACGTGAACCAAAGTGTCTGCGGCTCCTCTCGATTTGAGCTGGTTTTCCGTAGCAACGCCCTGTCATTTGTAGGGTAAAACTGACCTGTCTTCAGATGATCTATTTCCAGCACCCGTTCACTATTTGGTCAGACGAATTAATTGAGGGCTTTTGTTTGTCAATCACCAGGTATTTGAAATCTGCGGTTTCTGCGGGGTTAAACACGATTCCGTAGCGTTCGTTCATTAGAATGTTAGAGAGCTGACTTGTCTTCCGTGAGTCTAATACCAGCACACGTTCATTATTAGACCCAACGGTAGTGCTCTCGATTTGTCAGTCGTTCTACAGTATTGGCGTATTCAGTCAAATTAAGCCGCAGGTTCTACTCCTGGTGGTGCCCTTCCGTCAATTCCTTTAGCGAACACTAGATGCGAGACAATCAAGTTACCGAGAGGATAGCCCCATATTTTCGAGGGTCTAATTCCAGCACCCGTTCCATATTAGACCCGACGAAAGTGCTCTCGGCATGTCAATCATGTCAGTGTTTGGCCGTGTTGAGTCAAATTAAGCCGCAGGCTCCACTCCTGGTGGTGCCCTTCCGTCAATTCCTTTAAGTTTCAACCATACTTCCCCCGGAACCCAAACATTTTTATTTCCCGGAAGCTGCCCGCAGAGTCATCGAAGCAACTCATGCGTATCGCTAGTCGGCATCGTTTATGGTCAGAACTACGACGGTATCTGATCGTCTTCTCGCCTCTGACTTTCGTTCTTGATTAATGAAAACATTCTTGACAAACGTTTTCGCAGTAGCTCGTCTTGCGGCGATCCAAGAATTTCACCTCTAACGCCGCAATATGAATGCCCCCGTTTGTCTCTGTTTATCATTACCTCCAGTTCCGAAAACCTACAAAATAGAACCGAGGTCCTATTCCATTATTCCATGCACCATTATTCAGGCAGCCGAGGCCTGCTTTGAACAATCTAATTTTGTCAAAGTAAACGCGCCGGCCACCCAGGACGCTCAGCGAAGAGCGTATATACATATATACGATTTGGACATTAATGTGGGCTCCATGGTTGCGAAATTCGATGGTGACACAAAACTATACAGTACTGTGTCATCTAAAGCAGGAGCAGATATATTGAGGTCGGATTTATACAACACATGGACACAGACACACTGGACTGCCTCTCTTCTGGGATACTTGAAAAATTAGTACATAAGTACATCATAACATCATCATCATCACACCCTTTCGACACGAGTGGTCCATCTCATATATCATCTCACATATCATCATTGCACCCTATAGACACGAGTAGTGAAGACTCGATAGTCCTGCAATACAACTTTCCGAAGAGAGACAACTCTGACCTCAAACAACTGCTATCTTGCAGATGGGCTGGGGACAGCCAAAGGCTAAGGGGGGCATCCTTACATAAACGCCTGATGAAATCGGATGCACTGGGCCACAGGCTTAACGAAACAGTGCAACGTAAATCGCTGTATGATGACGTCACAACTTAACAGATGAAAGTATGGTGCTCATCCTGTGGAGTCCCACCAGGCAGCGAGAGTGCCGGGCCCCACGCCTCGAAGGGGCCCACCTGATGCTACTGGAGGTCATCCACCCATGTGCTGTGGAGTCAAGGCACAAGGAGATGGGGCAAGAGCTATTGACCAAAAACTCAAGACCTTTAAAATACTACAGTGGAATGCTGAGGGAGTCCTTAACAAAAAGGTTTCACTAACAAATCGCCTGTACGAAGGTACGATAGACGTGGCATGCATCCAAGAAACGCACTTCAACAACAACCAAAGATTCTCAATCAGAGGATACCAGACCTTCCGACTTGATAGAGAAGGTCACAAAGGAGGGGTTCTGATACTGACACGTAACTGCATACCAAGTAGCGCAGTATCTGTAAATCACACCGGACAAGCAGAAATTCTAGGAGTCGATATAATAACACAAAAAACGAAAATCCGTATATTCAACCTGTATGGCCCACCCAACAAAGACCTGTCGCTCTCGAGTATGGAAATCATGGACTCCAGCTGCCTAGTGGTTGGAGACTTCAACAGTCACTCGGAGAGATAGGGATATTCAGACACAGACAGCAGAGGGGATGAACTGGAAGACTGGGATATAGACACAAATCTATATCTTATCAATAGGTCGGACGACAGCCCTAGCTTCTATTCCAGAACATGGCATACCACTTCCACTTCAGACTTGGTCTTCTCTACGTCAGGTGCTCGACCAATTGGCAGGTAGCGACCACAGTCCAATTAGGCTAGATATTGATTTGGAAGTAGACTCCCAGGAAATAAAACCGCTGCCACGTTGGAACTACAGACGAGCCGACTGGAACAGATTTGCAATGCTGACAGATGACTGTGTTAAACTATAAACACACGAAATAACAATATAAAACCTTTTGTGGAAAGCCTAACCAAAGCAATACTGCAAACAGCCACCGAGACCATCCCAAGAGAAGCAAGAAAAAACTACAAGCCATATTGGAATCATGTACTGCAGAAAGCTGAGGATGAAGTCTCAAATGCTAGGAACATGGCAGAGAGAGAGAGAGCAATCTTTGGAAGCAAATATCGCCCTCAAGGCCATCACTGCGAAATACAAAAGAACACTGAACCAAATAACAAGAGACAGCTTGATAAAAAAACAGAAAGCCTCAATCTAGATAAAGAAGGGAACAGACTATGGAATTTAGTCAGAGCATGAATGACGAAACACCATCAAATAAACAAATTACCATCAAGCAGGGTGACAACATGCTCACTGGAAAAAAAGCAGCAAACGCCTTTATAGAACATTATGCCAGAGCAAACCACATTGATGTCCCTACAGACAGGCATACAGACATAAGTGAAGAACAAAGGAGCCACGACAACGTCAAGATGGCATTAGAGGAGCACATAATGGCAAAACTAACAATGAATGAGGCCATGAGAACTAAAGAAAAAGAAATTGCCCGGAAAAGATGGGGTAACAAATGAAATGCTGATGGGGTTGGGCCTAACAGCAAAGAGGAAGTTACGTTCAGTCATTAACTAAAGCTGAAAAAGGGGAATTGTACCGCAGCCATAGAAAGATGCTGTACTTATTCCAGTACCAAAGAAAGAAAAAGATATAACAGGTCCAAATGGATACAGGCCCATCAGTCTACTGAGCTGTGTAGGTAAACTGATGGAGCGTATGATAAACACCAGACTGATGTGGCACCTGGAAGCAAAACACATATTAATTCCACAGCAAGCGGGATTTAGGCAACACAGATCCACTGAGGACCAGATCACTCTCATAGCACAGGAAATAGAGGATGCTTAACAAGAGAAAAAGCATACAGTAGCGGTTTGGGTGGATCTAGAGAAGACATTTGATAAGGTGTGGAAAGAGGGACTTAAAATCAAGCTACGAAGAAGTGAAGTATCTGGAAAAATGTACAGATGGATCAGCCACTACCTCGAAAACAGAACAGCCAGAGTCCAAGGGCAGATGAGCAAAAAGGTGACACTGGAGAGCAAGGAGTACCCCAAGGGTGAGTACTGTCACCCACACTTTTTCTGGTGTTTAAACAACATCATAGAGAATATACCAATAAGAGTCCATAGGTCCGTGTTTGCAGACGATCTGGCTATGTGGACCTCTGAAAAACATCTCACCGCAGCAGGCCCTAAAATCGTTGGAGGAGTGGGCGGAATCATGGCTGGTCAAAATAAATGAAGAAAAAAACAACATGTATGATATTCTCGCTTTCAAATAAACCGCAGAACACGAAGTTTTAATGGCAAATATATGCGGCCAAACGACAACCCAAACTACTTGGGCGTCACATTTGATCGTCGCATAACATGGAAAAGTCAGATCGAGAGAAACCGAATGAGAGCCAGAGAAAGAATGGCAATCATGAGGAAACTTGCTGACACAAGCTGGGTACACGAAAGAATACTAATGAAACTGTACACTGGAAGAGTGAGACCAGTTCTCGAGTATGGCATTTCGGCATGGGCAACAGCAGCAAAGGCGAACATTGATAAAATTAGCAAACTACAAAACCAAGCCATGAGAGTTGTAACAGAAGGCATGTAGTCAACGCCAATATTACAAACCTGCAATCCATAACCGACAGAAGAGAATGCAGAGCCCAGCAGCAAGCACAGAAACTCAGAAGACTGACAGACCATCCAATGCATCAGAGACTAAATAGATTTGGAAATGGGAAACTAAAGGGAAGAAACTTTGCAGAAATAGCCAAAGCAAAGATGAGCGAACACCATAACAACACCAAAATCCATCCCTACTGTACGCAAACCCACATGGAAGCAGCATATCGTTCCGGAGGTGGTAGAAAATATACCAGGTATTGGAAACAAGAACAGTCAGACTGAAAAAGAAAGAAGAGACATAACCCTGCAATTTCAGAACGGAGGCAGAGGCACTGAAGGCTGCAGTAAAAGTAATGCTGACAGGCAAAAGCAATCAAAGTCAGATAGTCCTGTTTACAGATGCACTGGCCGTAGTTACAGCACTAAAAAGCCAGAAAAATACTGAACTTAATGATTTAAGAGCAGTACTCTGTCAACTATGCCAGCAGTCCGCACCAAAAAAGAGTAGTGGTACAGTGGGTTCCATCCCACTGTAACATCAAAGGCAACGAGGAGGAAGACAGACTGGCAAAAGAAAGTGCAAGACTACCACATCCAGATTCTAGTGTGATCTACGAAGATTCCAAAAGGTTAATTAGGGCCAGATACATGGCCAAATGGGAAACAGAACATACTGGCTACACAAAAAATTATACCTATTACCAGTTGAACAGAAGAGTGCAAGGTCGTGGTATTCCGACTCCACACAGGCCACAATAGACTGAGGTACCACCTATTCAATAAACTTAAGATAGGTGGCACTGAGGAATGCACCTGTGGTACAGGGAAAATGACCACTGAACATCTGCTGCAAAATTGCCCGACATATGAGGACCAGAGAAAGCACATGTGGCCATAACCAGTGGCAACACTAGACAAGCTCTATGGCAGTGTCGAGAGCCTCAGGATGACAGCTGCTTTCTTCGAACAAATTCAAAAGAAGAAGAAGACGAAGAAGAAGAAGAAGAAGAAGAAGAAGAAGAGGGATTTATATAAAATTCTAGAATGGTATGTAAGCTGGCAAATGGATTTTAATATAGATGAATGTACAGTCATCCACATTGGTAGATCTAATAGGGAACATAATTACAGAATGGGCGAGAACAATATTATAACGATATATAAGGAAAGAGACCTAGGGGTTGTAATAGAGCATGCAGGTAAAGTAAGTAAGGAAGTCCAGGTAGCAGTGAATAAGGAAAATGCAATGTTAGGTATGATTTTAAAAAATATTAAACATAGGAGTAAGGAGATGATAATCAAACCGTATATAGCATTAGTTAGACCTAGATTAGAGTACTGTGTACAGATGTGTAGTCCTTATCGTTGAGGAGATATAAATATGCTGGAAAGGATAGAAAGAAGAGCGACAAAACTGATAGTGGAATTACAGTTACGAGGAAAGACTCAGAAACATCGGCTTACAGTGCCTTAAAAAGAGAAGAATTCGAGGAGACTTAATACATGTTTATAAGATAACCACAGAAAAAGGTTAAATTAGACAATAACAAGTTTTCAAAATGCAACCACCTACGAGAACAAGAGGGCACATACAAATTAGCTACAGAAAGGTCCAGATTCGATATTAGGAAATATTTTTTTAGTCAGAGTGGTGAATGCTTGAAATGCATTGCCCCAGGAGGCAGAGACAGTTAATGCATTTTAGAATAGATCTGATGCGCATAGCTTTTAGAGCAGAGTAATGCAAATGAAACTGGTTGTCTACAGCCCCTGAAGAGTCTTCTAAACCAGTATATAAAACGTTAAGTTAAGGTGGCCAAACTACTTGATTTTCTCTTCGTAAATATATTTATCTGGCAAGATAAACGGTTAGCACTACGCACGAAAATCAGATTAATGCGTACACTGGTCCTGTCAATATTTCTCTATGCGTGTGAGACATGGACAGTTACAGCTGACCTTCAACGAAGGATACAGGCCTTGGAGATGAGATGTTTCCGACGACTTTTAAACGTCACGTACAAAGATCGAGTTACAAACGAGGAAATCCGAAATAGAATTACGACGGCAATAGGGCCTTTCGAAGATCTCTTGGCAACTGTCTTGGTACGTTCACATATCGAGATCAAATGGTCTTGCAAACACAATCCTCCACGGGAAGGTGCATGGCAGACGACGAAGAGGCCGGCCCAAAACGAGATGGGAAGACAACATAAAAGAATGGACCAGTCTCCGACCAGAAGAGTCACAGGCAGCGGCTTCTGACAGAGAGGGATGGCGTGGAGTTGTGAGGATGTCTTCATGTGTGCCCCAACGACTCACCGGTTACGGGATGACCTGACCTGACTTGAAATATATTCATGGACAGGGTCTTGCTTTAACAATTCTTCTCACTATTCTTCATTGAGGATTATGTCTCTCCCAGTTACATTGACTGTTTTCCGGAGGCATCCCATCTCACATGTCGCGATCCTTCTCTCTAGAGATTTTGTCCACGTTTGACACTTGTAACAGATAATATGAAGGTATGAAAACACTGTTGACCAGCATTCTTGTTGTGGACATGTTTATGTAGGGCGTGTCAATAATGGTGACAGCTAGTATGCGAATGCATTTGCTTTTAGGCACCTGATCTCAATTTCTATATCTAAGCCTCCATCATGTATGAAAACACTGCCCAAGTATCTGAATTCCTGCACGTGTTTGTTCTTGGTTCCGTTTACCATAATGTTCACGTTTTCAGACAATGTGCATAGTCTTTGTGTTGGATGTGTTCATTTCCATAATGTGTCCTTCACACACAGAGTTGAGCGCAGTCACATGTTGCTGCACATCGTCTTAAATCTCGTAAAGTAGGCATTTACCATCTATAAAAAGGAGTTCGTTTAACTGATCAGCCTCTATCCTTTGCATTTATTGGCAGACGCTCTAATTTGGCCTCCAGCGTTATCATATAAATATATATGTTGAAGATTAGTTGGCGACAGCACACACTCTTGTCTCACCCCGGTTGTTATATCCATTGTTTAGGTCAGGCCATGTGTTGTTCTTGCCATGCTTTGTCACCCTTGGTATATTGCTCAATATTCTCCTGAGTCGTCTAGGTCCTTTTCTTGATATATGAAAGCAACGTTGAGTTTCCAATCGTATTCGATGTTATCTTCGCTTAGTTGTCTCATGGTGCATAAAGTGTCTGTGCAGCTCCTACCTGTCGATAGCCATATGTGGCTCGAGAATCGGCGAATTCCCTGCTCCATTATTTCCGCTTAGTTTTCCTTCTGTGACTTGTAGCGAAATTTCCCGGTAGGTATCGCACTCTCTTGATGCCTTTGTTTTTCCACATTGGCACAATGATAGCGTTCTGCAAGTCTTCGGGAACCATACTTTGGTTTCACAAGCTGCTGAGAATATTCTATGTAACCATTTTACTCATAGGGATCCACAAGCCTTAATTGCCTGCAGGTTATTATGTCCGCGTATGCAGCTCTACGATTTTTTTAAAGGCCTTTCTCAATCTCCTGGATTAATATTTCGGACTATGTTTTTCCTGTGTTCGAACTCATATGTATGGAGTGCCTCAGCGTGTCATTTGGCTTTTGTAGTTATTGAAAATACAATCCCCATCGTGCTTTCCTTTTTTCTGAATCGAAAATCGGCGTTCTGTGTTTGTCGTTTTTAATTGTAGTGGGGTTAAATCTGTCGTCTATAATTCCTCATTACCTTCCTATTTTCTTCTTCTTCTTCTTCTGCGTACACAGTCAGACAGTAACCATTATTTTCTCGAAAAAAGCGGCGGTCATCCTGAGACTCTCGCCACTACCATAGAGCTTGTCTTGCAGTTCCACTGGCAATGGCCACATCTGCTCTCTCTGATCCCCGTATGTCGGGCAGTTCTGCAGCAGATGTTCAGTGGTCATTTTACCAGTACCGCACGGGCATTCGTCGGTACACCCTATCTTCAATTTGTTGAATAGGTGGTACCTCAGTCTATTGTGGCCAGTGCGAAGTCTGAAGACAACGACCTGCTCTCTTCGGTTCAACTGGTAATAGGCATCGTTTTTGGTGTAACCAGTATGTTCGGTTTCCCATTTGGTCATGTACCTGGCTTTGATAAGCCGTTTTGACTCTTCGTACGTCATACTGGTATCTGTTTGTGGTAGCCTTGCACCTTCTTTTGCCAGTCTGTCTGCCTCCTCGTTGCCTTGGATGTTGCAGTGTGACGGAACCCACTGTACCACTACCCTTTTTGGTGCGGACAGCTGGCACAGTTTGCAGAGTGCTGCTCTTAAGTCATTAAGCTCAGTGTTTTTCTGGCTTTTTAGCGCTGTGACTACGGCGAGAGCATCTGTCAGCAAGACTATGTGGCTCTCATTTTCACTGTGTGTTGCCATTTCTTCCACTGCCGCCCTCAGTGCCTCTGCCTCCGCTCTGAAATTGCTTGTGTACTTACCAGTAGCGAATGACAGTGTTATTTTTCTGCCATTTGGTAGGTTCAGGAATGCTCCTGCCCCTCCGTTCTGTGTAGTGTTTGTTACAGAACGGTCGGTGTATGCATGGGTCCAGTCCATGCTTGGGTAGCTTTTCGTTATGAAGCTTCCTATTTTAAAATACATCTCTCGGTTTCTTGCGATACATGAGTGCTAATTGTTTGCCGTATTTATTTCATGCGTCTTCTTTGGAGTTCTTGACTACGTTGTTTGAATGTATTCTTACACTTCCCCACTGCTATTGTTTTGGTAAACAATCACTAAACGTACAAAGACAGGTCTCCTGTGTCGATTGTTTCCCCACTTCACCGTTAAAACCGCCCATCACTATCAACTAGTTCTTTTCATTCACCCTATTTAAGGCATCAGACAGATGCTCGAAGAACTCCAATCTAGCTTCCTCACTGTATCTGTCATTACACGGGGAATTATAAGACCCACACCATGCTTTACTCTTTCACGCAGTCCTACTCCGTTTCACATTAGGACAATGCTATCATGTACCTCATTGCTATTTTGGCTCTTTTTCCTTAAATCTGACAATCCCATTATTTCTATCCTTGCCTTTTTCATGAATGCGACTATTTCTACTGTCTTGTCGTCTAAACCACTAACATTTAGTTTCGCCGTTCTGCTATAAATCTTCTTTCCCTGACGCCTGCGTTACCCTGCCATTTATTTTGACTGTGTACGTGCAAGCTCCTTTGTTTTGGAAACAAAACTATTCATCGAAGCTACGCATTGCCGATTTGTACGACCAGCTGCAGTGGCTCGATTTCAGAACAGTTACACTCGAGAATGTAGTTTGAAAAAAACTTCCGTATGTAGCTTATTGTTTACCAGACTAGATCGTGCACAATGTGTATGAACCACAACCACATATCTGACGATTTTTATCTACGAATTCCCTAACGAAAAAAAAAAAACGCTTTTGGCCCAATCCGCGAAGATGTTATATAAACATACATAAACGGACCATGCTAACTGGAAACCGGATACTCTGCGACTTGGGACAAGGCCACAGAGGGTGATTTACCGATATGCGAGTCCATTCTTGGTCTCAAAGAGTTGATTTTCAACTGTATTTTTGGAGTACAAAAAAAAGATACCACCATCTTGGTCGCTGTGTGACCTTGCTATATAATACAATATAAACCAAAATTCTAAGCCATCCTAGAATGGAGGAGCTAGACGTCGAACAATATTTCAAAGATCACAAGACAGCAAATTAAATCTTGGCCCTGGGCACAGCAGCAGGCACCGATGAAATCCCACCTGATCTGATCAAGTATTGTAAAAACGCACTCTTGAAACCGCTACACTTGCTGCTCTGTCAGAGTTGGAAAGAGGCCTTTATACCCCAATATATGAGGGACTACAATTACATTACACAAAACTAAAGATGACAGAAGTGACTAATAATTGCAGAGACATCTCCCTGCTTAGTGTTGTTGGCAAAGTCTTTGCCAGAGTGATCTTACTGCGGCTACACAAACTGACTGAGCGTGTGTAGCCAGTTACAATATGGATTCCGATCTGGAAGATCAACGATCGACATTATCGTTTATAAAACGAAAAATTCAGTACAGAGTTGCTACTCCAAAGTCGCATCAACATATAGTCAGATATGAGTGAAAAGGGGCTACTACTACTACTGCTACTACTATTAGTACTACTACTACTACTAGTACTGTTACTACTACTACTAATACTATTACTACTACTACTACCACTACTCAGCGGGGAAGATTTTACATAATTTACTTTATTAACATGTTAACGACATTTACAACTATGGGATGTGCTGAAAGATCACACAACTTCAATATTAATTCTTTTGCCAGAAAATAAGAAGTTCGAGTAGGCTCCTTACCGGCTACGGGTCTGAATTTGCTCTGCTGTTAGACCGTCAGGAGTTTATATTTTGTTGGCGACTTCTGTTTGTGTCCACATCATCATGTTGTAGTTTTGCACTATATTAGTTGTTAGTTAGTTTTGTGGTGTTTATCCTTCAAGTATTCTGGCAAGGTCAACGCTCAGCGGTTCGAGGTAGCGTTTCTGTTACCCTGTGTCTGTGTTGTTTATCATCGGACCAGTGCAAATGGATGAACTTAACATGTTTAGCACCGTTCACCTTGTTTGAAATCAGTGCCTAAATAAAGGACGTGAACAATGTTGCACACAGTACAATGGTGACAGCCGGTCAGTTCGTCTACAGCACTGAACTTTCTCAAAATTGCACATTTGCTGACCTACTTACACTAGCGCTGAAGTTGCATACCCCATCGCCGTAACACGGAGGTCGTGAGTAGGCTTGCATATCTCCGTATTCTGAGATGACATTATGTCTTGATGATCAGAGCAAGCAGAGGACAAGAGATATGAACATTTGACACAGCCTAGGGGACGGAGAGATGGTGCTAGGAGGCAACAGAAACACGATCGTTAAAATGTTCATGAACGAGTGTCAGTGGTAGCGACAAGTCTGAGATTCATTTAAAAAAATCTAAATCAAGAACTGGAAAAAATACAAGACAGCACTCGACAATGTTTATATGCAAATGTGAGAATCGTAGTGAATAAAAGAGACGAATTTAAAATATATGTAGATCATGAAAAACCAGATTCAATAGGGTTAACAGAAACATTGACATATGAGGACATTGCAGATAGTGAACTTGCAATAGATGGTTAAACAATGTTTAGGATGGATATTCAGTTACCATAACCATCGTCTGGCATCGATATTGAAAGTTTATGTGTAGAAATCGTAAACTGGGGTGAAAAAACGTTGGTTGGTTTATGCTACCTGTGTCCATCGAGTACAAACGAAGACGATACAGATGTGTTGCAAGCTATTGAAATGCCCATTGCAGAGAAAGTATTGTTAATGGGGATTTCAACTTCCGTATTTCAACAATATAGTCTAAACAAGATGATCAGAGCAGTTGAGACAAGAAGCAGCATAATCAAATGTCGGAAAAGCCGTCTCCAATCAACGAATATTATGACTACCCTAAAAAATACAGACGATGTCAGCTCAACGGATAGAGCAGATATAGAAGCAAAATATCAGAGGTACTACACCAACCTCTTTGCACCAAAGGCAATAGTCACGAAATTGACACCCAACAACGAATATGTGAAAATCAAATCAGATGAGGTGGCACGTGCAATCAAACAACGAAAACCAGGTAAAGCCACAGGCAAGACGGAGTCAGAAATGACGTAGTCCAGGCAGGTGGGGATACACATATGGGCATTCATGTACTTTGTTCAACATCTACTTGCCAAATCCCCGACCAACAGAAAGCGTCAAATCCAACATAATCCATACAAAATGGGTAAAGGAAAACGTGGCTAATTACCATCCGATCTGTCTACTTTCCTAATTTTATAAACTCTTCACTCTTTATTTAGCATCGAAATAACTGCGGTGCTGAAAGCCTTGAGATATCAGGGAATTGCAGAAAAATACGCTCAACTGGTAAAAAGCGGACAACACGGAAACTTACAATGACAGCTAAAAGTTCAGATTTGCACGATCAATATATGTAGCATAAATAACGCAGCTGAAGGTATAATTGAAATAATGACAATTAGGAATATTACAATAATGGGTAGAGCAGATAATAGAATTTACAGGTAGAAGATGCACTCACATTCTTCAAAATTACACATTTCTTTACTCATGAGTTGAGAAAAACTAAAATGCAAAACTTGGAGTAGGATTCATTATGTCCAAAAACAGTAAAATATATTTTGGATGTAAATTACGTTTCTGGGTGAATTTTAGCAGTTAAAATCCAAGTAAATGGTGATAATACCATATATATATATATATATATATATATATATATATATATATATATATATATATATATATATATATATATATATATATACACATATGTATATGCTTCCTGCAATGCAGCTTATAATGAAGACAAATGCAATGGTCTATGGCTTCAACACGAAGCGGCCGTCGTAGACGACCCATCGTGACTTGTGTGTTTCCTCGTCCTGACAACCACTGTCGTCTGCCATAGACACGAGCACAGCTGCAGTCACCGACATCTTGATATTGAGACGAGACAAGAGGTTCAGTAGACATCTGCATTACGTGAGAGGAGACAAGAGGTTCAGTAGACATCTGCCTTACATTGAGACGAGACAAGTCTCGGTAGACATCCATTGTGTGTAAGCTGAGAGGTGGCCATCAGACGAGCGAGGACAGATAGATGAGGACTAAGAAATTGTAGAAAGACAGCCTGATATCAACGCACAGAGATAAGCGGTGAATAGAACAATGATTAAAACCCTGGGTAAAGTTTAGTTAGTGCTAGAGTGAGACCTGTGCTAATTGTACAAACCTCTAGAAGTAGTCATAGTCAGTTAGAGAAGTGATGCTTACAAACTTCTTGAGAAATTAAAATTAATTAATTGATGAACAATATAATATGATCTATGAGCCTAGTGTTTTGATATTATGTGTATGATGTTGGTGAAATAAACATTCTTTGTTTTCCTTTTGTTAAAATAATTGTTAGTGGTTAAATTAAAGTGTGAGTTAAGGAGTGATAATGGTAGGGAAGAAAGATAGAAATAAAAGTGATACAATAATGTTAACTCTTCTACATAATAGATTAAATGATAACTAGGATAGAAAATAACGTTAGACTTATTATAGGGATACAAAGCATGAGCTATAACCAAAGAAGCAAGACTATGTAAACTATCAGGTAGCAAAAAAGCATTGGTAATTAAGGAAGCTAAATCTAAATCTTGGGAGGAGGATATGGAACTTCTGAATTGAGATTACAAAAATGCAACAAGAAATGTCTACATGAAAATCAAAATGAGACGCAAAGGAGATTGTTTACAATTAAACATAAATTATTAACGACGACAATAGAAACGCAATAAATGACCCTCAACTAATCCTGAACATATGACAGCAGTGCTTTCAAGAAGTTCTCAACTTATCAACAACTGGGATCAATGACAAACAATATACCAGTGTTAACGTATGCATGGAGCTAGAACAAAACATTACACACGATACCAGTGTTAACGTATGCATGGAGCTAGAACCAAACATCACACAATATACCAGTTTTAACGTATGCATGGAGCTAGAACCAAACTTCACACAAGATACCAGTGTTAACGTATGCATGGAGCTAGAACAAAACATAACACAATATACCAGTGTTAACGTGTGCATGGAGCTAGAACCAAACATCACACAAGATACAACTGTTACCGTATGCATGGAGCTAGAACCAAACATCACACAAGATACCAGTGTTGACGTATGCATGGAGCTAGAACCAAACATCACACAAGATACCAGTGTTAACGTATGCATAGATCTAGAACCAAACATCACACAATATACCAGTGTTAACGTATGCATGGAGCTAGAACCAAACATCACACAATATACCAGTGTTAACGTATGCATGGAGCTAGAACCAAACATCACACAATATACCAGTGTTAACGTATGCATGGAACTAGAACGAAACATTACACAAGATACCAGTGTTAACGTATGCATGGAGCTAGAACCAAACATCACACAATATGCCTTCCTGTTTTTTCTTGTACCATCTCTCCCGCCTCTTTTATTTTTATGCATTTGTTTGGGTCTCTCACTGACAAGGGCTTATAGGTAGGCAAGACGTCTTGTCACCTCCAGTGGTAACTAGTGGCCCCTATACACCTCCGGTATAAGTGTTAGAAAGGTGCCTTGAGAGAACATGTACATTTTTGTTGCACGACAGAGATTTTTCGTTCACGCGTGTTCGGGAATAGGGGACGATAGGCTTATTTTTCGGCTATAGTTATAATACGGCATATTATCAAATCGATATATCTTATTTCACGTATACTAACTGTAGTACGGTCCTCGTGTGATGTTCCGTTGATAAAACACTTCTTGAATTCAATCGGGTTTTTGAAGAAGATGAAATATTACAAAATATCCGAAGCTTTCGTGTCAGCGGCCAGTCACGGCGGTCGACCGGAAGTATATGATATTCTAAGGTCCTATTCATTGCCCCTCCTCCAATTACAAGCTATAGTATCCCGTCTATATGTTTCTATTTCTGTATAGATATTAATAAGAAAAGGGGATAATACACATTCCTGTCTCACGCTTCTTTTTACACCTATACTTGGAAAGCACAACTTTCCTGATTTTACTGTAGACGTTTGTTCCCAGTACAGATTACTGAGTAGTGTTATGACTTCATTATTTAAACCTATTTCTAGTATACATTTAATTAATTTGACATGTTGGACGCCTGTTGTTAAAAACCGTCTGTTGTTACCAATAATGTTACCAACTTTCTAGTATCCAAAGATATAGATATACTAAATATCGTGTGCGTGGTTACATATATCAATGGTGGGTAAAAACAAAGGATTTGTAAGTTTTTTTAGAAATGATAAACGCGTTCCACCTTTCATTCACTATCATTGCTTAATTCATATTGAAAACCTAGCTAGTCATTTTAAGTCCGTTCCTGAAATTTCACAAAACTTCAGAATGATTGTTAAGTTGATCAACTTTCTTGTTGTAAAACTCTTTAACGTCTGCTTAAAGTCTTTTTGCATGATTTATCGGCGCCATTTTCAGAACTAATCCTTCGTGCAGACATACGCTGGTTAAGTCGTGGCTATGCCGTTACAAGGGTTTGAAAAGTATTCGAACAAATCAAAACACACATTTCTTCAAATGGTTTTACAACAAACTTTCCTCAATTATAAGCGAGTGTTGCTCTACAAATATCACCCTTTTATAATAATAATAATAATAATAATAATTCATCCATCGTCGTCGATGAGGACCACCAACATCAGGACATGTCATAATGCAACCTAGAGTTTGTGTGTGCGCTCGTGACTGATCAAGCCAATACGAGCCTGGAAAAGTTTATGCAAACGTAATCAGCAGTTGTCTCATACATTTTCTCTGTTCTTGACTTCATGATTGCACGTCTATCCTGACCTGCCTGGATACGGAGACCCTCGCTGAGTTCAATGCCGCCAGTGAACCATGTTGAGTGATTGTGAGCCAGGTTCTCCCAGGTGTTAATGTCGCTTTGACAACACTTAGGGGACTCTTTTAGACTGTCATTGAAACACTTTTTAAGATGTCCTTTGTGATCGTTCTTCTTCACTCAGTTCTCTATACAGGAATCCCATTCGAAGCCTTTCGTTTGAATATCTCAATTAACATTTTTGCAGAAGTGCATGAATACTGTGCATGTTGGCTCTGGACAGCACTTCAGTATATGTGATATGGTCTTGCCAGCGTATAGGCAATATGCGTCTCAGACAGTTTATGTGAAAATGATTTAGCCTCCTGGCGTCACCAGCGTAGACAGTCCAGCTCTCACACGCATAGAGCAGGGTGGAGACAATGGCGGCATGGTAGACCTTCAGCTTAGCCATTCTGCTGATTTATCGACGCTCCCATACTGATGAGCGCATTCGGCCTAAAGCTGTGCTGGCCTATTCTATTAGCTAGCTCATCAGCAATAGCCACTAATCTCGACAAGAATATTTCCGATGTAGACACATTTTTCAACCCCTTGTAATTTCTGTCTATTCACCGTAACTACTGACTGTTTATACGATGTGTCTGGTGCCGGTTGATACATGACCTCAGTTTTCTTTGTGTTAATTGTCAAGCCAAAGTTGTCACAAGCAGCAGAGAATCAGCCCATACCTTCCTGCATACTCCGTTCTGAGCTACTGTCCAGAGCACAGTAATCCGCAAACAATAGTTCGATGTTTCGTGTCGCGCATCACCTTGGTTTTCGCCTTCAGATTTATACCAGCAAATTAACATGCACATTGAACGTGGCGTACGACAGACATTTCACGGCAGCCCTTCCGGACACTCAATTCGGACGATCGGGAACAATAAACGGAGAAATGATCAATCACCTTCAGTTTGCCGGTTAAAAGTCATTAAGGAATGCCTAAATGAGATCAACAATGCAAGCGAAGCAGTCTGACAATAAATAGACTAAAGACACAATGCATGCTGAATAGTTTCTGTCCCTGCGAGGAAAGGCGGCTTGGAACTCATTCCGTCGAAAATTTGAATTCGTACATTTACTTGCACCAATAAATTACGAACTCCTATGACTTGCATCAAGAGATCTCACGAAGGTTAACTGTGGGGTGGTTCAGCTTCAACCGCATCAAGACAATACTTCAACAGATGATTACAAAAATATAAGCTAGAGCACACACCTACAACAGCCTGGTCATTCCAGCCATTGTGGGTAAGCTACGACACTTGCTGTAGCACTTCTGCACTTCTTAATAGTATCATTTTGTTAAGCTATTCTAGCTAACACCTCACATTTACATCCTTCATCACTGACAATCGAACCCAGATATTTAAAACGGCCAACCACTTCGAGTTTCTGGCTATTAGCTGTTATCCTACTGTTGAAGCATTCGGCGTTGTTGGTCATTAATTTTGTCTTTCCAGCGTTTATCTCCATGTCATAGTCAAGAACTGTTTCATTGAGCCTTCTGACCCATTCCTGGAGTTCTGTTTCTGAACCCGCCAAGCCGTCGTTATCATCTGCAAAACGAAGGTTGGTAATCGTTTGGCCCCCTATCTTGACAGTACCAACGTGACCTCCAAGTGCCTCACTCATAATTGAAAAACACAACGACCTGGCAATAACAGATACATTATTCCAAAGGCTTTTTCAGTCTCATTATTTACGAAACGTGCGCTGAAATCATATGACCCGTCTTCGTTAAGAACTTTAAAATACCATTTGCCGACCTTGATTAAAAGTGACCTGACCTACTGTATCACACCAGTCTCTGTGTAATCGTGCATACAAATGGTGCCTGTGTATAGACAGGGTGTATACTTTCTGTAAATGCATTAATATTTCTTTCACATTCCTCTTAACATATTTACCAATTATCGTGTGAAAAAGGTAACTTATTTAAACAGCTGGCTTTTCCAACAAAACAATTTCAAGTAAAAAGGTGTTCAATGTAATTGTTCAGCAGGTGATGCTGATTCCCAAGAGTAAACATCAATTTCTACACGTAGCGTCGCTATTGTACTCAATTACTAATCCAGCGGGAGCCAACTGAATAAATAGTTACTTCAACGTTCCCGTCTCTCTAGAGTCCTTAACCTTGAAATTGTGAGAGAGCTTGCATGTCTCAATGATCATGGAAGCTAAGCCAGCGGAACTGAAAGCCACAAGAAGGGTCAGACAAGCTGGATATATCATGGGGGAGGGAATAGGCTAAACACGGACAACTTACCTAGCGTATAATAGATTAGGTTAGGGACGACCGTCCAAATCTTTAAAATTAAGGTGGTTATGAACACATTGACAACAAAACCAAAAAAATATTTTTAAAAAACAAGAATATATTCAGTGGAGCGAAAGACGCATGGAGGCTCCTCCGTGACTGCCCGACAGATGTGATCAATCTGATTCACATGGTTAGTGGATCTCCATGTAGCCGTATGTACATTTTGTGTGTGGGAACATGCTTCCTCGAATTATCATTTTGTGAAGCGCACAAAGCACTGCAAGCATTCTCCATTTTTGTTAATCTGTCCCATTCCTTGTCTTCCCATTTTCTCTTTTCGTAACCTAAGTTGTCTGCTCCCACCTTAGCATTGAAGTCTCCCATTAATATTAAGAGATCCTTCTTTTTTGCGTGTCAATGACCTATTCCAGCTATTTGTAAAACGCTTGCTTCTTATCATTGCCGGCCTCGTTAGTTGGGGCATAGCACTGAATGGTGTTGATAATGATGTTTTCGTTCCTCGTTCTAAAGTTTGTGCTCATAATTCGATTGATAATAATTTTATTCCGAATGCCCTTCCTTTCCCAAGGCCGTATGATTTTGCTTTGTTGTCAATATTTTCGTAATCGACTTATTTATTTTTATAGAATTAGGTGGTCTGCCCTAATCTAATATGGTATACTCTAGGTGAGTTGTCTGTGTTTTGGTCGATTACCTCCTCCATGACCAATCCAACTTGGATGACCCTTCTGGAAGCTTTCGTATAGGACTTGAGAGAGATGAGAGGTCTCTGCTTATTAACAAAGAAAATCTCAAATGTGTATATAATAACTGTCCATCTTTGTCGATGAAGACCACTGACATCATCCGTGTCACATCTTTCCCTGATGGGCGTGGGTGCGCATGTGGCTGAACCGGGAACATTATGGGCACGAAAACATCTGCTGCATAACGGGCACACGGGTTTTGTAGAAGGTGATGGTGGTCCCTCTGTTCGTGATTTCTCTTTGGCTATAAAATTCGTCTCTGTGTCTCATTATTTTAATTTTTTTGAAGAAGTTTCTCCATGCATTTTTTATGATCTGAGTTTAGATTTTCTCCGTACGCTTCCCATGATTGTGCAATCGCTTCTTGAATAACCCTCTTTGTATCTTTTCTTACCAATTTAAATTCAATATAGTCTGTCGTTGTTTTGCTCTTAACCTTTGGGTTTTGGTATGTTTTTAAAAAAAATCTCTCTTTAATTGCTGTTTTGACATAGTCATTCCACCATGCTGCAATTTTTTTGTTATTAGTGCCTATTGTCTTTACAGTTCCGCATGTTTCTCTCGCCACTTTAGTGAAAGTACTCTTGAGCATCGCCCCTTCCTCTTTAACTGGCTGTATTTCTTTTGTGACTTTTGAAAACCTTATGTTACTTTCTTAATGTAGTTCTCTAGTGTCTTGATATCCTTCAATCTTTCAGACACGTTTGTTTCTTTTACTATTTGTTGACTTGGTTTTGTCTTCACTTTCCATTCTGTTCATATAGTCATCATTACAGCTTTATGGTCAGTATTATCATTCACGCTGGGAATAGCTCTTGCATCGATCACTTGTCGGTCTCTACCTTCCTTCGTTCGTATATAGTCTATTTGGTACTTTTGTCACACAATCATAGCCAAATACAAGAGAGACTTGATCAGGTGAAAGTAAGATTGGACAAATTGGGACAGTATATCAACATGAAGAAAACCAAGCTCCTTAAAGTTAACATTATCAGCAATTAACCAATCATGCTGGAGGGAGAGCAGTTGGAAGAATTGGATACCTTTACCTATTTGGGAAGCACAATAGACACACCAAGAGGTACAGATGCAGATGTACGGATCAGAACTGGGATGGCAATAGGGACATTATTGATACTAAACAATATCAGAAAAATAAAGATTCACACAAAAGTTATAATATTCAATCTCAGTGTCAAGTCGGTGTAGTGAAGACATGGATAACGACCATGATCATATAACAAAGACTCCAGTCCTTCGTTAACAGATGCCTATGAAGGATAATGGGTATAACGTGGCAAAACATGGTGAAGAATGAAAACATATTGAAAAGGAGCCAAATCCATTAACTGGAATGGCAAATTAAGTGATGACAATTGGGCTGGATAGGACAAACGCTGCAGTCGAAGTCTAACATATATAGACATGCTCGTATATATCTTCAAGAGAAGAGTGAGAGGTAGAACCAAATATAAGTAAAGAAAAGAATGTGAGAGAGAACTAAGATTCTTCTTCTTCATAGTACGCAGTCAGACAGCCACCATTATTTTTTTCGAAAAAAGCAGCTGTCATCATGAGCCTGTCGACACTGCCATAGAGCTTGTCTAGTGTTGCCACTGCTGATGGCCACATGTGTTCTCTCTGATCCCCGTATGTCGGGCAGTTTTGCAGCAAATGCTCAGCGGTCATTTTCCCGGTACCACATGGGCATTAGTCAGTGCCACCTATCTTCAATTTGTTGAATATGTGGTACCTCAGTCTATTGTGGCCAGTGCGAAGTCTGAAGACAACGACCTGCTCTCTTCTGTTCAACTGGTAATAGGCATCGTTTTTTGTGTAGTCAGTATGTTCGGTTTCTCATTTGGTCATGTATCTAGCTCTAAAAAGCCGTTTTGACTCTTCGTATGTCATACTAGTATCTGGTTGTGGTAGTTTTGCACCTTCTTTTGCCAGTCTGTCTGCCTCCTCGTTGCCTTGGATGTTGCAGTGGGATGGAACCCACTGCACCACTACCCTATTTAGTGCGGACTGCTGGCATAGTCGACAGAGTACTGCTCTTAAATCATTAAGTTCAGTATTTTTCTGGATTTTTAGTGCTGTGACTACGGCCAGAGCATCTGTAAGCAGTACTATATGGCTTTCATTCCTTTTACCTGTCACCATTTCTTCCACTGCTACCCTCAGTGCCTCTGCCTCCGCTCTGAAATTACCTGTATATTTTCCAGTAGCGAATAACAGTGTAATTTTTCTGCCATTTGGTAAGTTCAGAAATGCTCCTGCCTCTCCGTTCTGTGTTGTGTTTGTTACAGAACCGTCGGTGTATGCATGGGTCCATTCCATGCTTGGTAGTTTTCCGTTATGTAACTCAGGGTAGTATATCTTCTTTCTTTTTTCAGTCTGGCAGTTTTTGTTTCCAATACCTGGTAAATTTTCTACCAGCTCTGGAAATATATGCAGCATTCAGGTAGGTTTTCGTACAGTAGGGATGGGCTTTAGAGTTGTTAGTGCGTTCGTGGGGTCTTCGTGCATCTTTGCTTTTGCTATTTCTGCAAAGTTTCTCCGCTTTATTTTCCCATTTCCGAAATTGTTTAGTCTCTGGTGCATTGGATGGTCAGTCAGTCTTCTGAGTTTCTCTGCTTGCAGCTGGGCTCTGCAGTCTCTTCTATCGGTCATGGATTGCAGTTTTGTAATCTTTTCAAGTTCTACAATTGGCATTGACTTCATGCCTCCTGTTATAACTCTCATGGCTTGGTTATGGAGTTTGCTAATTGTATCGACGTTCGCCTCTGCTGCTGTTGTCCATGCCGCAATGCCATACTCGAGAACTGGTCTCACTCTTCCAGTGTACAGTTTCTTTAGTATACTTTCGTCTACTCCCCAGCTCGTACCAGAAGTTTCTTCATGATTGCCATTCTTTCTCTGGCTCTCATTCGGTTTCTCTCGATCTGACTTTTCCATGTCATGCGCCGATGAAATGTGACTCCCATGTAGTTTGGGTTGTCGTTTGGCTGCAGGTATTTGCCGTTAAGACTTAATTTGGTGTTTTGGAGTTTGTTTGATAGCGAGAATATTGTACATGCCGTTTTTTTCTCGTTTATTTTGATCGGCCATGAGTTCGCCCACTCTTCCAGCGATATTAGGGCCTGCTGCATTCGATTTCATGCGATGGTGAGATTCTTTTCAGAGGTCCACATAGCCAGATTGTCTGCAAACATTGAGCTATGGACTCTTCTTGGTATATTCTCTGTAATGTCATTTATATACACCAGGAAGAGTATGGGTGACAGTACTCCCCCTTGGGGTACTCCCTGCTCAAGTGTCACCTTTTTGTGCTCATCTGCCCTTGCACTTGAACTCTTGCCGTTCTGTTTTTGAGGTAGTGGCTGATCCATTTGTACATTTTCCCACAAACTTCACTTCTTCTTAGCTTGACTCTAAGTCTTTCTTTCCAGACTTTGTCAAATGCCTTTTCTAGGTCCACCCAAACCGCTACTGTGTGTTTTTGCTCCTGGTAGGCATCTTCTATTTTCTGGGCTATGAGGATCACCTGATCCTCAGTGGATCTGTGCTGTCTAAAGCTTGCTTGCTGTGGAATGAGTATGTGTTTTTCTTCCAAATGCCACATCAGTCTGGTGTTTATCATACGTCCCATCAGCTTGCCTACGCAGCTCAGTAGGCTGATAGGCTTGTATCCATTTGGATCTGTTTTGTCTTTTCCTTTCTTTGGTACTGGTACAAGTACTGCGTCTTTCCATGCCTGGGGTACAATACCCCTTTTCCAGCTTTGGTTCAGGACTGATAGAAGTTTTCTCTTTGCTGTTTGGCCCAGCCCCATCAGCATTTCGATTGTTATCCCGTCTTTTCCGGGAGATTTCCTTTTCTTTAATGTTCTCATGGCCTCTTCCATTTCATTCATTGTTAATTTTGCCATCATATTCTTTTCTGGTGCCATATTGATGTTGTCGTGTCCCTTTTGCTCTTCACTGATGTCTGTATGCCTATCTGCAGGGACATCAATGTGGTTTGCTCTGGCATAATGTTCAACAAAAGCGTTTCCTGCTTTTTTTCCAGCGAGCATGTTTTCGCCCTGGTTAATGGTAATTTGTTTGTTTGATGGAGTTTCGTCCTTCATGGCTCTGACTAGCTTCCATAGTTTGTTCCCTTCTTTGTCTAAATTGAGGCTTTCAGTTTTGTTTTTCCAGCTTTCTCTTGCTGTTTGGTTTAGAGTGTATCTGTATTTCGCCGTGGTGGGTTTGATGGCGATATTTGCGTCCTTCGTCTTCTTCTTCTTCTTCTTCGTACGCAGTCAGACAGTAACCATTATTTTTTCGAAAAAAGCGGCGGTCATCCTGAGGCTGTCGCCATTGCCATAGAGTTTGTCTTGCAGTTCTACTAGTGATGGCCACATCTGCTCTCTCTGATCCTCGTATGTCGGGCAGTTCTGCAGCAGATGTTCAGTGGTCATTTTACCAGTACCGCAAGGGCATTCTTCTTCTTCTTCTTCTTCTTCGTACGCAGTCAGACAGTAACCATTATTTATTCGAAAAAAGCGGCGGTCATCCTGAGGCTGTCGCCATTGCCATAGAGCTTGTCTTGCAATTCTACTAGTGATGGCCACATCTGCTCTCTCTGATCCTCGTATGTCGGGCAGTTCTGCAGCAGATGTTCAGTGGTCATTTTACCAGTACCGCACGGGCATTCGTCGGTACACCCTATCTTCAATTTGTTGAATAGGTGGTACCTCAGTCTATTGTGGCCAGTGCGAAGTCTGAAGACAACGACCTGCTCTCTTCGGTTCAACTGGTAATAGGCATCGTTTTTGGTGTAACCAGTATGTTCGGTTTTCCAGTTGGTCATGTATCTGGCTTTGATAAGCCGTTTTGACTCTTCGTACGTCATACTAGTATCTGTTTGTGGTAGTCTTGCACCTTCTTTTGCCAGTCTGCCTGCCTCCTCGTTGCCTTGGATGTTGCAGTGTGATGGGACCCACTGTACCACTACCCTTTTTGGTGCGGACTGCTGGCACAGTTTGCAGAGTGCTGCTCTTAAGTCATTAAGCTCAGTGTTTTTCTGGCTTTTTAGCGCTGTGACTACGGCGAGAGCATCTGTCAGCAGGACTATATGGCTTTCATTTTCACTGTGTGTCACCATTTCTTCCACTGCCGCCCTCAGTGCCTCTGCCTCCGCTCTGAAATTGCTTGTGTACTTACCAGTAGCGAATGACAGTGTTATTTTTCTGCCATTTGGTAGGTTCAGGAATGCTCCTGCCCCTCCGTTCTGTGTAGTATTTGTTACAGAACCGTCGGTGTATGCATGGGTCCAGTCCATGCTTGGGTAGCTTTTCGTTATGAAGCTTAGGGTAGTATCTCTCCTTTCTTTTTCAGTCTGGCAGTTCTTGTTTGCAATACCTGGTATATTTTCTACCACCTCTGGAAATATATCCTGCCTCCAGGTAGGTTTTCGTGCAGTAGTGATGGGTTTTGGTGTTGTTAGTGCTTTTATGGGATCTTCGTGCATCTTTGCTTTGGCTATGTCTGCAAAGTTTCTCCGCTTTAGTTTCCCATTTCCCAAATTGTTTAGTCTCTGGTGCATTGGATGGTCGGTCAGTCTTTGGAGTTTCTCTGACTGCAGCTGGGCTCTGCAGTCTCTTCTATCGGTCATGGATTGCAGTTTTGTAATCTTTTCAAGTTCTACAATTGGCGTTGACTTCATGTCACCTGTTATAATTCTCATGGCTTGGTTTTGAAGTATGCTAACTTTATCGAAGTTCGCCTCCGCTGCTGTTGTCCATGCCGCAATGCCATACTCGAGAACTGGTCTCACTCTTCTAGTGTACAGTTTCTTTAGTATGCCTTCGTCTGCTCCCCAGCTTGTGCCAGCAAGTTTCCTCATGATTGCCATTCTTTCTCTGGCTTTCATTCGGTTTCTCTGAATCTGACTTTTCCATGTCATGCGCCGATCAAATGTGACTCCCAGATAGGTTGGGTTGTCGTTTGGCTGCAGGAATTTGCCATTTAGACTTAATTTGGTATTTTGGGGTTTTAATGAGAGCGAGAATATTGTGCATGTGGTTTTCTCCTCGTTTATTTTGACCAGCCATGAGTTCGCCCACTCTTCCAGCGATGTTAGGGCCGTCTGCATCCGATTTCGTGCTATGGTGAGATTATTTTCAGAGGTCCACATAGCCAGATCGTCTGCAAACATTGAGCTATGGACTCTTCTTGGTATATTCTCTGTAATATCGTTTATATATACCAGGAAGAGTGTGGTTGACAGTACTCCCCCTTGGGGTACTCCTTGCTCGAGTGTCACCTTTTTGCTCATCTGCCCTTGTACTTGGACTCTCGCCGTTTTTTGTTTGAGGTAGTGGTTGATCCATTTGTACATTTTCCCACAAACATCACTTCTTCTTAGCTTGACTCTAAGTCCGTCTTTCCAGACTTTGTCAAATGCCTTTTCCAGATCCACCCAAACAGCTACTGTGTGTTTCTGTGCCTGGTAGGCATCTTCTATTTCCTGGGCTATGAGGATGACCTGGTCCTCAGTGGATCTGTGCTGTCTAAAGCCGGCTTGCAGTGGAATTAGTATTCGTTTTTCTTCCAGATGCCACATCATTCTGGTGTTCATCATCCGTTCCATCAGCTTGCCGACACAGCTCAGTAGGCTGATGGGCCTGTATCCATTTGGATCTGTTTTATCCTTTCCTGTTTTTGGTACTGGTACTAGTACTGCGTCTTTCCATGCCTGGGGTACAATTCCCCTTTTCCAGCTTTGGTTCAGGACTGATAGTAGTTTTTTCTTTGCTGTTTGGCCCAGCCCCATCAGCATTTCGTTTGTTATCCCGTCTTTTCCGGGAGATTTCCTTTTTTTTAATGTTCTCATGGCCTCTTCCATTTCGCTCATTGTTAATTTGGCCATCATGTGCTCTTCAGGTGCCGTATTGATGTTGTCATGCCCCTTTAGCTCTTCGCTAATGTCTGTATGCTTATCTGCAAGGACCTCGATGTGGTTTGCTCTGGCATAGTGATCGACAAAAGCTTTTGCGGCTTTCTTACCTGTGAGCAAGTTTTCGCCCTGCTTGATGGTAATTTGTTTGTTTGACGGGGTTTCGTCGTTCATGGCTCTGACTAGCTTCCATAGCTTGTTCCATTCTTTATCCAGGTTTAGGCTTTCCGTTTTGTTTTTCCAGCTTTCTCTTGCTGTTTGCTTGAGAGTGTATTTGTATTTCGCCGTGGCGGCTTTGAGGGCGATGTTTGCCTCCATAGATTGTTCTCGCTCTGCCATGTTCCTAGCCTTTGTCACTGCATCTTCCGCTTTCTGCAACTCATCATTCCAGTAGGGCTTATAGTTTTTCCTAGCTCCTCTTGGGATGGTTTCAGTGGCGGCTTGCATTATTGCCTTGCTTAGGCTTTCCACCATGGGCTTCATTTTGTTGTTTCGTGTGTTGATGGTTTCACACAGCCCATCTGTCAGGATTGCAAATCTGTCCCAGTCGGCTCGTTTGTAATTCCAACGTGGGAGCGGGTTTGTTTCCTGTGGGCCTACTTCCATGTCAATGATTAGCCTGATCGGCCTGTGGTCGCTACCTGCCAGTTGGTTTAGCACCGTACATATTGAAAATGCGGAGCTTCGTCTCTTGAGCCATTATGTCAACTCCTACAATTTCTGCTTGTCCGGTGTGATTGACAGATACCGCGCTACTCGGTATGCAGTTTCTGGTCAGTATCAGGATCCCTCCTTTGTGGCCTTCTCTATCTAGACGGAAGGTCTGGTATCCTCTTATTGAGAATTTCTGATTATTGTTGAGGTGCGTTTCCTGGATATATGCCACGTCAATCTTACCTTCATGCAGGTGATGTGTTAGGGAAAGTTTTTTGTTAGTGACTCCCTCCGCATTCCACTAAAGTATTTTGAGGGTCTTGAGGTTTTGGTCAATAGAAGTTGCCCCATAGCCATGTGCCTTGACTCCACGACACATGGGTGGGTGACCACCAGTAGTCAAGGGTGGGCCCCTTCGAGGCGTGAGGCCCGGCACTATCGCTGCCTGGCAGGACTCCGCAGGATGAGCGCCATGCGTTTTTCTAATCGGTTGTACTGTCATCATGCTGCGATTTACTTTGCACTGTTTTGTTAGGCTTGCGGCCCCGTGCCTCCGATTTCAACAGGCGTTTCTGTAGGGATGCCCTCCTTAGCCTTTGGCTGCCCCCAACCTATCTGCAAGGCAGCCGTTGTTTATGATCAGAGTTGTCTCTCTTATGGAAGTTGTCTTACCAGACTATCGAGTCTTCACTCCTCGTGTCTATAGGGTGCAATGATGATATGTGAGATGATATATGAGATGGACTGGTTTACCCGGAAGAGAGGCAGTCCAGTGTGTCTGTATCCCAGGATCGTCACGTCCTGCCAGAAACGTAGCATTTGCATGTGAGTGGGGTATCTCTTTCTCCCTTTATTTTCTTGGCTTCTATGCAGAGATGGTACGCCTAGCATTCCCCGCCACCTGGGGTGTTGACACAGTGGGGCAGGTGTGCAATGTCCGCTGGTCTGCATCTCTTCTGCGTCCAGCATGATAGCTATATGGCTGATAACGTACAGAGGTAGATATCGTAGCCGAAGTGCATTTAACCAGAGGACAAGCCTGGTAATGTCACAGAGATGTTGTTTGCCTGGTGTGTGGACAGATCTCATGGTCATTGGTTGAGTCACGACAGTTCACAGTGAGGTGGTTGCTCTACTGTTTTCGACACCCCGACCAGGTACTAAGTCTTGTGTTGGTGGTTTCGCACCCCATCGCCGTATAAGGTGAATATCAAGCAGTTGTCCGCCCGCTTTGATCGGCGGACGGCAGAGACCTCTTTCTGCGGCTCTACCGGATAGGGCTGGGGCGCGAGCCCCAGGTCCCGAACATGTAGGAGCCTCCCATTGCAGTGGTGCTGAGATTTTGGGCGGGATTGCGGCTTACAAGGGTTCGGCCGTAATCCCCCACATGGTAGCCTCGCGCTATTGGCTTATCAGCCTGGTACGTGAACCAAAGTGTCTGCGGGTCCTCTCGATATGAGCTGGTTTTCCATAGCAACGCCCTGTCATTAGTAGGGTAAAACTGACCTGTCTTTAGATGATCTATTTCCAGCACCCGTTCCCTATTTGGCTAGACGAATTTATTGAGGGCTTTTGTTTGTCAATGACCAGGTATTTGAAATCTGCGGTTTCTGCGGAGTTAAACACGATTTCCGTAGCGTTCTTTCATTAGAGTGTTAGAGAGCTGACTTGTCTTCCGTGAGTCTAATACCAGCGTACGTTCATTTGTCAGTCGTTCTACAGTATTGGCGTGTTCAGTCAAATTAAGCCGCAGGTTCCACTCCTGGTGATGCCCTTCCGTCAATTCCTTTAGCGAGACAATAAAGTTACTTAGAGGGTAGCCCCAGATTTTCGAGGGTCCAATTCCAGCACCCGTTCCATATTAGACCCAACGAAAGTGCTCTCGGCGTGTCAATCATGTCAGTGTTTGGCCGTATTGAGTCAAATTAAGCCGCAGGCTCCACTCCTGGTGGTGCCCTTCCGTCAATTCCTTTAAGTTTCAGCTTTTCAACCATACTTCCCCCGGAACCCAAACACTTTAGTTTCCTGGAAACTGCCGGCAGAGTCATCGAAGCAACTCCTGCGGATCGCTAGTCGGCATCGTTTATGGTCAGAACTACGACGGTATCTGATCGTCTTCGCGCCTCTGACTTTCGTTCTTGATTAATGAAAACATTCTTGACAAATGCTTTCGCAGTAGCTCGTCTTGCGGCGATCCAAGAATTTCACCTCTAACGCCGCAATATGAATGCCCCCGTTTATCCCTGTTAATCATTACCTCCAGTTCCGAAAACCAACAAAATAGAACCGAGGTCCTATTCCATTATTCCATGCACCATTATTCAGGAAGCCGAGGCCTGCTTAGAACACTCTAATTTTTTTTAAAGTAAACGCGTCGGCCACCCGGGACGCTGAGCGAAGAGCACCCGCGGGAGAGAGCCGGCAGACGGTAGGGCAGGAGACAACGGGCAGTGAACCGGCGCGATCCGGACCGCCCGCCTGCGCCTGAGATCCAACTACGAGCTTTTTAACTGCAACAACTTTAATATACGCTATTGGAGCTGAAATTACAGCGGCTGCTGGCACCAGACTTGCATTCCAATAGATCCTCGTTAAAGGGTTTAAAGTGTACTCATTCCAATTACGGGGCCTCGAAAGAGTCCCGTATTGTTATTTTTGGTCTCTACCGCCCAGTGCCGGGAGTGGATTAAATGATTACAACTGAGCAGAGAAAAAAAAAGCAGCACAGAACTGTGCATGACGTCGGGACGTTGTACCGAGAGGAGGAATGGGCTTTCATTGATTAATTGAATTAACTTTACCGTGTCATCATGATAACTTCAGAAGTGTATCATTCCGATTATAACGCACTAGGTCTTGCCTTGTTCTTTCTTTTTATGCACTTGTTTTCTATGTCATCTACTGGCTATCTTGGCGGAGACTGGCAAATTGTAACGAATACGTTCTTCGGTAAATCAATGGGATCAAGATGGCCATGACACACTCCAGATTGGAATGGAAAACATAAATTAACGATGCCTTCTTTGGTGAATGTGGAAGAACTGCATTGTTTGGGCGTGTCGAGTAACCTCAGGTCACACCGGAATTCTTTAAAACCTAAGCTGCCCTACTCACAAACAAAATGACAAAGCCATAACACAACTAAATAGCACCAAGCAAGCAAATCAAATATATTTCTGATCTCTATCTCTCTAACGTGTCATTTTGGTCACTAGTGATTAAAATATGGAAATGGGTGAATGTTGCCACTGCTCCCACCCTTAATCGATGTTCCCAGATTATAAACGATACGAGATACCAATTCGAGATGGAGATGCAGATAAGGCGTAAAGGCAATTGTACGCTGGACAATACACGTTATGCCAACTGAATGAAAGAATACACTCCGAGCTCAATGAACAAAATTGAACACAGACACTTGACAATACAGTCTATAACATGCATAGTACATTGCGATGCCGTTAGAGTACGCGGCAAAAGAAAATCATTCTTCAAACACAACAATTGGCCGATAAAACCATCCCAACAGATGGGCGATCCATAGGAAGGCCGTGCCAACATTTCTATAAAACAGTTGTTGTTATCCATAGAGAGCGTTCTAAAAGTACTGGCCATAACCGGTTTAATTGTTCGAACCAGATGGTCCTCCGTGATAATCAGCCAACAAAGTCGGGAGCATCAACTGAAGTAGGTGACGTTACGGATGTATGAGACGCTCTAGCTCTCTAAGTTATTTAATTAATTAGTGCTTTACCAAGTATGATGGTGATTTTCAAAGACTCTACTCTTCCACAAGAAATGTGACATTAAATTCCTTGAGAGTTATCGCCCAAACTGCCTACTACCAACACCAACGATCATCATCATCATCACTAGTGTTAATGAATAGATTGTGATCCTCGCAGAGTCGTTCCACCTACATGATCATCTGTTCCAGCTCACAACGCTCTTTCAGAGGACTGATATTTCATCTTAGATCTGGTATTTCATTCCCCCGATTGCAAACCTTTAATACTATTTGTCATTCTTGACTTTTGAAATTATGTTTTCTTTATTGAACAGATACGGGGAAAGTATGATCTTCGTCGTACTATCATCAATACCTCGAACCAGTCGGATGTCTCTCCAGCTATACTAACCGGTGCTTGTTATCCACTATACGATCAGTCACATCAGATAAGTCGAAAACTCCATTTATATCATGATTTTTCATAGCTTTCCGTGTAACTCACGTTCAAAAGCCTTGGCATAGTCCATGAAGCAGGTGTACAAATCCAATACACTTTTCAATAACATTTGGCCTGTTGAGGACGCGGTCCATCATGCCTCTGCACTGTCGAAATTCTGCCTGCGTAATATTGAATTAAAAAGGCTGTGTTTTCTAACCATTTACTGGGATTTTTATACGTTGACTAATTAGAGTGATGTTGCAATTAGTGCATCTCTTCAGATCACTTGTCTATGCGTTTGTTCATGTTCTTTTGTGCCAGATCTTCTTGCATAATGGGTGGTAGATCCTGTCGCCGGCCTCGCCACCTGCTATAATGAAATCAGTCGGTATATCATCACACTGCGGTGATCTTACTTTCTTCAAGTCTTGGATTGGTAGCCAAACCTCGTCAACAGTAAGTTCCGGCTGAATGTTCTGTGTATGGGACATTATGTTGATGTTTCAACCTTTGTCTTCGTACATGTCTCTGCAATAGTGCTTCAATCTCTGGAGTATATCCTTGCTCTAGGTCAGCGCATTACCATTGTCATCGTATATTACATGCAACATTGCATACATCATATATATAATATGGTGTATAAATAATTTATAAAATATTTCCCAACTTAACCTTCATCATGCCGTATACGCAGTGAATTCAGAAGCGGGTTCTCTACTACTGACCACCTATACACAATTCATCAGTTTCTAGGAATACCGCATACACTATGTCTACACCTATGACTGTGGTGTTTATTGACTACGAAAAAGACATTGATAGTATTCTGATGTATATCGTTGTAAAATTCCTCAGGAATCAAGACGTTACCGAAAACTACAGGAGCATGATTGACGAAATTAACCGTGAGTTGCAGTACGACCATTACGCAATCAATATTCCAAATGCAATAGGGGTGCAGCAAGGATACACCATTTCTCCAAATCTCTATACAGCAGCTATTGAGGACTTCTTCCAACAGTTTGGCCGGTAGAGGCACCAATATATATGGTGACATGCTCACCAACTTTCGCTTGTGGACGACGATGTACTAATCAGTGACACCACTGAGATGACTTCATTCTCTGAACAAATTGGATGAGGTCGAAACGTGGTTGGTCTTCGGATTAATAAAAAAGGAATGCAATGTCGCAAAAATTCATACTGCTGCAATCACGGGATCAAGCTGGGAAATGTGTCTGCCGATGATGGCAGTAACTGCATACACCTGAGACAAGAAATAAATGCCACTAACACTTTAGACTGGAAAATCTATAGAAGAAGAGCTGCAGCCTGGTCTAGTGTCAATGCATAAAGCACAAACTCGAGCAGCTGAAAGACTCAATGGCAAGGGCGCATATGTGTAATTCCGAGGCCATCCCAGCCATGACGTACGGATGTGAGGTGTGGGATTTATGAAACGTGGAGGCCCAGACAAACCGTATTACTCGCAATCAGGATCAGAGATCGAATCCACAATGTCGAAACAGTTCGCAAATATCGTTGGGCTGGTCATGTAGTCCACATGCCGGACAAGAGATGGCTGCTCATAACGGCGTTATGGTGGTCATATGATTCTACATGTCCACACGCTGCTCATCAATGTGATGTCCAGATGGTTAACTGAGAAATGGCACTACACGGAAAACGATCGGGCTGTGAAATATGACATTATTAGCAACATTGCATTGCAATGGAGGATAGTGGTGTGTGCTTATGTATGTGTGTACGTGCGTGTGTATGTGCGTGTGTATGTGTGTGCACGTGCGTGTGTGTGTGTATTTGTGTGTGTACGTACGTGTGTGTGTGGGTGCGGGCGAGTACGTGTGAGATTCTTCTTTCGTGTGTCAGATTTAAATTCTATTCTGTGAGAATTACATCTATTATGGTCGTTCTGGCACTGTTTAAGTAACTGCTTCTAGCAACTTGTGAAATCATTCACTATGGTGGAAAAAGGAATGGACACTGCTGTCAGAGATTATATGTTAGAGTCTTCATTGTACTACGTATCAGCTATTTATTAGGTTTTATGGCCAGTTCCCGTCTTTCTGACTGTCCTCTTACTCATAAGAGTAAACCAGGTTCCAATTTACAACAGTTTCAACCGGTTCATCTTGGTAGCGAGAATCTGATTTTGCCGATAGAGGCCAGTGTTCTGCCATTCTCCACTGCTTTACATAATTAAGGGGACACCATTCTTTGTTTCTTATTGTCTCATTTTCATCATTTTCATCATTTTCATTTGGCTTTTAAATATACAATTAGTATGATACATGTACTATCTTAAATGAATATTTTGTTGACAGTAAGCTTTAATTAGATTCCTCTCGAAACATTGATTGCATAAATAAGAGTGCTAGAACAGGGCTGATCTAATAATAATAAAGTATATCTTATAAATAAAAACGTGTTAAAAGAGTATAATTTTTGTCGCAAACATATGTTATATGCTAGCATTGTGTACACGAGAGTGAAGGTCAAACAAGTCGTATATCCAGCATTTGTAACAGAATATTCATAATAACAATTTTGGTAGCTAAAAAGAAGGAAACGTAATTGCACATGTATTACTGTGATCCAGTCCGCATGTCTCTAATCTTGACCATAAGATCTCATCGCGTTTGTTTGATTTCGAGACTCCTGGATTACACAAAATACACATGCCTCGTACACTGCTTTCCAACTTGAATTGTAAACTTAAATTAAGAGACATGTCATCAAATACGAGTTATATTGGTCAACGTTTTAGCAAATTGTGTTTGTTAATCTATGAATAGAAATGCTGTGGACACAATGATAGAAAGTAACAACTATTGATCGATCATATTCAGTATAAATAGTTTTCTTATCATTTATAATAAAAACCAGATTATATGTGCCAGAACCACATAAGCTTTAGGTGTTTTCTTTTTTTAACAGAAGCAAATGAAACTGAGTGATATTCATTCCCTTGGAAGTCTATAACACGAAAATATTTACAAAATATGATCTGACAAAGGAGAATGAACAGGCACTTCATTAATCCTTTTGACTGGAAATTTCAATAATGAGCGAGAAGTGTTAAGAACTTCTCTCTGGAGTCCTAAAGCAGACTTAACTGCTGGTCAGAAATGAAATATTAAAGACTTAAGTAGACTAAGCCATAGCGTAATGTGAGGAAGACCAGTTCGCATCATCGCTACTTTTACCCTACGTATCAATAAGCCAGCTACCCATGTACAGCTAGATGGACTATAGGATTAAATTTGCAGGATATGAACTCCTTACCTTTGCCATGAAAATATAGTGCTGTCAACCTAATGGCACTACTCTAAATAGGACTTTCATTGAGGTAATACCTTAATTCAGCAGAAAATACAGGAAAAAGTATATGCAATCTTTCTATCATGCTGTCTCAAACTGTAACTTTACATACTACTTAAGCAATACATACACTGTCATGGCGTCAAATAGTGGCAAAAAAGATGGTACCTTTATAAGTACTTCGCAAAAGACGGTTGAGAAACATCTTTTTGGTTTGTCCTGAACTATAAACTGGATTTAATTCAACCTTAAAATTGAGAGTCCGGACACCTGCTACTGGTATGTAGAATTGCTGCACGCGTGTTACTTCCAGTTGCTTTATATTTTGTCATATCGGCGTTGTAGGACTCACATGTGTAGAATACGATCTACTTGACGTGAACGACAGAAGTATGGCTTAGCTCGAGGTGTCTTCTTCCTGTGCTACTGTACCGGCATAGTACCTTCTCATAAGGCACATCAGTTCAAAATTGTGTCAAACTAGGGTGCCCTGGTCTGCGCTAGTGTCTTCACTGTCAACTACTATATTGACAGCTTTAATCTGCAGTGTTATCTCCGCTCGTGTTGCCAGTAACCTCAAGGTTAAGACCTCCACTGCCTTCGGTAATATCAACTTGTGTAAAATGCTTTGAGAGTTAATCCAGACAGAGAACAAATCAGGAGCCCGAGTCTCTTATTCAGTTAGGCATTGTGCCCAATGCCAGTCTGACAAGTATTGCGACGCCTCCGGTGTCAAGTAGTAATGACATGTTGTTCCATTGGATACACCGGATGCGTGGAGAATGGGGGGGGGGGGGGGGGGAGAGAGGCAGATGAAGATAGATCTGTTGACTGGGCAGCAGCGGTCCTCGCATCAATATTCCCAAGCAGGGGTTAAAAAGATCACGTCAGAAACCCACCCATAGCAAAGAGATCTCCAATTAAGATTGGCTGCTGGAACATCACAGGTATATAATAATTATTCCGGCATAATATTATACAAAGACTAAAAACTTACACCTGTCACAGAAAATGTCTGACGATATGATATTGTAGTTAAAATGATTTCAGAAAAGTAAAACAACAAGTGAATACACTAAATAATTATTTTTAAACATGTATTGTCATATGTACCTTGCTTGCACTTTGGTCTCCACACTGTCCTTTATCAAACCACCATTTCTGTTTCAACTTTATTAGTTCCCCGTTCTCTTTCAAAGTCAAAACTGCAATGTTGATGTTGTGCCTGTAAGACAAATGGATAAATTAATGAGGTGTATATGCACGTTTTGAAGACGGTCTGAAGGACTCACTGAAAAGTTGCCAGATAGACATCGATACCTGGGAATGTCTTGCGCAGAGCAGATCTGACTGGAGAAGCGCAGTCAAAGCGGGTGCAGCTACCGGCGAAGACCACCGTTTTGTGAAAGCCCAGAGCAGACGCGAGACCTGGAAATCCCGAGCAGCGGGAACACCATCACCTTCTACAAACCTCGTGTGCCAGTTATTTTTGCCATCAAAACTGTATCATTTGCATATCTTAGATTGTTCATTGCCACTTCTCCAATGACAAGCCCTGACATTCCCTTTATCTGTTTGAATATTTGTTCTGTGTGGATATGAAAAAAGACAAGGGGATAATACACATCCCTGTCTCACTCCTCGTTTTACATCTATACTTGGAGAGCATAACTTTCCTGATTTTACTGTAGCAGTTTGTTCCCAGTACAGATTACGCAGCACTCTTATGTCTTTATCATATACAACAATTTTGTTGTAGACATTTAATTAATTTTTCATGCTGGACTGTCAAAAGCCTTCTGGTGGTCTATAAAGCAAATATAAATGTCATTGTGTATTTCTATATATTTTTCTGTCAAAGTTCGTAAACAGAAAATTGCTTCCTATTAAACTTCCATTATTCCATTAAACTTTCGAGAATCAAATTATTCTTATGAAATTTCCCTCTCTACTTTACCTCTTACACATTAACAGAAACCAAAGACATACTGCAGAACCATGTATGGAGATAGCACAAAGCGCTCAGTTACAATCCTACCAAAGGAAGAGAAAGAACCTGAACCAACATTGGAAGAAGTACGCTCTGCAATTAAAAGCCTAAAAAAGAGAAAGTCCCCAGGATGCGATGATATCCAAGCAGAGCTAATACAAGCAGGACGGGAGGCATGTGCTCGAATCTATCACAAGCTGTGTAAACAGCTATGGCACAGTGCAGAGTGGCCAGAGGCATGGAGGAAATCAATTTATATTCCCCTCCTCAAAAAAAGCAACCTGAAGCTGTGCACGAACTACCGAACTATCGCGCTGATCAGCCACGCTAGCAAGATACTCTTGCGAATCCTGTTAAGAAGGATAGAGAAAAGGTTTGAATCTGAAATTCACGTAGTCCAGGCAGATTTTAGGAAAGACAGAGAGACCCGGGACCACATATTCAATTTAAGGAATATCTATGAAAAATGTAGAGAGTTTAATGTAGACCAGTACACATGTTTCATTGATTACACTAAGGCCTTCGACACGGTAAAACATCAAAATCTGTAGACAATCATGAAGGAAATGGGGTTTCCTTTGCATATAGTCCATCTCATTGAAAAATTATACCAAGATCAACAAGCCGATGTCCGAGTATCTGGGCAAACATCGGATTGGTTTGCAGTACAAAAAGGAGTCCGACAGGGATGTATCCTCTCACCTTATCTGTACAACATATATGCGGAATGAATAATGAGAAATGTTCGAGAAGATGTTAGCATTGAAAGTTTCGACCCATTTACGATTGGGGCGTACGAGATTCCAGAGTTACGATACACAGATGACACAGTGATACTATCAAGAAGTGCAGAAGGGCTAGAGCAGCTACTTTCAGCCGTTAATGGACATAGTAAAGATCAAAACCTGTTCATAAACATAAATAAAACAAAGATAATGACCACCGACAAAACACAATGTCAACATAAATTTACAGTGGGTGGTGAGGATATAGATCAGGTCACACATTTTGAATATCTAGGCTCTAGAATTGATAAAAATGGCGACTGCTCGAAAGAAATCAGAAGACTAGCTATGGCAATGCAGAGACTGAACCGCCTGAAGAAATTATGGCAGAGCACCAACAAAATGATAAAATTAAAAGTCTTGAGAGCCTGTGTTTTTTATGTGACAGCTTATGGCTGTGAAACATGGACGATCACCAAAACTTCTAGACAAAGAATCGAATCCTTCAAGTCGAAATGTTACAAGAAAGATCCTCAGAATACCATGGACAGAGAACAAAACGAATGCAGACATTCGGCATGAGATGAGCATAGAGGAGAACTGGTTTATCAATTCCATTTTGGCTAGAAAATGCAAGTACTTTGGTCACATCAAGAGACACAATGGTCTTGAGAGAACGGTGATGGAAGGTATGGTGCCAGGCAAAAGAGGAAGGGGTAGACCAAGAAGACGATAGCACCAAGATATCCAGGAATGCCTGAGTATGACTGGTGGAGGCTGGTATTTTGGCAAGGGAACGATTTTATTTCAGACAGACTGCAATGGGAGCGACGTTCTACAAAGGACATGCTACATGATGATGACTTTACCTCTTATTATCTCTTGTATGATCTTGAGTAGTATTTTAATTTTCTCAAACTGGTCTACAGTGTCTAGAGACAAATTTGAGGTGACTTAAGACAAGTTTATAAATTAATCAGTGGAATGAAAACATTACACGATCCCACGTTTGTTAAGGTGCAAACGGCTACATGAACAACAGAGGACACAGCTTCAATTTGTTTAAAGACAGATCCAGATTATATATTATAACATTTGTTTTTTTTTAAAATTAGAAAGTGATGAATGCGTAGAATGCATTGTCACATGATGTGGTGGTGGTGGGGGTCAGTTAATATATTTAAAAAAACAGATGCTCACAGTAATATTTAGAACAGGAGCAGTGGAATAAGCTGGTTGTATTGCAGACTCTGTATGGACCAGTACAATGAAGTTAAGTATACCATAACAATACTGCTTAACTTAACTTAACTTAACGTGTTTATACTGGTTAAGAAGACTCATCAGAGTCTGTAGACAACCAGTCACATTTGCATTACCCTGCTTTAAAAGCTATGCACATCCAATCTTTACTTAAATGCATTAACTGACTCTGCCTCCACCACCTCCTGGGGTAATTCCAAGCAAATGCATTCCAAGCATTCGCTACTCTCTGTATCTAAAAAAAATATTATATAATATTCAATCTGAACCTTTCATTGGTTCTGTTTCTGTTTCTAAGAATCGACGTTACTGCACTCCGGGCATACCCATAGGTGCTCAGTCTCTCTAATCAAATGGCGTACGGTATGGATGATGATGGTCCCTGTAGCTCGCTGGTTATACACTCTCCTGCGCTGTCCTCTCAAGCGCCCCACTCCGCTGGAACTTCGTTTAATGTTGAAACTTTTCAGCCTGTGGATTGCTGCTTCATTTATTGCGGTGTCATCCAGGAGGCGCTCATTGATTGATTTCAAAATGTCACTTCTGTCCATCACTAATGTGCCCATAATGGGAGCTTGTAAAGCCACGACGTCAGCTCTTGCATTGCCCTGAACTCCGGCAAAAGCAGGACAGTAGATCCAGTTCAATTCCTGGAGGTTTGAGGCCTCAACAGCAGCTTTCCATTCGTATCTAAGCCATCTCGTCTGTACTTTCTGAAGTACAGCTTGCGTGTCTGTCACGATGACTGCCTTTGTTGTAGAAGTCTCAGATATCCATTTCAGTGCTGAGGTCACTGCTTCCGTCTCCATTCTCATACTAGAGGTTGTTGACATGTATGCCCTACTGCGCTCAGCAACGACCTCTCCTCTTACTCTAGCCGAGAAACTTCAGCCTGATGCCCGACTGCGCACGACTGATCCATCAGTGTATATGACAGCGTCACTCTCCTGGGTGTTCTCAGTTATCAACTGATGTACGTCATGATCTACTCTCTCGTTGCTCCGTTCTCTACATTCCTTGCCTACGGTTATGGTGACTCTCTGGTACTCTATCATTCTATCACCAGTGTGGACCCATTCTTCCCCTTTGTCTATCATCTCAGCTGGAGTGACGTGTCCGATTGTTGTCTCAGCCTGCGCCATCCATGACGACCCTCTCTTGATGTCTGAGATACAACTGTGCAGAGGGTGCCGTGTGTCTGTGGTGACACGCATATAGGCTTTAAATTGTGCCAGTTTATGTCTGGATGTCACCGATAACAATCATAACATGTACCGCGTCACCACAATCTAATGCAGCCCAGAACCAGTCGCATACCTTCATTCTAGATGCGTTCCAACCTTTCACATTGTGTTCTTGATAGTGTGAGGGTGCCTAGTCCATAATCGATGACAGACAACACGACCCTACGAAGTAGGATGAAACGGAGACTTTGTTCCAAGTCGGCAGCAGCCATGGTCTTGAGTGCTCCTAACCTTCTCTTGGATCTTTGTACGATGTGGTAAACATGGCAGTTATAGGAAAGATTGCGATCAAAAGTCACTCCATGGTATTTCAACCTTTCTTTAGTTAATTTGTATCTGTGCCCTCTTGTTCTCGTTGGTGGTTGTATTTTGAAAAACTTGTTATAGTCTAATTTAACATAGTCTGTGATAATATTATAAACCTGTTTTAAGTCACCTCGAATTCTTCTCTTTTCTAGACTCTGTAGGCCGGTATTCTGAGTCGTTCCTCATTACTGTAATTCTGAAATCCCACTATCAGTTTTGTTGCTCTTTTTTGTATCCTTTCCAGCATGTTCATATCTGCTCTACGATAAGGACTGCACACCTGTACACAGTACTATAATCTACGTCTAACTAATGCTTTATACAGTTTGATAATCACCTCCTTACAATGCATAATATTTCTTTTTATCATATCTAACATTGCATTTGTCTTATTCACTGCTACCTGTTCTTGCTCATTCATTTTTCCTGTGTGTCTATTATAAGCCCTAGGTCCCTTTCCTTATCTATGATTCTAATATTGTTCTCGCCCATTCTGTAATTATGTTCCATTTGGATCTACCCATGTGGATGACTGTACATTTATCTATATTAAACTCCATTTGCTATTTCACAGACCAGTCTCGAATTGAATCTACATTCGATCTCAATATATCCACCTCTGCTATTGATGAGACACTCCTGCATAGGTTTGTGTCATCTGTACATTTTTCAATATCCAAATCGTTTGTACATATATCAAGAACAATATAGTCCCAAAACCGAGCGCTGTGGCAATCCACTTGTTACTTCACACCACTCAGAGTACTCCTTATTTATGCCCACTCTCTGCCTTCTTCCCGTTAACCAACTTTCAATCCATTTGACAACCTCTCCACCTATTCCATGTGATTTTAACTTTTTAAATAATCTTTGATAAGGTACTCTATCAAAAGGCTTTGCAAAATCTAGATAAATAACATCCACTGGTTCCCCCTTATTTATCATTTTAGTAACCTCCTCCATGAACTCTAATATATTTATTAAGCACGATCTCCCTCTAGTAAACCCATGCTGGCTGTTTCTGATTAGATTAAACCTGTCTAGATGCATTTCAAATTTTTCTTCGATTATTGACTCTAACAATTTACAGATTATGCTCGCTGAACTTACCGGTCTACAATTAGCTGGATCTGATTTCTTTCCCTTTTTGAATTTGGGAATCACTACTGCATCTTTCCAATCTCTTGGAACAATCCCTTTTGAAAGTGATTCAGAACATAATATAGCCAATGTCAGATAGCATTTTTGGATGAATATCATCTTGACCTCGACATTTATCTACTTTTAACCCATCTAATTAAAAAAAAACACATTTCCTTCGTAATATAGAATAATTTTAATCCCACTATATGCATTTCCCATTTGAAAATATCTATAGGCTCTGGGATCTTGAAACAGTCTTCTTTTGTGTAGACTGTGCCAAAGACTTGATTTAGTAGATTAGCTGTCTCCCTATTTTCTCTTATTATCTTATTATTTTACCTGTGCTATCTATGAGAGGGTCTACCTTCTTTCGTTCTTTGTTTATTTCTAACAAAAGAAAACAAGCTTTTACTATCAGTCTTGATCCTATTAGAAAGTGTTGATTTTTTTCGAAGTCTATTTTTGCTGCTTCTTCACTTTTTGAGCTATGTTCTGCTTGTTCAAATATTTTAAATATGTTTCTTTTGATTTACCTGCCTTTATATATTTTTCCATGCTTTGTTTTTAGCTTTTCTACATTTAACTACAAATCTAGTTATCCACTTTTCATGCTTGTTTTTACATCCATAAATGGAACACATTCCACTTGTAGTTGTTCTAAAATTGTTTTGAAGCTCTCCAACTTTTGTTCAACATCTGTACCTCTGACAATATATTTCCAAATTATGTGGCTGGATGTCTCTTTCATCTGCTGTACATCTGCCTTAGAGTAGTCGTATGCTCCCAAGTTTATATTTACATCTGTCTTCGCCATACGATTCCAAAGGATGATATGATGGTTACTTGAGGAAAACAGTTCCCCAACGTTTTTAATCATATTTTTCTATGTAGTAAATATTAGGTCGAGTATGTTTTTGCCTCTGGTAGCTTCCTTTACATGCTGAATCAAAAAATTGTTAGTTATGCACTTAAACGGATTAGACTATGCAAATACTTTAGCCATAACCAATTTTATTTCCGGAAAATTTAAATCCACCATTAATAATAATGTCCCTGCATTAGCCTTACAAAGTCAATGAGGAACAGTTTGGTATCAGGCTGATCAAGAGAATGGATTTTTTTTGTATGAGAATGATTGTTGATAAAAACAGACATGTGCAGAAAGACGTATATCGTTGCATCATTGATTCTGATTTCTGATTGGCATCCCATCAGTCTCGAATGACAATGAAATTCACGCTAGTGAAGACGGTCTTAGTAATATGTTGCTCTTATTTTCGCCGTACATGTGTGAAGATTGCAACTTAACTCATTTGGACTCCCCTGCTTGCATGTCAACCCACATAACCAGCCACCAGTTAGGTCTGCCCATGATACTTTGTGATGAGTTTATGTTTGGAAGAAGGTGTTTGTGATTCACAGGTCATGATAGACGCACAGCTCCAATAGCCGCTGTCCCTTTTTTGGCGAGATGCGTTTCTTGGCGGGTGACGATGTCAACCTGAATCCTTTTGAGCACCTATGTTTATGATTAAGGTCTTGCAAACATTGTTTATTGCGAGAGGAATTATGTTATACCTTCGGTCATGGATGTTTGTTCAATCTTAACCAATCTTAACTGTAGGCTTCATTGCAATGGGTTGATTTCTGACGTGATCTTTCTAGCGCCTGCCTGAACATATTTATGTGAAAGCCGCTGCTGCTCGGTGAACAGATTCCCTCCCCCCCCCCCCTCCCCACGCAGCCGGCGTATCTAAGGGACTGACAAATCGATACTATTGGTACTGGAGACGCCGCAGGAGTTGCTAGACTTGTATTTAGTACAATAGGACTAAGGGACTCTCGCTCCTGATGTGTTCTCTGGGTTAACTCCCAAAGCCTTTTCCAGAAATGGATATAACCGCAAGCCGGTGGAGACTAAGTGCTGAGGTTGCTGGAAACACAACTCGGAAAAGCCAAATGAATAGAAAAGAGAAGAATTCGAGGTCTAGAAGATAATGAACAGAAATGATCAATTAGAGCAATTTAGTCTATAAACAGTTTTTTCCCCTCAAAATAGCTGTAGCTGCCTGCAAGAACAAGAGGGAAAAGTCAACATTTAAAAATAGGCCACATCTGATAAAAGGGCACATTTGTTTAGTCAGAGTGTGGGTGGATGCTTGGAACACATTGCCACATGAAATAGTGCGGCTAAGGTCAATAAATGCATTCAATAATAGATTGGCTGTGCACAGTTATTTTACGTTAATGTAAAATAAACTGGTTGTATAGAGTCTTCCCAGTATCCCCACTCCATGTAAATGTTTGTCCTCCCTGCCACTAAAGTGGAACTTATGTCCCTCCCTCTTAACGCAGCTCTCATAGATACTGCAACTGAGATCATGGGATGCCACCAAACAAAAAAGAAGCCATGGGTGACCAAAGACATTCTAGTCCTTTGTGAAAAAAGAAGGTCACTGAAAAAATAGAATCATCCACCGGATGAGGTCAGCAGTTATAAAGAGGTCAAGAAAGCGATACAACAATAGATGAGATAGGCTTAAGAAGCGTGGATATGTGAGCAATGCACAAACATCAAAAAGAGACTAAACAGAAATAATGCTAAAGGAGCATACAAGGATGTCAAAGAACTGGTAACACCGAGACAAGGCATTAACCTTATGATCCATGATAAAAGCGGCAAGTGCCTTATTGAGGAAAATGACGTACTGGCATGATGGACAGAGTACTGTTCTGAGCTTTATAACTATGAAGGGCGAAACGAACCTGAGAAAACAATCCCCCCAACACCAACAAATATAGAGGATAACCAACTGATAACGAAGAAAGAGGTAATTGCAGCGGTAAAGACATTGAGAAGAGTGTGGCGGCCGGCGTGGACAATATACCAGCAGAGCTCTTACAGGCAGGTGGAGAGGTGGTGGTGGAAGGCCTGACATACATCTGCAACAAAATATGGGCGACAGGAAACTGGCCGGACTTATGGACGAAATCAATAGTTATGCCGTTACATAAGTCTGGAAACCTAAAGCTGTGCCAAAATTACAGAACAATAAGCCTCATCAGCCACCCTAGCAAGGTCATGCTTAGATTAATCCTCGACCGATTGAAACCCCAAGCATAGAACATCATTGGCGAGGAGTAAGCAGGGTTCAGACAGGGAAGAAGCACTACAAAACAGATATTGAATTTAAGGCTGCCAAGCGAGAAATATCTAGAACAGCAGCAAACGCTGTATCATGTGTTTGTGGATTTTAAGAAAGCGCTTGATAGGGTATGGCATAAAGCGCTCTGGGCAACCATGAAGATGTATAATATCAACGGGAATATTATTACGGTCCTTGAACACCTGTATGACAAGGCGTCTAGTGCAGTTCTTGTGAATAGGAGGCGAGGAGACTGGTTTCGTACATCAGTTGGTGTGAGACAGGGGTGTACACTCTATCCAATTCTTTTCAATATATTCCTTGAAGGAATTATGAGTGAGGCACTTGGAGGTCACGTTGGTACTGTCAAGATAGTGGGCCGAACGATTACCAACCTTCGTTTTGCAGATGATATCGACGGATTGGCGGGTTCAGAATCAGAACTCAAGGAATGGGTCAGAAGGCTCGACTAAACAGTTCTTGACTATGGTATGGAGATAAACGCTGGAAAGACAAAATTAATGACCAACAACGCCACGGGCTTCAACAGCAGGATAAAAGCTAACGCTCAGGAACTCGAAGTGGTTGACCGTTTTAAATATCTTGGGTTGATTGTCAGTGATGAAGGATCAAAATATGAGACAATAGCGGCGCTTGCACGACTTAACAAAATCTGGCAAGATAAACGGTTAGCACTATGCAGGAAAATCAGATTAATGCGTACACTGGTCCTGTCAACATTCCTCTATACGTGTGAGACATGGACAGTTACAGCTGACCTTCAACGAAGGATACAGGCCTTGGAGATGAGATGTTTCCAAAAACTTGTAAATGTCACGTACAATGATCGAGTTACAAATGTGAAAATATGAGATAGAATTATAACAGCAATAGGGCCTTTCGAAGACCTCTTGGCAACTGTCAAAAGAAGGAAACTCACTTGGTACGGTCACATATCGAGATCAATTGGTCTTGCAAATACAATCCTCCTCGGAAAGGTGCATGCCAGACGACGAAGAGGCCGGCCCATAAAGAGATGGGAGGACAACATAAAAGAATGGACCAGGCTCCGACCAGAAAAGTCACAGGTGCAGGTGTTGTAGGTGTATGTGTTTGGGTGTATGTGTAGATGTTTGTGTGTGTAGGTATGGGTGTCGTTGTGTATGTGTGTGTGGATGTGTAATTGTCTGGGTGTTTAAGTGTGGTGTGGGGTTGTGTGTATCTGTGTGTGTGTATGTTTTGTGGGTGTGTGCATATGTAGATGTATGTGTGTGTCTGTGGTTTGTGTTTTTATACAGGTGTGTGGGTTTGTGTGTGTAGATATGTGTAGTTGTGCTGTGTGTGTGTGTATGTAGGAATGTGGCAGTGTGTGTGTAGGTGTGTTAGTGTATGGGCAGCGCATGTGTGTGTAGAAGTATTGAGTTGTGTATATGTATTTTAATGAGTGTTTGGGTAAGTGTGTGAGGGTATGTGTGTGTTTGCAGCTGTGTAGGACTTTTTACGCGTGTGTAGGTGTGTTAGTGTTTTTTTTGGGTGAGTGCGCTTCCACGTGCATTCTCTGCGGAAACTACTGAAGATTAAACATGGTGACAAATACGGATGTGTTAGAGCTATCGGGCATGTCAAGTCTAAACACCACAGCTGAGATGGGCTGACAACGCATATGTTGGATCAACGTTTACCAAAGGGGCTGCTCTATGGTAAACTGTAAAATGGCAACAGAGGAAGCGGTTGACAAAGGAAACGGTATACGGACACACTTAAAAGATCACTGATCCAGTGCGGTATTAACCATGTCGCAACCAGAGGCACTTACTGGCCCAGCACAATTGCAAAGGGTGTTCAGAGACATGAGGCAACAAGAATAAATGATGTTATACAGAGACGATCGGCATGCAAGTCAGCTCACATCAACCCCTCTTCAACCCAAAGTGTAAGGAGGGTGTCCTATTTCCTTGCACTAAGTGCGACATACATTTCAGGGTTCCGATTGTCTTATTTAGGGAACTCGTGCGATATATATATATATATATATTGTTGGCATAAAAGGTAAAACGAGTGGCATGATGTAAAAAGAGGGGGTGAAAGGGACAGCGAATATAAGCTATTTTTGGCTAGTTATGTGTGGTGCAACTTTGAAGCCAACACCATCTGACTTGCTGCCTGCTTTGCGCGCTCCTAAATTATTCATGTTCCGTCTTGCCATTGCGCTGTCATTTGTGCTCTTCCTTTTTGCTCACATAGGCCTATCACATCGTATGTGAGACTGACTGCCTCACAGACGTGTACACTGAGTTGTGCTGCCGAGCAGATTGAACGACAGTTGTAGGTGCCGAGCAGATGGAGCGACAGTTGTAGATGCCAAGCAGATGGAGCGACAGTTGTATGTGCCTAGCAGAAGGAACGACAGTTGTATGTGCCGAGCAGATGGAAAGACAGTTGTATGTGCCGAGCAGATGGAACGACAGTTGTATGTGCCGAGCAGATGGAATGACAGTTGTATGTGCCGAGCAGATGGAATGACAGTTGTATGTGCCGACTGAGAGATGTGGTATCCGTGTTCGTTCTCTTGTATGGTTTTCTTGTCGACCTGGGGTCGTGTGATTTCTTTGTCTGCTGTCATTTTCTTTGACTGTAGTTGAGGCGTAGGCTTCAATAATATAGTCCCCGGCTGTCTGTTACCGATATTAGAGTAGTCACACGTTTAACAACATGAAGCGATCACCCCCCCCCCCCCCCCCTCCCTCGTCTTTATTTTAAGCTGAACAAAGCGGGCAAGAACAAATACCAGTCCAGACGACAACCAACCTCTATCGTAGACATAACATGTGCAAAGTCACTCGCACTCCAAGAAATATTCAGTACAATACATAACCTAGAGGAGGACTACAAAAGCATAACAAGCACTATACTAGCTATAAGCAAGGCCAGCCAAACCGCAGAACCTAACCACATTACAAGCCGCATCTCCACAAACACTAAGGCTCTACTCTCCTAACGCCGCCAGAGGGACCGAGCACCATCGAACAACAGGATATTCAACGCACTTAGTAAACTATGTGCCGAAGTGGTTAAGCCGTAAGCCTCATGATCAGGTGGTGTGGGTTCGACTCCGGCGTCCTTTATACGGGTGCTTGATGCGGAGTCCTCTGCATCTCGTAGTCACCCCTAGTAGTCTTGTTCTTGACTTGCCACTGGAGCCGGGCGGCACGGGATATTAGAAAACACAAACACGTCATTTCCTGCCTTTAAACTGAAGACGGAACGCGCGTAATGTCACGACAAAAAATTGAGAACGCAATTAAAATCTTCTGCATCGATCTATTTACCCCCACATTACCCCCACAATTCCTACATCTGACATTAGAAGCGCTGTAGAAAATACTCCCACAAGAAAATTCCCAGGCAGAGATAAAGTTACAGCTGAGATGATGAAAACATGCGCTCACTCTACACGGCCCTAGTCAGCAGATTCTCTCGATACTTTCAGACAACAGAAATCCCGTCTACCTGGCGCGAGTCACAGACCGTCCTAATCATCAAAAAAGGGATAAAGAAGACCTGTCCAACTACCGCCCAATCACCCTCCTTCCGTTACTGTACAAAATGTTTACCAAATGTCTCCTAGCAAGGTTCGCAAGACCCTCGAGGAAGCACAACCAACCGAATAAGCTGGATTCAGACAAGACCCTCGAGGAAGCACAATCAACCGAACAAGCTGGATTCAGACAAGACCATCGAGGAAGCACAATCAACCGAACAAGCTAGATTCAGACAAGACCCTCGAGGAAGCACAATCAACCGAACAAGCTGGATTCAGACAAGACCCTCGAGGAAGCACAATCAACCGAACAAGCTGGATTCAGACAAACATAGAGTACACTAGATCACATAACAACCTGCTGCAATCTGATCGATGGGGAACGAGAGCTCCAAACACCGCTAATACTCACATTCATCGAATACAAAAAAGCATTTAACTCGGTTGAAACATAATTCGTGTAGAAAGCGCTGGGTAAGCAAAGAGTAGATCACTACATCGAAATACTCAAGAAATACTACATAGGATGCACGCCAGTCATCCGCCCAGTCACTCAACCCATCACTTTTGCGACAGAGAAAGGAGTATGGCAAGGAGACCCCATCTCGTTGAACTTATTCTATGTATGCCTTGAGTCGACGATGAGGCACTGCGACTGGGACAACTACGGTATCAACATCGACGGAAGACATCTTAACCACCTCAAATTCGCAGACGACATCGTTTTCATCACAGAGACGCCCCTGGAAGCGACAGAGTTGCTGCGGTAACTAGACACCGAATACAGGAAAGCAGGTCTTGCTATGAACCTCGAGAAAACCAAAGCTATGCGCAACCGTTTCGCAGAACCCAACCCAATACTCTTAAGTGGAACGCCCATAGAGGACATTGACGAATATGTTTATCAGGGGAGGCTCCTCAACATGGAGAACAACATAAAACCTGAGATAGCCAGACAGGAACGGGCGGGACCGGCAGCCTTCAACTCCATCATGACAGCAACAGACGCCACAAAGGACACCAGACCACGTGCGGACATCTTCGACTCGGTAGTCCTGCCAGAGCTCTGCTATGGTAGCGAAACCTGGTCTCTAACAAAAGCAGCAGAGAACCAATTGAGAACAGCACACGCATCTCTTGAAAGTCGCCTCGTGGGCATAACTTTCAGACAACAGCGGCAGAGCGAATTACACAATAGCGACATTCGGAGAATGCCACACATCAAGGATGTCCTACAGTACGTCAACAATTCGAAACACCGCTGGGCTGGTCATATATCCAGAAGACAAGATGAAAGATGGAGTACCATAACCACCATGTGGTACCCACGCGATAAAAAGAGATCTCGGGGACGGCCCCCAACTCGCTGGCGAGATTGACCATAAAAATACAACATTCATGATCCCACAGACAGACAACTATCACACTGGACGACACGCGCCTGCGACAGAAGCGACTGGATCCTGAGTTGGGACCCGCTCAAGGGGGATCACCCCTTGGCGAAGATCGGGTCGAACTAAGAACCATGGGCAACAACTGAGATGCTTAGAAAAGTGAAAAATAACAGTAATACCGATTAAGGCATCGATAGATGTAAGAGAATGAATTAGATCTAGAATGTAAGATAGCACTAGCAAAATGAACAGACCAAAGCGCGGAATTTGAATATCTTTGTGAAGATTGAAGAAGTGATGTTTGTGGGAAAATGTACAAGTGGATCAACCACTACCTCAAACAAAGAACGGCCAGAGTCCAAGTACAAGGGCAGATGAGCAAGAAGGTGACACTCGAGCAGGGAGTACCCCAAGGGGGAGTACTGTCACCCACACTCTTCCTGGTATATATAAACGATATTACAGAGAATATACCAAGGAGAGTCCATAGCTCAATGTTTGCAGACGATCTGGCTATGTGGACCTCTGAAAAGAATCTCACCATAGCCAGAAATCGGATGCAACAGGCCCTAACATCGCTGGAAGAGTGGGCGAACTCATGGCTGGTCAAAATAAACGAGGAGAAAACCACATGCACAATATTCTCGCTTTCAATAAAAGCCAAAAATACCAAATTAAGTTTAAATAACAAATTCCTGCAGCCAAACGACAACCCAACCTATCTGGGAGTCACATTTGATCGGCGCATGACATGGAAAAGTCAGATCAAGAGAAACCGAATGAGAGCCAGAGAAAGAATGGCAATCATGAGGAAACTTGCTGGCACAAGCTGGGGAGCAGACGAAGGCATACTAAAGAAACTGTACACTGGAAGAGTGAGACCAGTTCTCGAGTATGGCATTGCGGCATGGACAACAGCAGCAAAGTCGAACTTCGATAAAGTTAGCAAACTTCAAAACCAAGCCATGAGAGTTATAACAGGAGGCATGAAGTCAACGCAAATTGTAGAACTTGAAAAGATTACAAAACTGCAATCCATGACCGATAGAAGAGACTGCAGAGCCCAGCTACAGTCAGAGAAACTCCGAAGACTGACTGACCATCCAATGCACCAGAGACTAAACAATTTGGGAAATGGGAAACTAAAGCGGAGAAACTTTGCAGAAATAGCCAAAGCAAAGATGCACGAAGATCCCATAAACGCACTAACAACACCAAAACCCATCACTACTGTACGAAAACCTACCTGGAGGCAGGATATATTTCCAGAGGTGGTAGAAAATATACCAGGTATTGCAAAGAAAAACTGCCAGACTGAAAAAGAAAGGAGAGATACTACCCTAAGCTTCATAACGAAAAGCTACCCAAGCATGGACTGGACCCATGCATACACCGACGGTTCTGTAACAGACACTACACAGAACGGAGGGGCAGGAGCATTCCTGAACCTACCAAATGGCAGAAAAATAACACTGTCATTCGCTACTGGTAAGTACACAAGCAATTTCAGAGCGGAGGCAGAGGCACTGAGGGCGGCAGTGGAAGAAATGGTGACACACAGTGAAAATGAGAGCCATATAGTCCTGCTGACAGATGCTCTCGCCGTAGTCACAGCGCTAAAAAGCCAGAAAAACACTGAGCTTAATGACTTAAGAGCAGCACTCTGCAAACTGTGCCAGCAGTCCGCACCAAAAAGGGTAGCGGTACAGTGGGTTCCGTCACACTGCAACATCCAAGGCAACGAGGAGGCAGACAGACTGGCAAAAGAAGGTGCAAGACTACCACAAACAGATACCAGTATGAAGTACGAAGAGTAAAAACGGCTTATCAAAGCCAGATACACGACCAAATGGGAAACCGAACATACTGGTTACACCAAAAACGATGCCTATTACCAGTTGAACCGAAGAGAGCAGGTCGTTGTCTTCAGACTTCGCACTGGCCACAACAGACTGAGGTACCACCTATTCAACAAATTGAAGATAGGGTGTACCGACGAATGCCCGTGCGGTACTGGTAAAATGACCGCTGAACATCTGCTGCAGAACTGCCCGACATACGAGGATCAGAGAGAGCAGATGTGGCCATTACCAGTGGAACTGCAAGACAAGCTCTATGGCAGTGGCGAGAGCCTCAGGATGACCGCCGCTTTTTTCGAAAAAATAATGGTTACTGTTTGACTGCGTACGAAGAAGAAGAAGAAGATCGGCGCATGACATGGACAAGTCAGATCGAGAGAAACCGAATGAGAGCCAGAGAAAGAATGGCAATCATGAGGAAACTTGCTGGCACAAGCTGGGGAGCAGACGAAGGCATACTAAAGAAACTGTACACTGGAAGAGTGAGACCAGTTCTCGAGTATGGCATTGCGGCATGGACAACAGCAGCAAAGTCGAACTTCGATAAAGTTAGCAAACTTCAAAACCAAGCCATGAGAGTTATAACAGGAGGCATGAAGTCAACGCCAATTGTAGAACTTGAAAAGATTACAAAACTGCAATCCATGACCGATAGAAGAGACTGCAGAGCCCAGCTGCAGTCAGAGAAACTCCGAAGACTGACTGACCATCCAATGCACCAGAGACTAAACAATTTGGGAAATGGGAAACTAAAGCGGAGAAACTTTGCAGAAATAGCCAAAGCAAAGATGCACGAAGATCCCATAAACGCACTAACAACACCAAAACCCATCACTACTGTACGAAAACCTACCTGGAGGCAGGATATATTTCCAGAGGTGGTAGAAAATATACCAGTTATTGGAAACAAAAACTGCCAGACTGAAAAAGAAAGGAGAGATACTACCCTAAGCTTTATATCGAAAAGCTACCCAAGCATGGACTGGACCCATGCATACACCGACGGTTCTGTAACAAACACTACACAGAACGGAGGGGCAGGAGCATTCCTGAACCTACCAAATGGCAGAAAAATAACACTGTCATTCGCCACTGGTAAGTACACAAGCAATTTCAGAGCGGAGGCAGAGGCACTGAGGGCGGCAGTGGAAGAAATGGTGACACATAAAGAAAATGAAAGCCAGTCCTGCTTACAGATGCTCTCGCCGTAGTGACAGCGCTAAAAAGCCAGAAAAACACTGAGCTCAATGACTTAAGAGCAGCACTCTGCAAACTGTGCCAGCAGTCCGCACCAAAAAGGGTAGTGGTACAGTGGGTCCCATCACACTGCAACATCCAAGGCAACGAGGAGGCAGACAGACTGGCAAAAGAAGGTGCAAGACTTCCACAAACAGATACTAGTATGACGTACGAAGAGTCAAAACGGCTTATCAAAGCCAGATACATGACCAAATGGGAAACCGAACATACTGGTTACACCAAAAACGATGCCTATTACCAGTTGAACCGAAGAGAGCAGGTCGTTGTCTTCAGACTTCGCACTGGCCACAATAGACTGAGGTACCACCTATTCAACAAATTGAAGATAGGTGGTACCGACGAATGCCCGTGCGGTACTGGTAAAATGACCGCTGAACATCTGCTGCAGAACTGCCCGACATACGAGGATCAGAGAGAGCAGATGTGGCCATCACCAGTGGAACTGCAAGACAAGCTCTATGGCAGTGGCGACAGCCTCAGGATGACCGCCGCTTTTTTCGAAAAAATAATGGTTACTGTCTGACTGCGTACGAAGAAGAAGAAGAAGAAGAAGAATATCTGGAAAGAACAGTGAGATTCGACCCAAGTATATAAGACGTAGAGCAATAATTTAGTCAAAATAAGTTCTTGCATTTATAGACGATTAATGATAAGAATGGAAAACCAATAACGGATGCAGAGAGAAAGAAAAAGAAATGGAGAAAATATCGTATGTAACTGTATGAAGATGGTGACCTGTATCATGCTAACAAACCTTTAAATGAGATGCCGTTTATAGAAGTGAGCTTATCAACAGTCTTCAATTTCCGAAATTCCGAAATGCAGTTCAATTTGGGAACAAGCAAAGAAGAATTTAATAAGGCATTTACATCCAGAAAAAAAACCTCAAGAGATAAATGACATTGAGCTCCACAAAACAACGGGAGAGACTTTACTAGTCCTGTGACGATGAGAGTATCATCGGATGTCTCGAGTAACTAGCATCTGCGCGCAACGACTGCACTGCCTTGCGGAAACCTCGGGAGAGGATAAGGCACCGACAATAAATGCAGATAGAAAATCCGGAGTAATGGCACCTAAGGTGGATCGTATCACAATTCCAAAATCATTCCACAGCGGAGCTGGTGCCAAATTGTCATGCTTTGCATTCCTTTGGATTACACCAGTGAGGCGGAGATGGGGATCCTGCCGTTGTGCAGCCCGTGATCTTCATATGCAACTCCCAGACTTGCGCCCTGGAGAGGCTACTCCAGCCTCGCTCTTGAGTGAGGACACAACGCATAAGCTGGCAGTCTATGGAATATAAGTCCCACCCGATTGGTGTAGGGAAGGGGCCCTACGGGTCAGCTTCGACGTTAGGAGGGATCATCACATCGCAATGGTCGACTACAGTCCGCCTCAGCCGACAGCCCCCGAACAGTACGGTGCTGGCTCGTGAACATCTGCCTGATCCAGTGGGGACCTGGCATGACAAGCGGATGCTCATTTTGCACCTAACAAAACCATACATAAAAAGAACACACCAGCTCTTCGATTTGAAAGCTGGGATGTGCGTACTATGTTGGGGATGCCAGGAAATCAGCAATCATTGATAGGGAGATCTCTCTATTGAATGTAGACGTAACTGCCCTACATGGGATCAGATTTGCCTCTAGTGGCTCACTAAAGGAGAAAAACTACACTTTCTTCTGCAATGGTCGTGAACCTGAGGATTCTCGACAGCGTGGTGTTGGATTTGCTATTAAAAACACACTTATGACCTCAGTCGATCCTTCATCGGAAGTCTCTGAGAGGTTACTGACCATTCGTCTCATTACCGCTACAGGTCCTGCTAATATCTTTAGCATCTGTGCCAAAACCCTCACATCTCCGAATGACGCGAATTATATCGAGAGCTGGAGAAAATCATCAAAAACAGCCCCAGGGAAGAAGCATTCATCCTTATATATATAGAGGCAGGTAAATCAAAAGAAACATATGTAAAATATTTGGACAAGCAGAACATATCTCAGAAATCGAATAAAACAGCAAAAAAAGATTTAGAAAAAAAACTTGCTCAGAGGATCAAGACTGACAGTAAAAGCTTCTTTTCTTATGTTAGAAATAAACAAAGAACGAAAGACAAAGTAGGCCCTCTCATAGACAGTACAGGGAAAATAATAAGTGAGAATATGGAGGCTGCTAATCTGCTCAATCAGTACTTTGGCACAGTCTTCACAAAGGAGGACTGCTCCGAGATCCCAGAGCCTATAGATATTTTTCAAAGAGACATGGATACAGCGGGATTAAGATCAATCTGTATTACAGAGGAAATGGTTTTTAAAAAATTGGAGGGGTTGAAAGTGAATAAATGTCCAGGTCAAGATGGTATTCACCCAAAATTGCTGTATGAAATTAGAAACCAACTAGCAAAACCATTGGCTATATTATGTTCTCAATCACTTACAAAAGGGATTGTTCCACGGGATTGGAAAGATGCAGGAGTAATCCCCTTATTCAAAAAAGGCAAAAAATCAGATCCGGCAAATTATAGACCGGCGAGTTTAACGAGCATAGTCTGTAAATTGTTAGAGTCAATAATCAAAGAAAACATTGTAATGCATTTAGAAAAATTTAATCTAATTAGAAATAGTCAGCATGGGTTTACTAGAGGGAGATCATGCTTAACAAATCTATTAGAATTCATGGAGGAGGTTACTAAAATCATAGATAAAGGGGAGCCAGTGGATGTTATTTATCTAGACTTTGCAAAGGCCTTTGATAGAGTACCTCATCAAAGATTATTTCGAAAGTTAAAATCACATGGAATAGGTGGGGAAGTTGCCAAATGGATTGAAAATTGGTTAACGGGAAGAAGGCAGAGAGTGGGCATAAATATGGAGTACTCTGTTTGGAGTGAAGTGAAAAGTGGTATGACACAGGGCTCGGTTTTGGGACCAATTTTGTTCTTGATATATATAAATGATTTGGACATTGATATGAGATCCATGATTGCAAAATTTGCTGATGACACAAAACTATGCAGTAGTGTCTCATCTAAAGCGGAAGTGGATATATTGATGTCGGATTTAGATAAAATTCGAGAATGGTCTGTCAGCTGGCAAATGGAGTTTAATGTAGATAAATGTACAGTCATCCACATGGGTAGATCCAATATGGAACATCATTACAGAATGGGAGAAAACAATATTAGAAAGATAGATAAGGAAAGGGACCTAGGGGTTATAATAGATCATACAGGAAAGGTGAGTGAGCAAGTTAAGGTAGCAGTGAAAAAGGCAAATGCAATGTTAGGTATGATAAAAAGAAATATTAAACATAGGAGCAAGGAAGTGATCGTCAAACTGTATAAAGCTTTAGTTAGACCTAGATTGGAGTACTGTGTACATGTGTGGAGTCCTTATCATAGAGGGGACATAAACATGCTAGAAAGAATACAAAAAAGAGCGACAAAGATGATAGTGGGATTCCAGAATTACAGTTATGAGGAACGACTCAGAAAAACCGGCCTACAGTGTCTCGAAGAGAGAAGAATTCGTGGTGACTTAATACAGGTTTATAAGATGATCAGAGGAATCGATAAATTAGACTATAACAAGTTTTTTTAAAATACAGCCACCTACAATAACACGAGGGCATAGCTACAAGCTGACTAAAGAGAGGTCCAGGTTAGATATTAGGAAATATTTTTTTAGTCAGAGAGTGGTGTCTGCTTGGAATGCATTGCCAGGGGAGGTAGTGGAGGCAGGGACAGTTAGTGCATTTAAGAATAAACTGGATGCACATAGCTTTTAGAGCAAGGTGATGTAAATGTAACTGGTTGTATACAGACTCCGCAGGGTCTTCTAAACCAGTATAAAGACGTTAAGTTAAGTTAAGTTAAGTTATCTGCGACTTTAATGCTAGAGTAGCTGGGGACCACATGGCATGGCCCATCAGCGTTTGCCATCATTGTATTGGCAGGATAAATGGCAATGGTCAGAGGTTGCTGGAGCTGTGCACTCAACAAGGCCTATGTTTCACAAATACTTTCATCAAGGGCAGGCTGACACATAAAGTATCATGGAAACATCCAAGATCGACTTGATTGTCACCAGACGTTCACCTCTAAACATGGTTCTCTCCACTAGATGCTTTCACAGTGCAGACTGCTAATCTAACCATGCTCTTGTATGCAGCAGCGTACGCTTGCAGTCTCAATATGCCACTCCAAACAGATAGGTCATCTCCGCATCAACACTGAGCAGATGGTTCCTGTCAAGGCGGAGAGTTTTGTGTCGACAGGGTGTACCCAGATTCCCAGTGTGGTTCTACAGTAGGTAGATCAATAAACGGATATGATTTTCTTTCTTCGCCAAATCTAAGAGAAGTGCAGAGACCAAGGCCGCTCTTTAAGATGTTTCTAGGCCTCACAAAAGCCTTCGACTGGGTTAGTAGAAAGCGTCTATTCGAACTCTTCGAGAAGATCGGCTGCCTCCCAAAACTGCTTAGCATGATCATTGTTTTTCACACTGATATGAAAGGCTCAGTTACTTATGACGGATTATCGTTAAACTGTTTTCCCGTCAGAAGTGTAGTGAGGCAGGGGTGTGTCCTCGCGCCGACCCTCTTTGGGATCTTCTTCTCCAGGCTCCTCTCATACGCTTATTACACGTCTGTAGACGGTGTTTAATCTGCACATCAGGTGGTCAGATGGGCGGCTGAACTGTACCGACTGTGTGCGAGTGTAACAGTTCCCGCCGGAGCAAGGAGAGTTTAGGACAGGGGTAAGGTAGTTTCGGATGCCTGGACATGTTAAACTTAAAGCTACCTGAATGCGTGTCAAGGTCACTCACCGTCTCAACAAAGGAAAACAGAGTTGGGGTAAGGAATGTGGACAGGTGGAAACTGACAGCTGCCTTGTCGACTTTGGTAGGGGAAGATTGATTGACAGACGAAATTGGCAGCGGGGCTTGCTGCGACAGAATGAGTGACAGGTGTGGAAAATGTTTCGTTCCAATGGGACTGAATGTGGCCATCACCTGAAATCCATTGGTCGATCTCGGACTTTGCTTGAGTGTATATAACTCGAGAGGAAGTTTGGCTTAGGAGACTGGATGGAGAGAAGCTGGATAGAGAAAAGGCTGGATAGAGGGATGGAGAGAGAGAGAGAGAGAGAGAGAGAGAGAGAGAGAGAGAGAGAGAGAGACTGAAGGTAGATAGTATGTTTAACTCACCGACTTAGGTAGAGGAGCTATTGGTAGACTGTTGGACGAATGTTTAGTGATAGAACAGGATCGCTCAAATAGGTGTGAGTTTTGCATTAATAGATAATCTGAACGTGTGTTTGTAAGCAAGGACACATTGTGAACGAGTTATGTCGAGATCGCCCGCCTGAGGGGATTTCAGTGAGGAAGAGTATTTGATAAAGTGTGTTGAGGACGCAATTAAGGCGATGTGTGTGTGATGTAATTGCAAGGCAATAGAACTGGGTTTTTAGTTAGTTGGGAATTCCATCAATAGCTAATGATTACAATTCCTGTTTTAGTAATATGTATATATACATATATATAATAATAGAATGATTAGTTAAGATGATATGTATTGTATTGTGTTTGTAACTTCTCTACTCATTTCTATGATATGAGTATGATATAATAAATATGCCACCTGCTGTGTGATATGTCCTTTACTGAGTATGGTCATGAATGATGTGGAGGAGTGTGAGAATGTTCTAAGTTAAAATAACGTCCAGGGCAAACAGTGGGTATGCTACGATGATTATTTTTGTGCTAGTGACCACGGATAATGGTAGTTTTATAAATATAGTGTGTGTAGCTACAGATCTTTATTTGCCTGTTTAAGACAAGTGTCGCAGTTATATATAACTTGTGTGTGTAGTTAGGAATAGAGGAGTAGCTAGTGGTTTAGAGTGTTAGTTACCATAGACAGCTTTTCCAATCATCTGACTGGTAAGTGTGACATTTTTCTTCCACCCATTGTATTATTGACAAGACTTTGTGCGTACTTAAAAGTCTTGTAAATTTTTTCAAATTTTTTTTGGGGGGGGGGGGGGGGGGGGGGGGGGCGCGCCAGACGGGTTTATTCAATATGTCGAGGTTGGACAATGTTAAACAATGTTATCATTGTCTAGCTTTTTGGACATTTGTCTATCGGATGCCCTAATATTCTTCGGAATATTAACAGTTCCTGGAGAAGAGGAGGACTGTTTGTCAAAAACAAGCCTTTCATGGCACTAGCTACAGTCGAAATGACGAGCGATAAGTTGGACCAGCGCCCAAACCAGCTAGGAAGGAGAGAAGAAAAAAAGAGGAAATGAGAGAAGGAGGAATGGTTGGGCAGAAGTTTGAATCAGGCATATTTTTAGCCCACGAGAGGCATTTTGCACGGTTACAGATGGAGAGGCAGGACAGGAGCTATCAAAGAGGCTTTGAACACGGGGCGGATGGACAGAAAGAAAGAGATACAGGTTTTGTGTATCCAGAAAAGTTAAGGACGGAGGGCAGGTTACGCAATTCAAACGTGTAAACGTTCGCTTAGAGGTCCAGATGAAACGGTACAGCATCGGACAGCGTAGGCCGAGAATTCAGGAAGAGGGTATTACGTCGATTAACATGGTCGGGAGTGCTGAAAGGGGCCAAGTTTACCAGGAACGTGTGGTCACGCCTGGTAGAACATTAGTTGAAGTCGACGAAGAATCGAACAAGGAAATAGTCGGAGATTCGTCAGATAAAGAGGAAATGAGAAGCGGAGGAATGGTGGCAGGACTAGGAATGGTTTCGTGCTCACCCACGCAAGGCCTAGCCATGCGGGAGAAGTGGTTGAACAGACCGAAAGAAGGGACAACCCTTCGGCCACCAAGGAAGGAAGTGGGAATGACGCACAGTTGGAATGCGAAACGGACGCACCAACAGCAGCCAACAAAGGAGGAACAGAGTTTCTAAGGAAAACGATGAAAAGGGAAAGACAGGTTAACCACAGCCAGGACAGCGAACCAGTCATCGAAGCAAAGATGAAGAAAACATCTCAGTTCGAGATAGGCCAACAGTCAAACGAACAGTGTGAAAGGTCTTTCCCGCAAATAGTGAATACAGATGGACGGAAGGCTGAAGTGGCGAACGACGTAAGTGTACGTAACACAACCAGTGAACCGGTGGCCTTCGAGCCAAATAACCGTGAAACAAACAGACCAGATGATGGGCATTTTACAGGATGAAATTGCATAGCAATCAGAGACAGCTGATGGGGCAGCGCATAGTCTGTTTGAAATAAGCAGTACTGATAAGGAACGGTTAATAATGTTTAAGGACGCTAGCCACAAATATGGAATTCAGAAATGGAATTAGGTAAAGTCGTGGGGTACTTACACACATGGTAGTACAGATGTAGGGCTATCATGTGAAACTCCAGTGAATGTATGCATTTGCATAAAAAAAAATTAATCTACCGTTATCCTTGGGAAACGGAGATTTGAATAATTAGGGGGTAGGGTAGAGATTGAGGAATGACCAGATGTTAGAAAATTCCTTTGAATTCGTTGTCTCAAGTACACGCCAGACAATGAGCGTACCACGTTTGCAACAAACGGTGAGTCTGAAGCTAGACCGACCGAGATCAACGGGACATTTCCGACAAGAGAAGCGGACAGGAGACGGACAAGAGACGCACGGTAGGCTCGATGCACCAGGTAATGATTACGGCGAAGCAGGGTAACACGTGGACGTGATGTTTCGGTCAAAATCTGACCAGGGAGCTTTTGATGTCAAGAAACAGCGGTGAATTAGTTAGATCACAACACTCGGTTTTGGTTTACCGTGACAAAGGCCGCCAGCAGTAACGGGGCTATCCTTCTTCTTCTTCTTCATCGTACGCAGTCAGACAGTAACCATTATTTTTTCGAAAAAAGCGGCGGTCATCCTGAAGCTGTCGACACTGCCATAGAGCTTGTCTTGTGGTTCCACTGGTAATGGCCACATCTGCTCTCTCTGATCCTCGTATGTCGGGCAGTTCTGCAGCAGATGCTCAGCGGTCATTTTCCCGGTACCACACGGGCATTCGTCGGTACGACCTATCTTCAATTTGTTGAATAGGTGGTATCTCAGTCTATTGTGGCCAGTGCGAAGTCTGAAGACAACGACCTGCTCTCTTCTGTTCAACTGGTAATAGGCATCGTTTTTGGTGTAGCCGGAATGTTCAGTTTCCCATTTGGTTATGAATCTGGCTTTAATAAGCCGTTTTGACTCGTAGGTCATACTGGTATCTGTTTGTGGTAGTCTTGCACCTTCTTTTGACAGTCTGTCTGCCTCCTTGTTGCCTTGGATGTTGCAGTGTGATGGGACCCACTGTACCACTACCCTTTTTGGTGCGGACTACTGGCATAGATGAAAGAGTACTGCTCTTAAGTCATTAAGCTCAGTGCTTTTCTGGCTTTTTAGCGCTGTGACTACGGCGAGAGAATCTGTAAGCAGGACTGTATGGCTTTCATTTTCTTTAAGTGTCACCATTTCTTCCACTGCCGCCCTCAGTGCCTCTGCCTCCGCTCTGAAATTGCTTGAGTACTTACCAGTAACGAATGACAGTGTTATTTTTGTGCCATTTGGTAGGTTCATGAATGCTCCTGCCCCTCCGTTCTGTGTAGTGTTTGTTACAGAACCGTCGGTGTATGCATGGGTCCAGTCCATGCTTGGGTAGTTTTTCGATATAAAGCTTAGGGTAGTATCTCTCCTTTCTTTTTCAGTCTGGCAGCTTTTGTTTCCAATACCTGGTATATTTTCTACCACCTCTGGAAATATATCCTGCCTCCAGGTAGGTTTTCGTACAGTAGTGATGGACTTTGGTGTTCTTAGTGCGTTTATGGTATCTTCGTGCATCTTTGCTTTGGCTATTTCTGCAAAGTTTCTCCGCTTTAGTTTCCCATTTCCCAAATTGTTTAGTCTCTGGTGTATTGGATGGTCAGTCAGTCTTCGGAGTTTCTCTGACTGCAGCTGGGCTCTGCAGTCTCTTCTATCGGTCATGGATTGCAGTTTTGTAATCTTTTCAAGTTCTACAATTGGCGTTGACTTCATGCCTCCTGTTACAATTCTCATGGCTTGGTTTTGAAGTTTGCTAACTTTATCGAAGTTCGCCTTTGCTGCTGTTGTCAATGCCATACTCTAGAACTGGTCTCACTCTTCCAGTGTACAGTTTCTTTAGTATACTTTCGTCTGCTCTCCAGCTTGTGCCAGAAGTTTCCTCATGATTGCCATTCTTTCTCTGGCTCTCATTCGGTTTCTCTCGATCTGACTTTTCCATGTCATGCGCCGATCAAATGTGACGTTTGGCTGCATAAATTTGCCATTTAGACTTAATTTGGTGTTTTGGGGTTTGATTGAAAGCGAGAATATTGTACATGTGGTTTTCTCCTCGTTTATTTTGACCAGCCATGAGTTCGCCCAGTCTTTCAGCGATGTTAGGGCCTGATGCATCCGATTTCTTGCTATGGTGAGATTCTTTTCAGAGGTCCACATAGCCAGATCGTCTGCAAACATTGAGCTATGGATTCTTCATGGTATATTCTCTGTAATGTCGTTTATATACACCAGGAAGAGTGTGGGTGACAGTACTCACCCTTAGGGTACTCCCTGCTCGGGTGTCACCTTTTTGCTCATCTGCCCTTGTACTTGGACTCTGGCCGTTCATTTTTGAGGTAGTGGCTGATCCACTTGTACATTCTCCCACAAACTTCACTTCTCCTTAGCTTGACTCTAAGTCCGTCTTTCCAGACTTTGTCAAATGCCTTTTCCAGGTCCACCCAAACCGCTACTGTGTGTTTCTGTGCCTGGTAGGCATCTTCAATTTCCTGGGCTATGAAGATGACCTGGTCCTCAGTGGATCTGTGCTGTCTAAAGCCTGCTTGCTGTGGAATTAGTATTCGTTTTTCTTCCAGATGCCACATCAGTCTGGTGTTTATCATACGTTCCATCAGTTTGCCGACACAGCTCAGTAGGCTGATAGGCCTGTATCCATTTGGATCTGTTTTGTCCTGTCCTTTCTTTGGTACTGGTACAAGTACTCCGTCTTTCCATGCCTTGGGTGCAATACCCATTTTCCAGCTTTGGTTCAGGACTGATAGCAGTTTCCTCTTCGCTGTTTGGCCCAGCCCCATCAGCATTTCGTTTGTTATCCCGTCTTTTCCGGGAGATTTCCTTTTCTTTAATGTTCTCACGGCCTCTTACATTTCACTCATTGTTAATTTGGCCATCATATGCTCTTCTGGTTCCGTATTGATGTTGTCGTGCCCCTTTTGCTCTTCACTAATGTCTGTATGCCTATCTGCAAGGACCTCGATGTGGTTTGCTTTGGTATAGTGTTCGACAAAAGCGTTTGCGGCTTTCTTACCAGTGAGCAAGTTTTCGCCCTGCTTGATTGTAATTTGTTTGTTTGAAGGGGTTTCGTCATTCATGGCTCTGACTAGCTTCTTTGTCTAGGTTGAGACTTTCAGTTTTGTTTTTCCAGCTCTCTCTTGCTGTTTGGTTTAAAGTGTATTTGTATTTCGCCGTGGCGGCTTTGAGGGTGATATTTGCCTCCATAGATTGTTCTGGCTTTGGCATGTTCCTAGCATTTGTGAATGCATCTTCCGCTTTCTGCAACTCATCATTCCAATAGGGCGTATAGTTTTTCCTAGCCCCTCTTAGGATCGTTTCAGTGGCGGCTTGCATTATTGCTTTGCTTAGGCTTTCCACCATAGGCTTCATTTTGTTGTTTCGTGTGTTGATGGTTTCACACAGCCCATCTGTAAGGATTGCAAATCTGTCCCAGTCGGCTCGTTTGTAATTTCAACGTGGGAGCGGTTTTGTTTCCTGTGGGCCTACTTCCATATCAATGTCTAGCCTGATCAGCCTGTGCTCGCTACCTGCCAATTGGTTTAGCACATGGCGATCTATTTTATGGTGTATGTCCTGTATGGAGAAGGCCAAATCTGGAGTCGAGGTGGTATGCCATGTTCTAGAATAGAAACTAGGGCTATCCTCCGGCCTATTGATTAGGGAGAGATTTGTATCTATCTCCCAATCTTCCACTTCGCCACCTCTGATGTCTGTGTCCGATTATCCCCATCTCTCAGAGTGGCTGTTGAAGTCTCCAACTACTATGCAGTTGGAGCCTTTGACTTCCATACTCGAGAGCGATATGTCTTTATTTGGTGGTCCGTACAGATTGAAAATGCGGAGCTTCATCTCTTGAGCCATTATGTCAACTCCTGCAATTTCTTCTTGTCCGGTGTGATTGACAGATACCGCGCTACTCGGTATGCAGTTTCTGGTCAGTTTCAGGACCCCTCCTTTGTGACCTTCTCTATCGAGACGGAAGGTCTGGTATCCTCTGATTGAGAATTTATGGTTTTTGTTGAATTGCGTTTCCTGGATACATGCCACGTCAATCTTACCTTCATGCAGGTGATGTGTTAGGGAAAGCTTTTTGTTAATGACTCCCTCCGCATTCCACTGTAGTATTTTGAGGGTCTTGAGTTTTTGGCCAATAGAATTTCTCCATAGCCATGTGCCTTGACTCCACAACACATGGGTGGGTGACCACCAGTAGTCAAGGGTGGGCCCCTTCGAGGCGTGAGGCCCGGCACTCTCGCTGCCTGGCGAGACTCCGCAAGATGAGCGCCATACGTTTTTCTGATCGGTTGTACTGTCATCATACTGCGATTTACGTTGCACTGTTTCGTTAGGCTTGTGGCCCCGTGCATCCGATTTCAACAGGCGTTTTTGTAGGGATGCCCTCCTTAGCCTTTGATTGTCCCCAGCCTATCTGCAAGGCAGCAGTTGTTTGCGATCAGAGTTGTCTCTCTTATGGAAGTTGTCTTACCAGACTAACGAATCTTCACTACTCGTGTCTATAGGGTGCGGTGATGATATATGAGATGATATATGATATGGACTGGTTTACCAGGAATAGAGGCAGTCCAGTGTGTCTGTATTCCAGGATCGTCACGTCCTGCCAGAAACGTAGCATTTACATGTGAGTGGGGTATCTCTTTGCTCCCTTTATTTTCTTGGCTTCTATGCAGGGATGGTACGCCTAGCATTCCCCGCCACAGTGTGGCAGGTGTGCAATGTCCGATAGTCTGCATCTCTTCTGCGTCCATTGGTATGGCTGATAGCGTACAGAGGTAGAGATCGAAGCAGAAGTGCATTTAACCAGGGGACAAGCCTGGTAATGTCATGGATATGTTGTTCGCCTGGTTTGCGGACATATCTCGTGGTCAAGGAATGAGTCTCGACAGTTCACAGTGAGTCTTGTGTTGGTGATTTCGCACCCCTTCGCCGTATAGGGTGAATATCGAGAAGCTATCCGCCCGCTTCGATCGGCGGATGGAAGAGACCTCTTTCTGTGGCTCGACCTAGTAGGGTTGAGGCGCGATCCCTAGGGCCTCCCATTGCAGTGGTGCTGAGATTTTGGGCGGGATTCCGGCTTACAGGCGATCGGCCGTAATCCCTCACATGGTAGTCTCGCGCAATTGGCTTATCAGCCTGGTCGTTGAACCAAATGCCTGCGGCTCCTTAAGCAGTTAAGCAGGATTTCCGTAGAAACGCCCTGTTATTTGTAGGGTAAAACTCACCTGTCTTCCGATGGTCTATTTCCAGCACCCGTTCACTATTTGGCCAGGACGAATTAATCGAGGGCTTTTGTTTGTCAGTGACCAGGTATCTGGAACCTGCGGTTTCTGTGGGGTTAAGACACGATTTCCGTAGCGTTCCTTCATTAGAAGGTTAGAGAGCTGACCTGTCTTCCGTGGGTCTAATACCAGAAAACGTTCACTATTAGACCCGACGAAAGTACTCTCGATTTGTCAGTCGTTCTTCAATATTTGCGTGTTGAGTCAAATTAAGCCGCAGGCTCCACTCATGGTGGTGCCCTTCCGTCAATTCCTTTAACGAACACTGGATGCGGGACAGTCAAGCAACCGAGAGGATAGCCCCAGATTTTCGAGGGCCTAATTCCAGCACCCGTTCCATATTAAACCCAACGAAAGTGCTCTCGGCATGTCCATCATTTCAGTGTTTGGCCGTGTTGAGTCAAATTAAGCCGCAGGCTCCACTCCTGGTGGTGCCCTTCCGTCAATTTCTTTAAGTTTCAGCTTTGCAACCATACTTCCCCCGGAACCCAAACACTTTGGTTTCCCGGAAGCTGCCTGCAGAGTCATCGAAGCAACTCCTGCGGATCGCTAGTCGGCATCGTTTATGGTCAGAACTACGACGGTATCTGATCGTCTTCGCGCCTCTGACTTTCTTAACTTAACATCTTTATACTGGTTTAGAAGACCCTGCAGAGTCTGTATACAACCAGTTACATTTACATCACCTTGCTCTAAAATCTATGCGCATCCAGTTTATTCTTAAATGCATTTCGTTCTGGATTAATGAAAACATTCTTGACAAATGCTTTCGCAGTAGCTCGTTTTGCGGCGATCCAAGAATTTCACCTCTAACGCCGCAATACGAATGCGAAGCTATCCAACTTTTAACAAAGACTGCACCTGGACGTGTAGGGTTACAGCATGACGTAATTCGACTGGTGGACGTTTCGGTTTTTGACTTTCGACTCAGACATAGTTTAGTCTCTGATTAAGTTAGAACTTAGTCATAGTTTAGTATCTTTTGAAGGGGGCATTTACAGGTGCTCATCTGTGGGGCACGAGCAGGAGTGAAGGTTGAAGGCACAGAGTTGGGGTAAGGAATGTGGACAGGTGGAAACTGAAGCTGGCCTGCCAACTTTGGTAGGGGGAGATTGATTGACAGATGAAATTCGCATCTGGGCTTGCTGCTAGAGAATGAGTGACAGGTGTGCAAAGTGTTTCGTTCCAATGGGACTGAATGTGGCCATCACCTGAAATCCATTGGTCGAGCTCGGACTTTGCTTGAGTGTATATAACTCGAGAGGAAGTTTGGCTCAGGGGACTGGATGGAGAGAAGCTGGATAGAGAGAAGGCTGGATAGAGGGATGGAGAGAGAGAGAGAGAGAGAGAGAGAGAGAGAGAGAGAGAGGAGCGATTGATAGACTGTTGGACGAATGTTTAGTGATAGAACAGGATCGCTCAAATATGTGTGTGAGTTTTGCATTAATAGATAATCTGAACGTGTGTTTGTAAGCAAGGACACATTGTGAACGAGTTATGTCGAGATCGCCCGCCTGAGGAGATTTCAGTGAGGAAGAGTATTTGATAAAGTGTTTTGAGGACGCAATTAAGGCGATGTGTGTGTGATGTAATTGCAAGGCAATAGAACTGGGTTTTAGTTAGTTGGGAATTCCATCAATAGCTAATGCTTACAATTCCCATTTTAGTAATATGTATATCAACATTTATATAATAATAGAATGCTTAGTTAAGATGATATGTATTGTATTGTGTTTGTAATTTCTCTACTCATTTCCAAGTTATGAGTATGATATAATAAATATGCCACCTGCTGTGTGATATGTCATTTACTGAGTATGGTCATGAATGATGTGGAGGAGTGTGAGAATGTTCTAAGTTAAAATAACGTCCAGGGTAAACAGTGGGTCTGCTACGCGAGGACTAAGGTGAGGACGGTGCTCATTGGGAAGATGCTATTTGCGGATGATGCAGTTCTAGTGACCAATAATGAGGAGGCCCTGCAGAGACTGGTAGACAGATTCGCTGAAGGGTGTAGGCAGTTTGGGTTCACCATTATCTTGGAAAAGACAAAGGTCTTCGCACAGGGAATTACCACTAAGCCCTCGATAAAGATTGATGTCGTCACTCTGGAGGTCCTCAACAGTTTTACTTATCTGGAGTCTACCATCAGTAACACTCTCTCGCTCGAGAAGAAAAGACAATAGGCTTGCCAGGGCAAGTACCGCCATGGCCCGCCTGACTAAGAGAGTCTGTGAAAACACGGCGCTGTCTCACTACACCCAGGCCTGTGTCTATAAGAAATGCGTTCTTGGCACTCTCATGTATAGCCGTGAGACGTGGAGCAATTGCCCTAAACGGTAACGGCGGCTCAACACCTTTCCCATGCGCAGGATCGAGGTATCTGAAGACAGTCAGCTGGAGAGGGCAAAGTGACTGCTGAAGCTCGTAGGGGCTTTCTGGCTGCAGAGAAAAGAGAAAGACTAAAGAGATCAAGGAACAGCCGGCCTCGTCAGCATGGTTTTGTGGCTGAGACTGTCACTCGCCGATCGGCCTTTACAGCTATAGCAGACAGTGTCAAAATACAGGAGACAGCTGGACAAAACTCACAGGTCTATAGAGACTGAGTCGTCTATGAGACCCCCCGTGGTTTCGAGGAAAAGTGTTCGCATCGGGTGCTGGAGGTAGCTGGTTCAAATCATGGTGGAGGATGGCATTGTTTTCTCGTGGATCATCCGGTAACAATTTCTCCTGGTCTCTGAGTAGTGAGATCAGACAAACCTGTTCAGTGCCGCGCACGTTAACAATCTATCGGAGATCTAAAAGAGTAGGCTTAACGGTCGCTACTTAGGCAAAATTCAAGTTAAAAATCTTCTCAACTTATTCTAGGGATTCTAGCTAAAACATCAGATCTTGGTTATGTGGTTAGCGGAGCGGCGTCGATGGCACCGGACAGGCTGCGGGTCTACGTTGCTCTAATTTTTGGTTCCACCACCACCAGTCCCAAAAATAGACGATCAGATATTCAAGATACTGGGATTGACCTGGCAAGACACAAGCAGATTTTTCAGTTCCCAAAAGAAGAAAAAAAAAAACATGTAACAAAGGATGTTACACCTCCCCACGACATCTAACGACATAGTGCATTGAAGATATATCGATAGAAAGACACGTGTTTTCTATCATTAAAGTATGGCCAAATAAAAACACAACTTAAAACATAATTCTTTTGCAAGAAAATATAATGCAGTAGAATTCCAAACGACACACCTACAAAATATTAAAGATAATTGAGAAGAGAATCGATAGCATGATAGAAGATGTGCTACACGATAATCAGTTTTAATTTCACAAGGCCAGAGGTACGCGGGATGCCATTGTATCAACTCGGCTTTTCGAACAAAGAAAGATAGATCAACGACGACATTTATATGTTTATTGATTATACGAAATCACTTGATGGAGTCCCTTGGAACAAACTTCTTCAAAAAGGAATAGAGTAACCAATCATTAAGTTAATCAAGATCATGTGTGAAAATTAATTGGCAATGATTTTAATAAAAGAAGGACTAGCATATCCAGTGTCGATATGACATGGGGTACGATCAAGTTTCCACCAAGTGCCTATAACGCATATTCTGTGATCTCCATCTTCTTCTTTTATCCATGAAGGGCTGCAGTGAAGCGGTCTGCGTATATTTGTTGTTATCGTCAAGTGGAAGACTTGTGCTGTCGATATGTGTAACTTCATTAGAGTGTAAGAGACACCCTCAGAACACCTACTTCGAAGTCGACCCCTTGCTCGTGGACCATAGCCATGCACTTGTTATCCTGTGGTCCTAAATGTCGTCACAAAGTATTTCGACTAAATGAGCAAATCACTTTATTTTTGGGGCCTCAATTTAGACACTAACTGGGTTTGTCCCCATTCTCTGATTTAGGGTGGTGTTGCGGATTGTCTTTCCGGCTGCACATCTCTCTCAGCGTATCTAACAGCTCTGCATTTTACTTTTACGTATTTCTAGTAAGGACGAAGATTGACATCGATAACACAATGAATGAATAAACAGTGGATTTATCAGCCTCCTCTTAGATGAAAGAAGCATTCTAGGGTGTTTCAAAGTTGGTGCAATTTGATAGTGGTCATTATTCGCCACTACCGTCAAATTCTGTTACAGATGTATGTCAGAGCCTCAATTATTACCTCGCCTCCCACTTGTAGGAGATCTACTGGGATATTATCCACACTCACAGCTTTCACCTTTTTTTAGCATCTTCACGGCTTCCTCTCTTGTTATCGGGTGTGTCGCCTCTGACATATTCATTTCGGAGGCGAATGCATTTCCCGGGTCACCTCGACCCTCATGCTTATATAATTCATAGCAGTACTCTGTCCAACGAGCCCAAATTTCTTGGGCTTCTGTGAGACATTTCCCTCTTTTATCCTGAATCGTTGTATTGCGACCTTCTATAGTCCTTACTAGGTCCTTGACTATTTTAAATGCTTCTTTGGCATCGTTTCTTCCCAGATTGTATCCAATATCTGAGCAGTTATCCATTCTGTTTTGGCTTTTTTCATCTTAGCCTTTATTTTTCCATTTATCTCTCTATATTTCATAATCCCATCTAGGGTATTCTTCAACCTCTTCAGTTATTATCTTGTCACATTTATCGAGTGTTTCATCTGTAATCCATGCCTTCTTCTTTACCGTTCGCTTCTCTAAGACCTCAGTTGCTGGTGGCTATCAGTTATTGACTCAATATCTGCCTCTTCGTTAAGAACCAAGAGGGGTGCGAATCTATATCCCATCATCGCTCCAAAAGCCTCCACTATCTCCGGGTGCTTCAGCTTCTCAAAGTCCAATCTTAGTCTACCTACCTCTCTGTTCACAACTTCTTAAGTCTGAGACATCATCATCACTAAGACGGAAACTCCTAGTCCGTGCGCTATTGATGCTGGATCTGAATCTCTTCTGGACCAGAATGTAGTCTATCTGACTATGCAATGCATTATTTGTGCTGTGCCATGTCCACTGTCTCTATATTTTGTTTGGCATTAGCGTATTAGCCCCCAGTAACTTGTTGTAATGAGCAAATTCCAAAAGACGCAATCCTCTATTATTTGCTTTCGCATTACCGTATGGTCCTCACTTGTGCCTTTCCAATCTCGCACCATGATTTCACAAATTTTGACATTCCAATCCCCCTGTACCACCAATATATCCTTCTTTGGTTCTATATCGTTCACAAGTGCCTATAATTCCTCGTAGAAACTCTCTACCTCGCTTTCCTCATAATCTGAGGTAAGTGCATAGCATTGTATCACCGAAGGACGTTACTTTGAGTCGTATGCCGAGCAATCAAAAACTATAAGCCCTACTGAATGATGAGTTGCAGAAAGTGGAAGATGCAGTAACAAATGCTAGGAACATGGCAGAGCTGAGAAAAATCCATGGAGGCAAACATCGCCCTCAAAGCCGCCGCGGCAAAGTACAAACACACTCTCAAGCAAACAGCAAGACAAAGCTGGAAAAATAAAACGGAAAGTCTAAACCTGGACAAAGACGGGAACAAGCTATGGAAGCTAGTCAGAGCCATAAACGACGAAACCCCGTCAAATAAACAGATTACTATCAAGCAGGGCGAGAACTTGATCACAGGTAAGAGAGCCGCAAACGCCTTTGTCGATCACTATGCCAGAGCAAACCACATCGAGGTCCCTGCAGATAAGCATACAGACATTAGCGAAGAGCTAAGGGGACACGAAAACACAAATACGGCTCCTGAAGAGCACATGATGGCCAAACTAACAATGCGCGAAATGGAAGAGGCCTATGAGAACACTAAAGAAAAGGAAATCTCCCGGAAAAGACGGGATAACAAACGAAATGCTGATGGGGCTAGGCCAAACAGCGAAGAAGAAACTGTTATCGGTCCTGAACCAAAGCTGGAAAAGGGGAATTGTACCACAGGCATGGAAAGATGCAATACTGGTACCAGTACCAAAAACAGGAAAGGACAAAACAGATCCAAATGGATACAGGCCCATAAGCCTACTGAGCTGTGTCGGCAAGCTGATGGAACGGATGATAAACACCAGACTGATGTGGCATCTGGAAGAAAACGAATACTAATTCCACAGCAAGCCGGCTTTAGACAGCACAGATCCACTGAGGACCAGGTCATCCTCATAGCCCAGGAGATAGAAGATGCCTACCAGGCACAGAAACACACAGTAGCTGTTGGGTGGATCTGGAAAAGGCATTTGACAAAGTCTGGAAGGATGGACTTAGTGTCAAACTGAGAAGAAGTTATGTCTGTGGGAAGATGTACAAGTGGATCACCACTACCTCAAACAAAGAACGGCCAGAGTATAAGTACAAGGGCAGATGAGCAAAAAGGTGACACTCGAGCAAGGAGTACCCCAAGGGGGAGTATTGTCACCCACACTCTTCCTGGTATATATAAACGATATTACAGAGAATATACCAAGAAGAGTCCATAGCTCAATGTTTGCAGACGATCTGGCTATGTGGACCTCTGAAAAGAATCTCACCATAGCAAGAAATCGGATGCAGGCGGCCCTAACATCGCTGGAAGAGTGGGCGAAACTCATGGCTGGTCAAAATAAACGAGGAGAAAACCACATGCACAATATTCTCGCTTTCATTAAAACCCCAAAGTACCAAATTAAGTCTAAATGGCAAAATCCTGCAGCCAAACGACAACCCAACCTATCTGGGAGTCACATTTGATCGGCGCATGACATGGAAAAGTCAGATTCAGAGAAACCGAATGAAAGCCAGAGAAAGAATGGCAATCATGAGGAAACTTGCTGGCACAAGCTGGGGAGCAGACGAAGGCATACTAAAGAAACTGTATACTGGAAGAGTGAGACCAGTTCTCGAGTATGGCATTGCGGCATGGACAACAGCAGCGAAGGCGAACTTCGATAAAGTTAACAAACTTCAAAACCAAGCCATGAGAATTATAACAGGTGGCATGAAGTCAATGCCAATTGTAGAACTGGAAAAGATTACAAAACTGCAATCCATGACCGATAGAAGAGACTGCAGAGCCCAGCTGCAGTCAGAGAAACTCCGAAGACTGACGGACCCTCCAATGCACCAGAGACTAAACAATTTGGGAAATGGGAAACTAAAGCGGAGAAACTTTGCAGAAATAGCCAAAGCAAAGATGCACGAAGATCCCATAAACGCACTAACAACACCAAAACCCATCACTACTGTACGAAAACCTACCTGGAGGCAGGATATATTTCCAGAGGTGGTAGAAAATATACCAGGTATTGCAAATAAAAACTGCCAGACTGAAAAGAAAGGAGAGATACTACCCTAAGCTTCATAACGAAAAGCTACCCAAGCATGGACTGGACCCATGCATACACCGACGGTTCTGTAACAGACACTACACAGAACGGAGGGGCAGGAGCATTCCTGAACCTACCAAATGGCAGAAAAATAACACTGTCATTCGCTACTGGTAAGTACACAAGAAATTTCAGAGCGGAGGCAGAGGCACTGAGGGCGGCAGTGGAAGAACTGGTGACACACAGTGAAAATGAGAGCCATATAGTCCTGCTGACAGATGCTCTCGCCGTAGTCACAGCGCTAAAAAGCCAGAAAAACACTGAGCTTAATGACTTAAGAGCAGCACTCTGCAAACTGTGCCAGCAGTCCGCACCAAAAAGGGTAGTGGTACAGTGGGTTCCGTCACACTGCAACATCCAAGCAACGAGGAGGGCAGACAGACTGGCAAAGGAAGGTGCAAGACTACCACAAACAGATACCAGTATGACGTACGAAGAGTCAAAACGGCTTATCAAAACCAGATACATGACCAAATGGGAAACCAAACATACTGGTTACACCAAAAACGATGCCTATTACCAGTTGAACCGAAGAGAGCAGGTCGTTGTCTTCAGACTTCGCACTGGCCACAACAGACTGAGGTACCACCTATTCAACAAATTGAAGATAGGGTGTACCGACGAATGCCCGTGCGGTACTGGTTAAAATGACCGCTGAACATCTGCTGCAGAACTGCCCGACATACGAGGATCAGAGAGAGCAGATGTGGCCATTACCAGTGGAACTGCAAGACAAGCTCTATGGCAGTGGCGAGAGCCTCAGGATGACCGCCGCTTTTTTCGAAAAAATAATGGTTACTGTCTGACTGCGTATGAAGAAGAAGAAGTATGCCGAGCAATCGACTTGATACTGGTCGCCATCCCAATACACAACTTGTGTCTTTATGCACCAACATTCCGACGCCATGTAGGTGTTTGTCAGAACTTCCACTAGAATAAAACCTGTGAGCCTCTTCAGTGGTATGCTCTCTGACATTCTTCCAGCGGGCCTTTCATATGTCAAGCACATTCCATTGATATTTATCCATCTCATGGGTCAGCTCTTTCATTTTTCCACATGTACTCAATGTTCTACTATTCCAAGTACCCAAAGTAAAGTTACATTTTCTGAGCCTGATGGTATCAACAGCTGCACACATAACACCTCCGCCCTGGCAGGCACGGTCATTGTTAACCCGGGCTACGACCGAGTCGGTATAGCCGTTTTTGATTGTATCGTCATGTGTGAATCTTGGACTTAGAATCTCTTAACGGCGCCAATCTTCTCTCAAGCTGCGGTGGACCAACATTTGCATCTGAGCTGAAGGAGTCCATCCCCCCATCGATGCCTAGCACATATAAATATATATATATATCCCTATCCACAATAATGTGAAATTATTCTGGATAGGGATATGCAAATAAAGAGAAAGGCCAAACACTATTCAGTCGTGTGTACCTGGAATAACGTAGTGGCGGACTCTGATCTAAACGAAATTGAGATTCCGCAGGTATTGGAGGAACTTTACGACAAACCGAGCATACAAGATTTGGAAAAAGCTATCGAGGGCTTCCCAAGACGAAAGACAACAGGTAGAGATGGCATTCCAGGAGAAATCATCAAATGCGGTGGGAACATACTTCTTCGATACATGTACGAACACATCTGCCAGTGTTGGGATGAGGGCCGGTATCACAGTTATGAGAGACGACAACATAATCATCCTTTACAAGAAAAAATTTGACAGAAGAAAATGCAACAATTACAGCGGCATATTCGCTCCTCAACACCGTGGGCAAAGTCTATGCTCGCATCATCCTGAGCAGTTTCCGAAAGCTGGCCGACAGGGTGTATCCGGAGTCTCAGTGTGTTTTTCGCGCAGAAAGGTCCACCGTTTATATGGTCATTTCACTGAGACAATTGCAAGAGAAATGCAGAGAACAACATAGACCACTGTTTCTTGCCTTCATCAACCTCACCAAGGCATTCGACTTGCCAAACATAGTCTTTCTAAAGTATTGTATAATATTGGCAGCCCACCTTAACTACTGAGCCTGATTAAATCTTTTTATGTGGGCACTTTTCATGAAAGGCACAGTGCTGTATGACGGTCAGGAATCTTCGACATTAACAACGGAGTTAAACAAGGTTGTGTCCTGGCTCCGACTGTATTTGGCATTTTCTTTGCCATCGTGCTTAGGCACGCCTTTAGAACTGCCACAGAGGGAGGGAGGGGGGGGGGGGGTTTATCTTTCTGCATACTAGGAAGAATATTCAATCTAACCAGGCTGCTAGCAAAATGTAAGAGAGGGGAGACTGTCATTGGTATGGATATGCTCTTCACAGACGATGCTGCCCTGGTTACCCACACCGAATTACAGATCCTCATTAATAGGTTTGCAAATTCCTGTAATCTGTTTGGACTTCACCATCAGCGCACAAAAGATGAAAGTGATGGCACAGGGTGCACATCCTCCAGACATTGTCTTAAACGATAAAAAGCTGGAGGTAGTAAATCACTTCAAATACCTCGGATCTATCATCACCGACAACCTTTCACTGGATGCGGAGCTGCAGAAACGATTAGGAATGGCCTCATCAGCACTTGCCAGGCTGTCACAGATTTATAGAATAACAACATGCTGACCATCTCCACATAGGTTGATGTGTATAGATCATGTGTGATTAGTACCCTGCTCTGTGGCAGCAAAGCATGGACTCTGTATGCCTCACATGAAAAAAGTCTACATGTTTTTCATATGCGCAGCCTGAGACGCATTCTTAGAATTTATTGGGGTGACTAACAACGAAGTGCTGGACCGTGCAAACATTGTCAGCTTAATTACGATCCTCCACCAGCGCCGCATGCGGTGGCTTGGTAACATGTACAGAATGGAGGATGGGCAAATAACAAAAGATATCATTTACGGAGAACTGACCGCGGACAAGCATAAAAAATGTAGACCCTTCCTGCGCTACAAAGATGTTTGGAAGCGTGACCTGAAGACCTGCAACTCGGAGGAACGACAAAGACAGGCCTGGTTGAAGGCAGGCTGCGTGTGTTGGTTTGCAGGCAGGGGAAGACAGGATGCGCCAAGATGCAGACTACAAATGTTTGCGGCGAAGGCTAGGCTACAACTAACTGTTCCCTCTCTAGCGTGAAGGCCATTATCTCTCAAGACTGACAGGATGCCAATCAATCAATATAAATATAAATTTGTGTGTATATATATATTTAAAAAAATATCTACATATACATACTTAGATGCAGAAGTAGAATACAGAAATGGATGGACAAACAAAATAATAATAATGTAAAGCAGGTTTAAAAAATGCAGACAAAAGCTTACCTGAGAGGGTAGTTAATATAAGTGGCAACCCCGTATCCTTTTGTGTCTAAAGTATCTCCAACCATCATTGTGTCACACGGATCTTGCTGTCCATAATAAGTGTTCATTGCAGATTCAAGCAAGAAAGCATATGTACCTTTTGATTCTCTTACCTACAATTCAAAAGATTTGTATTTGTTCATACAAAATATATATCATTAAATATATACATTCAGGTGCAATTTATAGTCAATGATCTCATATTGCATTGAATGTGCCACACGAAACCCATTTTGAATTTGCAATAATAAAGTGGGAGTTGTGAAAAAGCCAAGAAAATTCAATTTTTACCAATATTAAGTGCTAGCATGTTTGGGTGGAAAAACTTAACAAAAATGTTTTAAGGAATGCAAAAAAATCTACATATTTTACAATTATAAAATAATCTATGAATTCACATTTGTAACACTGTTACTCAGTTACACTGATTAGTTAACTTAGTAATTAAATTGTTCATACATCTGTATTACCTTTCTAACCCCATCATTATAATCTGAAAACAGAACTTCATCTGCATTTTCCAGCATCTTTTCTCTCATTGTCACAAATGTTTCTACTGTAGACTTCTGTACAAAAATAACAAAACTGATTTTAGTAAGTAGACTTGACATCTTATGCATTACATGGAACTAATTAGAACAGATATCAGTTCAGCTCAATTTTGCATCCAATTGTCCCAGTGTCATCGTTTTGATCAAACGAATTGTGTCGATGTTAAGTCAGTTTTGTTCATGTATTACTCTTATGTTTTATATTAATCTCCAATGAGACCTCCCTTCCTCCATGTACTAGGAACGTCTTGTTATATCCGCGCAGTATGAGTCGATCAGGCAGGATTATAGAGAAATGACGGATCCAACTTATTTTCTGTCTTGAAATGTATTGAACATATGTGGTATCTCCTCCCATATTTCTCTGTTGGATCTTAGATAGGTGACACGTCTGAGAATGCTAGCAAAGAGTTGATATGAATACACTGTTAACCATTGTAATGTATCTACTCATGTTTCAAGACGCTCATTGATGTCGTTATTAGTAAAAATATAAATGTGTGGTTGTAAAGCCGAGGGAAAATATTAAGCAAAGAAGGAAATATTACAACATTTACAAATACACATATTTAAGTTCATAAATTCACTTTTCTGCCAGTAAAGGTTAGAAAATAATGATTTCATTATAGTACATAAACACAACCGTACCATATTTGGTTTAATTCATAACTTCCTGACAGTTAATTTAAGCATATTTTTTTAATTACAATTTTAAAACAACATTGCATTTTAAAATCTACATTTTGTATTGTTACCTCAAAAAACCTCCATGATGTGCCAGTTTTTTTGGTGCCATATTTGATTGTAGGGTGTCCAACAAGATCATCTGCTGAGTCTATGGAAATCACTAGCTTTTCAATGGTCAGAAACGCAGCAAGGTTAGCAGTGTAGGAAGATATGATGATAAGAGTGAAGAACCACCATGCAGATCCAATGACACGTCCGGAAAATGATCTATTATGTGGTTTTGAAAAATCACGTTAAGTGAAACAAATTATAATGTGAATTAAAGTGTGTTTTGACATGTGCAAATGTTAATTTGTTCTTCTTCTTCGTACGCTGTCAGACGTCAACTTGAATTTGTTCGAAGAAAGCAGCTGTCATCCTGAGGCTGTCGACACTGCTATAGAGCTTGTCTAGTGTTGGCACTGGCGATGGCCACATGTGCTTTCTCTGGTCCTCGTATGTCGGGCAATTTTGCAGAAGATGTTCAGCGGTCATTTTCCCTGTACCACAGGTGCATTCGTCAGTGCCACGTATCTTCAGTTTATTGAATAGATGGTACCTCAGTCTGTTGTGCCCTGTGCCCTGGTTGTGGTAGTCTTGCACCTTCTTTTGCCAGTCTGTGTGCCTCCTCGTTCCCTTGGATTGGGATTTTTCTGGCAAATGTTAATTTAAAAAAGAGGTTCTTTGTTTTGTTTAAAACCACCATCATTTGGATCCATACAATTATGTCAAGTGCATCTCACATAAACAGTCAAATATTGACAACTAGCTGGAGTGCCCAGTGTTGTCCGTATAATTATAAACATTATAAATCTCTTCACACTGTGATTTTCCCATTGCTTTCCCAAACTGCCATCTCATTCCAACCATCACTTACATTCCATACTGCCGATCTCTTTCCCCAATCCATCCATTTCGTCTCTTATCAATTAGTTAATCTCTTTCCTTTCCTCAATCTAGCCATGCCCTAATCATCAACCCGCCCATTTCAGCACTCAAGTATAATTGCGAAAGTTGTTAAGTTATCAAACCACTTCCTGCACAACTCACATCCCATTGCACTACTTCTAGGCTCTCCATCTCACCCTTCTCGTCACTTCCTCCGCCTCAACTCTACTCTATAACACACAAAGCACTCATTCCTCCACTACCTATTCCACACTCAACCACCCCAAATCCCTTGACTGAAGGTCTGCAGTACTTTCAATTCAAACTGTGTCTTGAAAAAACAATTAGAAGAACTTTCATGTTAAGTTTGAAGAATGACAAGTTTACTAATTCGGAATTGGCTTTCCGATGTTTCTGTCTGCATATCTTACAGGCGCACCCTATTGGTATTGTAACTTCGACAACTGTAAAGTTCACATGGTATCACTCGTTTGACCAAACAAATTAACAAATCGGATTATTAGGTGACTATTTTTCTATTTACCGATAAACATTCTTCGTAGAGCCATATTATCATTTACCCATAACTCGTGCAGAGATGACATCATCATATAGTATGTGCTGTGCAAAACGTCGCTTTCACAGCATCCAATCTGTAACACTCTCGATCTCTAGCCAGAACTCATGTCTCGGTCGTTGTCATCTTTAGGACATCCGTGATATCTTGCCTCCATCTTCTCCTCGGTCTGTCTCTGCCCCGCTTCCCAGGCACCATACCCTCCAGTGTCGTTCTGTCCAGGTCATTATTACCTTTGATGTGGCCAAAATATGTTAGCGTTCAAGACAAGATACTGTTTACTAACCATTTCATTTTTCTCAATATCCAGTTCTTGTAGGATATCTGTTTTTTCTCATTTCGCTATTCGTGGTATTTTGAGCACCCTCCTGTAGGATTTTAGTTCAAAAGATTCAATACTTTTTTTAAGTGTTTGTGTGGGTGTCCATGTTATAAATCCGCACGTTGCTACCAGGAAGATGCAAGTTCGAATGAAATTTTATGTTTGTCATTTTATTGGAGTTCTGTCAAATGCGTCTCATGTTTTTTAACCTCTACATTGCCATAGCCATTCTCCGTCTTCTTCTTCTTCTTCTTCGTACGCAGTCAGACAGTAACCATTATTTTTTCGAAAAAAGCGGCAGTCATCCTGAGGCTGTCGCCACTGCCATAGAGCTTGTCTTGCAGTTCCACTGGTGATGGCCACATCTGCTCTCTCTGATCCTCGTATGTCGGGCAGTTCTGCAGCAGATGTTCAGCGGTCATTTTACCGGTACCGCACGGGCATTCGTCGGTACCACCTATCTTCAATTTGTTGAATAGGTGGTACCTCAGTCTATTGTGGCCAGTGCGAAGTCTAAAGACAACGACCTGCTTTCATCGGTTCAACTGGTAATAGGCATCGTTTTTGGTGTAACCAGTATGTTCGGTTTCCCATTTGGTCATGTATATGGCTTTGTTAAGCCGTTTTGACTCTTCGTACGTCATACTAGTATCTGTTTGTGGTAGTCTTGCACCTTCTTTTGCCAGTCTGTTTGCCTCCTCGTTGCCTTGGATGTTGCAGTGTGATGGGACCCACTGTCCCACTACCCTTTTTGGTGCGGACTGCTGGCACAGTTTGCAGAGTGCTGCTCTTAATTCATTAAGCTCAGTGTTTTTCTGGCTTTTTAGAGCTGTGACTACGGCGAGAGCATCTATAAGCAGGACTATATGGCTTTCATTTTCTTTGTGTGTCACCATTTCTTCTACTGCCGCCCTCAGTGCCTCTGCCTCCGCTCTGAAATTGCTTTTGTACTTACCAGTAGCGAATGACAGTGTTATTTTTCTGCCATTTGGTAGGTTCAGGAATGCTCCTGCCCCTCCGTTCTGTGTAGTGTTTGTTACAGAACCGTCGGTGTATGCATGGGTCCAGTCCATGCTTGGGTAGTTTTCCGATATAAAGCTTAGGGTAGTATCTCTCCTTTCTTTTTCAGTCTGGCCCTTTTTTTTTTTAATACCTGGTATATTTTCTACCACCTCTGGAAATATATCCTGCCTCCAGGTAGGTTTTCGTACAGTAGTGATGGGTTTTGGTGTTGTTAGTGCGTTTATGGGATCTTCGTGCATCTTTGCTTTGGCTATTTCTGCAAAGTTTCTCCGATTTAGTTTCCCATTTCCCAAATTGTTTAGTCTCTGGTGCATTGGATGGTCGGTCAGTCTTCGGAGTTTCTCTGACTGCAGCTGGGCTCTGCAGTCTCTTCTATCGGTCATGGATTGCAGTTTTGTAATCTTTTCAAGTTCTACAATTGGCGTTGACTTCATGCCTCCTGTTATAACTCTCATGGCTTGGTTTTGAAGTTTGCTAACTTTATCGAATTTCGCCTTTGCTGCTGTTGTCCATGCCGCAATGCCATACTCGAGAACTGGTCTCACTCTTCCAGTGTACAGTTTCTTTAGTATGCTTTCGTCTGCTCCCCAGCTTGTGCCAGCAAGTTTCCTCATGATTGCCATTCTTTCTCTGGCTCTCATTCGGTTTCTCTTGATCTGACTTTTCCATGTCATGCGCCGATCAAATGTGACTCCCAGATAGTTTGGGTTGTCGTTTGGCTGCAGGAATTTGCCATTTAAACTTAACTTGGTATTTTGGGGTTTGATTGAAAGCAAGAATATTGTGCATGTGGTTTTCTCCTCGTTTATTTTGACCAGCCATGAGTTCGCCCAATCTTCCAGCGATGTTAGGGCCTGCTGCATCCGATTTCTTGCTATGGTGAGATTCTTTTCAGAGGTCCACATAGCCAGATCGTCTGCAAACATTGAGCTATGGACTCTTCTTGGTATATTCTCTGTAATGTCATTCAAATACACCAGGAAGAGTGTGGGTGACTTCGTCTAACTTCCTACAGGCAATCTCCATTGTTGCTTTTAATTGAGGCAAAGTGCTCAAAACGTGTGACTTTCTCAATTTCCTGTTGATCTAGAATAGCTTTACATTTGGTATTTGTCTTGTTTGTGCTCATTATTTTGGTTTTATTTACTTACTTTTCATTTCTGGCAACCTCGCATAGTCTTTGCTCAAACACCAACCCCTGTCAGTGCTCTTTCACTTGACACCATCATATCCTCCGCTGCACAGGATTGCTGCATCCTGAACGGCCGTACATTTGCAATAATTATTGTCTGCAAATCTCCACTTCTTCAGGTTAGACCCATATCTGGACACATATGTTCTTCACCTGTTCAGAGATCTCCACGTAGTACATGGAAAATCATTTCCTGGTGCAGGTTCTTCTTTGATCTCCATACAACATTCACTATTTTTTTGGCGCAACTTTTGTATGCGGTTTCTCTCGGGGCTCTGTTCTGGGGGCTGTGAAATCTGCAGACAACTTTTCATTGATTTCAGTCGTTTCCTTTCTGCTCTATGTCCAAAAAGAAGGTGTCTCTTGTCTCAGCGTCAGATGGGATATGTCTTCTAATATCCGGAGGTGCGATACCAGCGATAGCATTGCCTTTTTTGTTGATGTCGGATTAAAGCATGCTGTTACAATTCGGCATTTCTCATTTACTGCCATTACAATCTGTTTTGTGTGTTAATTACATTCCATACCGGTGCTTCATTTTCTGTCGCTTATAGACATAGTGCAAGGGCTGATGTGTGGAGCACCGTTGGGGATGCTTCCCATGTAGTGTTTGTTAGTTTGCGAATTATTTTATTTCTTGCACTGACTTTTTGTTTTACTGCATTGCAATGTGTCTTGTAATGATAATGGCTAAATACTTGGATGAATGGCTATGTTTAAGTACCTGTCCACATCATGTAATATGTAGTTATCGTCTTCCTTCTCTGTTCTTCAATTGGAAAGCACATGCCTGTGTTTTACTGGGATTGACTTTGAAGTGGTTTTCCTAATAGTATTCGGCCATTCTGTCTAGAGGTTTCGTAAATCCGAGCTCCACTTCCTCAAAACGCTTTCCCTGTGCAGCTATCACAGTTTCATCTGCATATATGATCTGTCTTGTTCCTGGGCTAACTTGTTGATCATTCATGTATATATTGTATTGAATAGGGGCCAGGACACTTCCTTGTAAAAGGCCGTTCTTCTGATCATTTATTGTCCTTATTTGTCAAAATCACATAGAAACATATATTATGTAGAAAGCATTTGATTACCTTAGTCAGGTATCAGCCCTTAGTGACTTTACATATTTTTGTCAGCAGTAATTTATGGTTTCCTATGTCAAATGTCGCCGTAAGGTCAACAAAAGCAATTCCTGTCACCTGCTTTCGCCCGTACCCGTCCTCAATGTGTTGCGTGAGGTTAATGATCTGTCAACAGCCTCAAACCTGCGTGTTCTGGGACTAGTTTTTGATCAATAGTGCCTGAGATTCAAATTAATATAATTTTTTTTCAAATACTTTGTATAGATGACGTAAAAGCGAGACAGGTCTTCCCAGATTTGAGCAGTGGCCAGGATTCTAGCTTTACTCCAGCGTTTTTGGTATCTGCAGGATAACTATGCATAAGTTCATTAATTCTAGTATCCATTCTTTGATTCTGCGGCGAAACTGTAAGATTTACTCTGTACTCAGTTCATCTATTCCTGTCACTTTGTTGATGTGCATTCTATTGATTGCATCAATGAGTTCCCCAATGAGTAAGGCTGGTCCCAGCAGATCATTTTCGTGTTCCTCTTCCCTACTGATCTGGGGTTGTCATCCTATGTGGTTGGTGTTACCGTTAATCAATAACTGTTGGGCAATATGATTGGGAGTGATTGATGTTTGTATATATATTTGAATCGTCGCTGAAGTTTTTGATAAATTTCAATGCCCGCTGACTGCTGTTACATATCGAGCACTTCCACCAACCTGCACCATCTTTCTTACCTGGAAGGTAACATGAACAGGGGATTGGGGGGGGGGGGGGGGGGGGGGTGGGGGGGGAGGGGGGGGTGTGTGTGTGTGTGTGAAATTCGTTTTCCATATGTTTGGTTGCCGATTGTGAAAGAATTTGCCAACTATGAGTAGTTGTTTCTAGGGGACGACCAACTGCTGTACAAATTTCAGTTTGTGTTACAATCTTCGTAGAGGTTCATTTCGTGTCCCGTGTGCACTAGACTATACATATGGTCCAGAACACATACATTACGAAATTGGCCGTTAAATAGGCTAAGGGAAAAACCTATTCCGGACGTGCCGCCATCTTGGTACGGTTTTTCTTATATTTAGGTCTAGATTTTGATCTTCGCTGTGTTGTTTTACATGATCATTCATTCCAGTCACATAGCGCGAGAGAACAACTAGTGCCATCTGCATATCTGAGCTCTGGCATCTCGTTCCCACCGATTGTTTAATGGCTCGAATGTGTCATACTTTTCATCATTTTTGACTTTCCTGATTATAGATTCAGCATATATTGAATAAATGAGCGGAGTGTTTTCAACCTTGCCTTACACCCATTTGAACTTCAAATAAGTCTGACATTTCGCCATCCATTCTGAGCAAAGCGTGTTATAGCAAGTGTATAGTGATCCGATCAACTGAATCAAGTGCGTTGGGAACCTCCACGACTCTTATTATGTTCCACAACATTTGGTGTTGTATAATCGAGCGTTTTTGTGTAATTTTTAATGGAAGTGTGTACTTCGACATTGTACTCTCTGCGTGTTTCTGCAATTATTCTTATCTCATGGGTGTGGTTTCTTGTGCTCCTACCTTTTCTACAACCGATCTGTGCTTCATGGACCTTCTTATTGAGTTTGTTTCTAGCCTCATCATGATGACCCGTCAAATAATGTTGCTGGCATGACTTATTAAAGCGATGGTTCGATAATTGGTGCATTGTTTCAAATCCCATTTTCAGGGTACATATATAGATCTTGTCCATGTTCTTGGTCATAGTGCACTGTACCAAACCTTCCTACATAATGCGTGATAGGTGCTAATACTGGCCTCCTGCTTGAATAAATTCACAGGGTACACCATCGCATGCTGGTGAGGTCCCTTTCTTCAAACATTGGATTTAGGAATGAACATCTTCAATATTAGTTCCGGTTCTGGATCAGGTAGCGAAGGCCTTGTGTTGGAGCCTCATCCAGTGATTTCATACATTTCTCTTCAGTAGTCTTTCCATATGTCCAGTATGTCCTTCCTTTTTGTCAGACGATTGCCATCTTTATCGTGTATGACATGCAATGCTGGTTTGAATTCGCTTGTTAGTATTTTGATATCTCTTTCTTTCCTTTGTTTTTGTAACGCTTCCCTGTGTTGGTGCTGAAATGGCCCTAGCTCGCTCACCTGTGTTCCGAGATCCCCAATATGTCTACATGTGTTCTCTCCATTTACTTCTTAATCATTAGAAGTTTTCCTTGTTCCGATTATGAGTCTTTTGTTCAGACCAGCGCCAGGGTTTTTCCCGTCGGGCGTTTAGCCATCACCACTAACACTTGTACTTATCCTGGCATTGTTCTGATCCCCAATTCCCTTACTTCATCATACTTGCATGGGTGTCTCACCATCTGCTCTTTGAGTTAGTTGTCTTCAATTTATCTGTAGGGGACGGCGTGGGCTAGTGGTTAAGTGACACGGCTCACAACCAGAAGGTGCTGGGTTCGATACCCATCATGGCACAGGCAGTTACCCCGGGGAAGCAAACCCTTAGAAAATTGCGGGAAGAAGCAGGCCCTTAAATAAAATGAATGCTGAAGTCGGATGCACTGGGCCGACAGGCGTAAAATAAATATCACAGTGCAACGCACACCGCCTTGGGGATTAGAGAAATAAGGTGAATGAAAAAAAAAATATTTATCTGCGATGATTTTCTTGGCAATTTACATAAGTTGTTTGTTATGCTTTCTGCATAGTTCTGGCTGCTATTCCACATATGTTTCCCAGTACGTCCTAAGCCTGATAATAGGCTAACCCATCTCATACCTTCCGAGCCATTGTCAATTATGGGTGATCATACGTCTCTTCCGCCAGCGGCTGTATGTGCTGTATAGTGGGTGCCTCACGTAGTTTAGCAGACCAGTCCAAGTCGCTGTTTGACTGGCCTCAGCCCAGCTGCAAGGAAGCAGTTACTAGTTGACATGTACTAGTATATATCTTGTGACCACTAAGTAAGAAACCGTGAAAACATACTAGAGAATCCTGACGTCATGGTACTTCCTAGCTACCGCCGATCATGAAAACAAAATGTGCATAATGCTTCATAACGACGTAGACATTCAGAAAAGCGTTACATACTGTTACGATACACTTATCACCAGTGTTAGTGAAAAATGCCTTGTGAAGTACACCGCTTATGACTGATTTGAAACTTGTCGCATTTCTAATATGGAATGTATGTTATTTACCTAGATTTTGCAAAGGATGTTGATAGAGTATCACATCAAAGATTATTTAGAAAGTCAAAATCACATGATACAGGTCGGGAAGTTCCGAATAGGTTAAAAGTTGGTTAACTTGGTTAATAAGGCAGAGCATGGGCATACATAAGAAGTACTCTGAGTGGTGTGAAGTAAAAAGTTGAGTGCCACAGGGCTCGATATTGGGACTCATATTGTCCTTGATATATATATATATATATATATATATATATATAATGGCAGAATTGGATGTAATGAGTTCGGATTGAGTTACAATTCGAGACTCGTCTGTGAAAAAGCAAAAGGAGTATAATATATATATACAGGTGAAGTCATCCACATGTGTATATCCAATATAGAACATAATTACAGGTTGAGTGAGAACAATATTAGAACGATAGATAAGGAAAGGAACCTTGGAGTTATAATAGAGCATACAGGTAAAGTGAATGAGCAGGTACAGGTAGCAGTGAATAAGCCAATTGCAATGTTCAGATCGGCTCAGGCCATCCCATAACCAATGAGGTCGTTGGGGCACACATGAAGACATGCTCACAACTCCACGCCACCCTTCTCTGTCAGCGGCCGCTGACTGTGGTTCTTCTGGTCGGAGATTGGTCCATTCTTTTATGTTGTTCTCTCACCTCTTTTTGGGCCGGCCTCTTCGTCGTCTGCCTTGCACCTTTCCGTGCAGAATTGTATTTGCAAGACCATTTCTTCTTCTTCTTCTTCTTCTTCTTCTTCGTACGCAGTCAGACAGTAACCATTATTTTTTCGAAAAAAGCGGCGGTCATCCTGAGGCTGTCGCCACTGCCATAGAGCTTGTCTTGCAGTTCCACTGGTGATGGCCACATCTGCTCTCTCTGATCCTCGTATGTCGGGCAGTTCTGCAGCAGATGTTCAGCGGTCATTTTACCAGTATCGCACGGGCATTCGTCGGTATCACCTATCTTCAATTTGTTGAATAGGTGGTACCTCAGTCTATTGTGGCCAGTGCGAAGTCTGAAGACAACGACCTGCTCTCTTCGGTTCAACTGGTAATAGGCACCGTTTTTGGTGTAACCAGTATGTTCGGTTTCCCATTTGGTCATGTATCTGGCTTTGATAAGCCGTTTTGACTCTTTGTACGTCATACTAGTATCTGTTTGTGGTAGTCTTGCACCTTCTTTTGCCAGTCTGTCTGCCTCCTCGTTGCCTTGGATGTTGCAGTGTGATGGGACCCACTGTACCACTACCCTTTTTGGTGCGGACTGCTGGCACAGTTGGCAGAGTGCTGCTGTTAAGTCATTGAGCTCAGTGTTTTTCTGGCTTTTTAGCGCTGTGACTACGGCGAGAACATCTGTAAGCAGGACTATATGGCTTTCATTTTCTTTATGTGTCTGGTCTCATCTAAATAATGAGGAATGCCTGCAACCAAGTCAACCGCACCTTTATGTGGCTGGTAACCCCTATTCCCACTAATGCGGCTCTAACAAATGGCGGGAAACTAGCGCCAACAAATCAGTGCCCCCAAGTCTATGGGGTTTACGAGGACATTTTCCTGTTCCACACAGACAGATCTGCGCTGCAACGCTCTCTGAAAATGTTAGACAGTGAAACCCCCTTCCCTAAGCCTGTCTATATCCTGGATAAAACCAAAGTTCAGAACCTCATTTTCGACACAGCACCCCAGGATATTGCAACTCAAGGTCACACTGCGGATGACCAATGAATTCATCTATCTCTGTAGCATGATATCAGCCAATGGGCGCAGAGGTCCCTATATGTCAAGGCGGATCGAACTAGCTGCGTCCGCTATGCAAGACCTCCAACGTGTGTGGGTTAATGGCAAGATCTCCCTCGGGACAAAAATCTGCAGCTGCAAGTCCTGAGTGGACCCAGTCCTGCTTTACGGCTTCAAAACCTGCACATTACTGAAACATGACATGTCGAGACTGGAAGCCCTTCACATGTGCAACCAGCGGCGTATCCTGTGCATCCGATGGCATGACTACATCCGCAACGTTGAGGTCTCTGCTTAATCAGGCCTCAACCCAGTCTCAGAAACAATTGATCGGCGCCGAAGTTCTTTGTTCGGTATTGCTGTACAGCTGAACCAGGAAACCCGTGCCCACAAGATACTACACACGTCTTTCATCAGCGCCAAAAGTCTTCCCCCGACCGACCGCATAATAGGCCATCCCCGAACATCAAGTAGCAACCTCCTCCTCCGCTCTAGACGAGGCCTAGAACCACGTCACAGCTGTGGGTTATGGAGGTGGCCGATTGACGCAATAGGCATCAGACGCCTAAGCGAACATTATTATTATTATTATGGCATGGAGCGCTTCTGCAGGCATAATTCCTGTTACCTCAAACCAAACGGCCCACCGATTAGCAATGAACGCTAAACCAGTAAAGAAATCAGCAAACCAAGATCTAGCGGTGTTGTACATATAAGAATGATTCACTGTCGACACTCCTCCTCCTCGGGAGAATTAAATAATGCAGCGCCTCAGATAAAAAGTAACAATTCACTTGTGATTTTAAGGCAGACAAAATAACTTTGAACCAGACACCACCAAATGGCTAGCAAGACATTTTAACACATGCATCGAATCTTTGCAAATCTCTCAAATCTGAAAGAAATTCCACGCTACTGAACTGTTAACACTGGGGGGAAAAAACAACCCTCAGAACAAAAGAATGTCCGAAAGGTGTCTTTACTATGTCACCTGTAAAAGGTTTTAAAAAAAAAAGATTAATCTAAACCATTTTGCTCTTCGATAGACAAGAAGCTTATTAATTAACAAGCAGCTTTCGTACCTGGAAGACCATGTTGCAGCAACATTCTCAACCTGGCACAACTAATCGTATACATGTACGAATGCAAGCAGATCACGACAGTGGCCTTTAGCGATTTAAGTGCAGCATTCGACACTACAAACCAAACCACAAGAAACTGCTGACAGAGCTATATTCTATGACAAATGACTTGCATCTGCACACCCATACAAAATGTATATTGCAGAATACGCTGTTCTATGTCACTTGAAAAAGGAGGGGGGGGTTGGTAGGGTTGGTCGAGGACGAAACAAAACAAAAAACGGTCTGACACAAGGAAGCGTCTTAGCACCAACAACTAACATGCTGACATAGAGGTGACGACATTCACTTATGTCAACAGCACAACAGCCACTGTCAAGGAAAGGGTTTTGAAGAGGTTCAACACAAACCTTGATTTCCGTACCGTTTATTGCCATACAAAAATCACCTCAAACCAAACACCATCAAAATCCAAATGTGTGCATTCCACATGAGAAACTAGGAGGTGAACAAACCAACAACTAGAAACCAAATGGCGTACTGAAGCTGGTACGGCTCCCAGATATCGGATTGTACAGTTGGGTGGCACACTATCCTATGCGATATACTGTCAGGAAACAAAACGGATGGTAAATGCGAAAAATAATATCCGAAAATTGTATAGCACAACATGATGAGCACAAGCAGACGTCGATAGGACATCAGTATCCGCTCTGTGTTTATATGTAGATAATTGCGTCGCGCCAGTTTGGAAAAAACTGTACACGTGTCAAACTTATGGACACAGCAATACATAAGGATCACCGGATAGTTACATGAGGCCTAAAAGAAACTCCTAACGGGTATATCACGATGCCCGAAGAACAGATGGAGATGAAAGGATGAGGACAGTAGCGTAGCTGGATGGGGGCCAGCGAAACTTATTTGTGGGCGGCGCTTTTAGTTTACTGCAACGAAAAGAAACGTATTGTTCTGTCAGTATAGTACAAGACGTCAGACACAATTTTATTATTTCCCACTGTCGCTGAGAAAATGATATTTATCAATTTGAAATAATCATAGATGAGATAACGCGGCTTGAGAGGGAAAAGTAGAAATGGAGGGGAGGGTGAGAAATATGAGGGCTGCGACTTAATTTGCGTTCAACTCGACACTTGGCGCAAAACACTACAATATGGGCAGCTGTATGGGATGATTGCGAAATACATTTACACGGTTCTGAATCTGAAACAAGAATTATTATTTTAGAGAGAAAAAGACATCGAGAAATGGAGAGGGAGAGGGGGGTGGGTGGAGATTGAGGTACGAGTTGTATTGTTTACAACTATTTCTAGTATTTACTACTAAAATAAATAAAATATACATATAGTAAAACCCTCATATGTCCATGTCATACTAGCATTCCAATTCTAAGAGATAAAACAACAAAACGCCCTAAGTCGACATGACCATTGCTTTATTGCTTAACTATGTTGGATAGCACTTCGGCGGAGGCACTTGCTCATTTCCAGTGTTTTACCGGTAGTTTAAGAAGTCTCATTATTAGAATGCGAGTTCGTTATTTATCTTCCTGAAATTGTAGTTTTTATTCTCTCTAAGATGTGTTTAAGTTTTTTGAGTTGTGCGGAGTGAATTTATTTCTCCACAAACTAACATTTTTCTGTTCTGTCTTGTCTTTGTCTTGTCGTATCCACTTGTGCCGTGAGGCGGAGTGGGGAGCCGTAGTCCTCTGCCCAGGACCAAACGCGAAGCAGAAGTAGTCGTTATCCCATGACGATTTAGAATGTCCGCAACATTTCATATCCATCTAGTTCTCGGTCTGCCAAGATTGCGAAAACACGAACGTGGTGCATTATAGGCGCACAGAGGTAGCTGAGGAGGTTGCATTCTCATTAGGTGGTCGAACCACTTGACTCTCTCTTAATCAATATATTCAGATCAGGGTCTTGCTTCAACTATTCTTTCTACATCTCTATTGCGCATTCTGTCTCTCCTAGTTACGTTGATTGTTTTTCGGAGGCATCTCATCTCACATGTCGTGACCTTTCTCTCTAAAGTTGTTAAAGTCCACGTTTGGCACTGGTAACAGAGAGTTGGCATATATATAATGTTGACCATGCTCATCCATTCAAGCCGGTTTTTTGTTGTCTACATTATTACCTGCTGTAGGGCACTGATACCTAGTAAACTATCGTCTTGTCATTATTACACGAATGTTCTCTACACAACCCGTTATCATGTAGATATCACGAGGAAAGTCTATGACATCTATGAAAATTATCCAGAATCCTCTATAACACACATCTCAAGGAGCAGTGAATTTCCAAGTAAACAACATAGGGTGGAGGCAGACGGAGTTGTATGTAGCCGGGAGGAGGCAGACGGAGTTGTATGTAGCTGGGTGGAGGCAGACAGAGTTGTATGTAGCCGGGTGGAGGCAGACAGAGTTGTATTAGCCGGGTGGAGACAGACGGAGTTGTATGTAGCCGGGTGGAGGCAGACGGAGTTGTATGTAGCCGGGTGGAGACAGACAGAGTTGTATGTAGCCGGGTGGAGACAGAGGCAGTTGTATGTAGCCGGGTGGAGGCAGACGGAGTTGTATGTAGCCGGGTGGAGACAGACGGAGTTGTATGTAGTCGGGTGGAGGCAGACGGAGTTGTGTATAGTCGGGTGGAAGCAGACAGAGTTGTATATAGCCGGGTGAAGGCAGACGGAGTTATATATAGCCGGGTGGAGGCAGACGGAGTTGTATGTAGCCGGGTGGAGACAGACGGAGTTGTATGTAGCCGGGTGCAGGCAGACGGAGTTGTATGTAGCCAGGTGGAGGCAGACGGAGTTGTATGTAGCCGGGTGGAGACAGACGGAGTTGTATGTAGCCGGGTGGAGGCAGACGGAGTTGTATGTAGCCGGGTGGAGGCAGACGGAGTTGTATGTAACCGGGTGAAGGCAGACGGAGTTGTATGTAGCCAGGTGGAGACAGACGGAGTTGTATGTAGCCGGGTGGAGGCAGACAGAGTTGTATGTAGCCCAGCGGAACTATTGAAACCATCTGATCAGTACTGGCCCTCTGATCAGGGAAACGCTGGCCAATGACAACCCCAGATCCATCAGCCCAGATACCTTCAGTGCTAGCATGACTACGCAGGGGTGACTTGGGGGGTGGGGGGTGGAGGAGTTCAGGGTCGGGAAGAGGCGCATGAATATTCCATCACTTTGTGACGAAACTACAAGACTGAAATGTGACGAAACTACAAGACTGAAATGTGACGAAACTACAAGACTGAAATGTGACACTGGTTATCTAAAGACTCTGCAGAGTCTTCTGGGGGTCGATGTGGTCGAAAGGTCAGGCACTCGCCTCCCAAAGCGATGAACAGAAACGGTGGACCTTCGAATCCCACAAATTTTAAAGTAACCCCTGGTCTCACGGGAAGAGGGACCAGAGTGCCTGCATCCTCAGTTGCCTCCAGCCGTCTTGACTAATGTCTCGCCACTGGTTTCAAGGTAGCTCGAGACCAGAGAGTGAGGTCGATGACAAGCGCTGTTTCCTTCTCACTATAATCCAACTACAATTCAAGTTACATCAAGACAAAACCGTTTGTTGGTGTGGCCATCATCGCTTGCGATTTGCAACTAATACTAATGACCAGCATACTTTTTGTAGACATCTTTATGTTAAAGGTGTTTCAATCATGGTGACAGTTCGTATGCAATTGCATTTGCTTTATTGGTACCTGATCTCAATGACTCTATCTAAACGTCCATCAAGTGTGAGAACAATCCCAAGTACTTGAGCTCCTGCACTTGTTTGATCTGCATCCCGTTTACCAGTGTTGATGTTTTAAGGTGATCTGTTTGTTTGCATAGCTTCTGTTTTGCATGTGTCAATTCTCTGTATTGTTTTTAATTTCTTGGTTATTACATAAAGATCTTTGCATATTCTTTTCTTCGGTTGCATTCTCCGAATCCTGTAGCATTTATTTATTCGTGTCTTTCTTTACATCCTTCTTGACCTCTTGAATCTGTCAGAGTGTAGCTTTTATGGGCTCCTGCTTTGGTAGTTCTATTTCTCATCATGTGGCATGTTCTTTTAGAACGTAACTCCCATCACAGTTTGTCTGAAAGAAACTCGTTCCCTTGCCAAAACTCCAGCGTCCGCCACAGTCATACCCGGGCATTTCTGGATATCTTGCTGCCATCGTCTTCTTGGTCTACACTTCCTCTTTTACCTGGCACCATACCTTCTATCACTGTTCTTTCGAGACCGTTGTGTCTCTTGATGTGACCAAAGTATTTGCATTTTCTAGCCAAAATGGAATTGATAAACCAGTTCTCCGCTATGTTTAACTATTGCCGAATGTCCACATTTGTCTTTTTCTCTGTCCAGGGTATTCTGAGGATCTTTCTGTAACATTTTGACTCGAAGGATTCGATTCTTTGTCCGAAAGTTTTGGTAATCGTCCAAGATTTGCAGCCATAAACTGCCACAGAAAAAACACAGGCTCTCAAGACTTTTACTTCTATCATTTTGTTGGTGCTCTGCCATAATTTCTTCAGGCTGTTCAGTCTCTTCATTGCCATGGCTAGTCTTCTTCTAATTTCATTCGAGCAGTCGCCATTTTTATGAATTTTGGAGCCGATATTCAAAATGTGTGACCTGATCTTTTTCCTCACCACCCACTGTAAATTTATGCTGCCATTGTAATTTTTTCGGTGATCATTATCTTTGTTTTATTAATGTTTATAAACACGTTTTGATCTTTACTGTGTCCATTTACGGCTGAAATTAGCTGCTCTAGTCCTTCTGCACTTATTAATAGTATCACTGTGTCGTCTGCGTATCGTAAATCTGGAATCTCGTACCCGCCAATCGTAAATGGCTCGAAACTTGCAATGTTCTTGTCTTCTCGAACATTTCTCATTATACATTTCGCATATATGTTGTATAGAAAGGTGAGAGAATACATCCCTTTTTTACTCTCTTTTGTACTGCAAACCAATCTGATGTTTGCCCAGATACTCGAACAGCGACTTGTTGATTTTGGTTCTATTTCTACAATTAGGAAATACCGCTTTCTTCCTTCTTCTCTCTTCAATCCTTTGCAATGTATCTGTTTTAATCCACTCTTTATGTTGTACTTTATTGAAACCCAACGTTTCTTGGCAAATGTTATTCCACATATATATGGCTTGTATCCACATAATGTTAAGCCCTTTGTTAATGTGAAGCTCTTGTAGTACTTTATATTACATTTCAGTGATTTTCTGTTTTCTTTTCTATATTTTGTGAAAGATGTACATTATACCCATTCATCTCAAGTAGTTTCAGGTCAGGTCAGGTCATCCCGTAACCGGTGAGGTCGTTGGGGCACACATGAAGACATCCTCACAACTCCACGCCATCCCTCTCTGTCCGAAGCCGCTGCCTGTGACTCTTCTGGTCGGAGACTGGTCCATTCTTTTATGTTGTCTTCCCATCTCTTTTTGGGCCGGCCTCTTCGTCGTCTGCCATGCACCTTCCCGTGGAAGATTGTGTTTGCAAGACCATTTGATCTCGATATGTGACCGTACCAAGTGAGTTTCCTTCTTTTGACAGTTGCCAAAAGATCTTCGAAAGGCCCTATTGCCGTCGTATTTCTATTTCGGATTTCCTCGTTTGTAACTCGATCTTTGTACGTGACGTTTAAAAGTCTTCGGAAACATCTCATCTCCAAGGCCTGTATCCTTCGTTGAAGGTCAGCTGTAACTGTCCATGTCTCACACGCATAGAGAAATATTGACAGGACCAGTGTACGCATTAATCTGATTTTCGTGCGTAGTGCTAACCGTTTATCTTGCCAGATTTTGTTAAGCCGTGCAAGCGCCGCTATTGTCTGTGCTATTCTGGCCAATACTTCACATTTTGATCCTTCATCACTGACAATCGACCAAAGATAGTTTACTGGGACTTTATATATGACAAGAACAATAATAGAACCACTGCCCCACAGAGAATTACTAACTGTGTGGCATGCATAACACTGGTCATGATTAGGTAGTTTGTTAGGAGCAGACTTATAAGTTGCGGGTCTATTTTGCTCTAGTATTTGAGTCTATTAAGATGGACTCACACATCGGTTAACCCCCCTCCTCGGCATTTGACAACGCAGCTGAGTAATACACTGCTCAAGCCTACCCGCTAAGCAGGACATCCTTCCCCCGCTTACATCCAGTTGGGACCGGCACATGTAGATGTACAGGCCGACTAGGACTAAGACCCCATTCATTGTATATCTTAATCTTTATGCTCTTTGATCTTGAACTGTTCTATGGCTATCATCATGTGATGGTTTAATGCTGCATCCATTCCCGTCTTACATCCAGCAGTGTAGTTTTGAAAGTTTGGTTAATGCAGATGTGATCAATATCAATCCAGCGATCTCTACGCGGTCCATGCGGATGCTCTAGTGCGAGAAACATTGCCCTCAATTACCATACTGTTTGATGCGCAATAGCTCCGAACATTTTTCACTTGACCCGCTCCATGTCTTCATATGAATAGTTCATATCCTAGGTTTTTTGTTCATATATGTGCATTAAAATCCCCCATCAGAATTGTAATATCTATTGTTTTCTATTAATCCAGGTCCTCCTGCAGTGTGTTTCCATGCTTCTCGTTATCCTGTGTATCATTCGTGGGGGTTTAGTGCTAAATCAAGTTCATGCTGATGTCCATCATTTTAGTTTTGAAACTTTCAGAGATAATGTTGTGGCTAATAGCCTTATGTTTATTGTTATCTACCGTGCGAACAATTACCAATCTTCGTTTTGCATAGTACATCGACGGGTTGGTGGGTTCAGAAGCAGAACTCCAGGAATGGGTCAGAAGGCTCGATTAAACAGGTCTTGACTACAGAATTGGGATAAACGCTGGAAAGACAAAATTAATGACCAACAACGCAGAGGGCTTCAACAGCAGGATAAAAGCTAATGATAAGGAACTCGAAGTTGTCGACCTTTGTAAATATCTGGATTCGATTACTAATGATGAAGTATCAAAAAATGAGGTGTTGGCCAGAATAGCACAGACAAAAGCGCGCTTGCACTGCTTAACAAAATCTAGCACGATAAACAGTTAGCACTATGCACGAAAATGAGATTAATGCGTACATTGGTTCTGTCAATATTCCTCTAGGCTTGTGAGACATGAACAATTACAGCTGACCTGCAGCGGAGAATACAAGCCTTGGAGATAAGATGTTTTCGAAGACTTATAAACGTCACGTACAACAATCGAGTTACAAATGAGGAAATACGAGAAAGAATTAAAACAGCAATAAGGGATATTCATGACCTCTTTGCAACTGTCAAAAGAAGGAAACTCACTTGTTACTGTCACATATCGAGATCAAATGGTCTTGCAAATACAAAACCAGCACGGACAAGTGTAAGGCAGACAGCGAAGAGGTCATCCCAAAACGAAATGGGAGCAACATTAAAGAATGGACCAATCTCCGACCAGAAGAGGCACAGGCAGCGACCGATGACAGAGAAGAATGGCGTGAGTTGTGAGGATGTCTTCGTGTGTGCCCCAACGACCTCACTGGTTACGGGAGGACCTGACCTGATTCTCACAACGATCACCAGGTTATTCAGTTGGCAAAGCTATTAACGACAACGTGTGTCTTGTAACTTTGCTTCACGTACTTCATCCCATTCTGACTGGAATACGTACTTTGCCCCCTGTGTGTCTCAGGCACACCGGATTAAGCTTAGTGAGTTTGTCACTTTGTGGGTAACTTTCACTTTCAAACTCTGACAACACGTATTGAAAGTCCAGAACATTATTTGAACCAAATAATGTATGTTATGTCTACTTTTAATTTATTTTATAACTAGCCGTATTGCTCACTTTATTTTTTTTCTGAAAATCACTTTATTCCGATGTGGTAGTCCATAGATTTTTAGACAGAGGACTACAAGCCGCTTTGCCACTAATTTTGCCAATTTGTTGGCCTCGTTTGTTCATTTCACCACCAACATATAAACAATATATGCATTACTGAGGATTCGATAAGCTGCTGTCCTTGTCAGCAGGCAGACATCGAAACCATTCGGTCATACTAAATAGCCATGACAAAAACGTTGTTTTAAGATAGATAAAGGGGAGCCAGTGGATGTTATTTATCTAGACTTTGCAAAGGCCTTTGATAGAGTACCTGATCAAAGATTATTTCGAAAGTTAAAATCACATGGAATAGGTGGGGAAGTTGCCAAATGGATTGAAAATTGGTTAACGGGAAGAAGGCAGAGGGTGGGCATAAATAAGGAGTACTCTGAGTGGAGTGAAGTGAAAAGTGGTGTGCCACAGGGCTGGGTTTTGGGACCAATTTTGTTCTTGATATATATAAATGATTTGGACATTGAAATGAGATCTATGATTGCAAAATTTGCTGATGACACAAAACTATGCAGTAGTGTCTCATCTAAAGCGGAAGTGGATATATTGATGTCGGATTTAGATAAAATTCGAGAATGGTCTGTAAGCTGGCAAATGGAGTTTAATGTAGATAAATGTACAGTCATCCACATGGGTAGATCCAATATGGAACATAATTACAGAATGGGAGAAAACAATATTAGAAAGATAGAAAAGGAAAGGGACCTAGGGGTTATAATAGTTCATACAGGAAAGGTGAGTGAGCAAGTTAAGGTAGCAGTGAAAAAGGCAAATGCAATGTTAGGTATGATAAAAAGAAATATTAAACATAGGAGCAAGGAAGTGATCGTCAAACTGTATAAAGCTTTAGTTAGACCTAGATTGGAGTACTGTGTACAGGTGTGGAGTCCTTATCATAGAGGGGACATAAACATGCTAGAAAGAATACAGAAAAGAGCGACAAAGATGATAGTGGGATTCCAGAATTACAGTTATGAGGAACGGCTCAGAAAAACTGGCCTACAGTGTCTCGAAGAGAGAAGAATTCGTGGTGACTTAATACAGGTTTATAAGATGATCAGAGGAATCGATAAATTAGACTATAACAAGTTTTTTTTAAATACAGCCACCTACAATAACACGAGGGCATAGCTACAAGCTGACTAAAGAGAGGTCCAGGTTAGATATTAGGAAATATTTTTTTAGTCAGAGAGTGGTGTCTGCTTGGAATGCATTGCCAGGGGAGGTAGTGGAGGCAGGGACAGTTAATGCATTTAAAAATAAACTGGATGCGCATAGCTTTTAGAGCAAGGTGATGTAAATGTAACTGGTTGTATACAGACTCTGCAGGGTCTTCTAAACCAGTATAAAGACGTTGAGTTAAGTTAAGTCTATTATATGTACAGCGAAAGCAAATATATCGCTGTGAGCCTCTTTATTGTGGAAGTTACTTTAATACAGTGGTCTTGAACCTAACCGGCAATATCTCAGAGCTGTGCACGTTTATATATAAATGTATGTGTATGTGTGTGTGTAAGTATGTATGTTTTGGTATGTGTGATGGTGAAATGATATGAATATATATATATATATATATATATGTATAACACTTGATACAACTGATATACTAATTATGCGTTTATTAACAAGACGAATTATGATATGAAAATAGACCAACCTTGGGGATATATCAGATCCTTGCTGCATAAGCGCACCTAAAGAGAACCATAGTGTGTTTGAAATAGAGAAGGTGGTTGTAGCTGTTCTCTCATTAGAATCCTCTGTAACGTTCCACTCGTAGGGGCTGAAATATTACACATATAAAGCTGAAAATTGAAACATATTTCACTAGACAAACAACATCAGAACTATCTGGACATGCAAAACACGAATTTAAACTTTAAAATAAAAAATCAGCTCACATATTAATGTTCGGTGGTGGTGGTGGTGCGGGGGTTGAGAAGAGAGAAGAGATGGTGTGGGTAGAAAGAGTAGTTCCGTAGACGGGTCGCTTCGGGATTGTGAAACGGACCAATTCCCCAGGCGATACAGACTCCGAATAATACTTAACTTGTAATTTCTTTTATGTTTGCGTTCCCCTTATTTCTCTATGCCCCAAGGCGATGTGCGTTGTACTATGTTTTTATTTTTGCCTGTGCATCCAACTTCTGCGTTCATTTTATGTAAGGGTCTGTTTCCTCCTGCATTTTCTAAGGGTTTGCTTCATCAGGATAATGGCAGGTACTGTGAATGTGGAGCACCTTCGCCTAACCACTAGGCCACACTATCCCCTTGAACGTGTATGAAAATCAAATATCGAATATAGCACTTAAGAAGGAAATAACAAATCCAGTCGACGTCAACAGAATTACCTGTGATAATTTGGATGATCTAGTTAGAGATCTGGAATTTTCAACAAAACAAAAGCTGTTGGTGTCCAGAATGCAGAAAAGTAATCCTTTAGAAGTGAATGCTTTGTGTTTTACCTCATTCTTCCCATTTATCTCATCAACAATAGTACACGTTTTCTTTCTGGCTTTCCGCCACTCCTTCTTGCCACCTCCTTTTTTTCTACATGCTTGTTCAACTACTTGATTCCACTAGAGTGGTTGGACAAAGGGTGCTTTAGTGGTCCTGCGGCCGAGCAATTTGTTTAACACATTGTGTTTAGATGTGTATCTGAACACCTGTTTGGTGTTCCTTTGTCTGGTGTGTTTTCTTATCGGTAGAAATACGACGCATGGCAGGTGGTCGCTCTCATGTGCCTTTCATAGGCTCCAGTGTATCGATGGAGCAGCATCATTAGATATCAGTACCAGGTCTATAACAGCATCCGTATCTACAGGCCGAGATGCTAGTCTTGTTGAACGTCCGTAGTTCACGACAGTAAGGTTTGTGTAAATGAATGCCTAGCGACCTCTTGCCTATTTTCAGTAGCATCTCCTTACTTTTTTGATCTAGCGTTAAAGTCACCAGCAGTGAGGCACTTTTTACCGGGCGAATCTAGAACGTTCTAAATATACTTTCACTTTACGCAATCAAAGAAATTATATATGTGTGCGTATAAGTTGTAGAAATTCCATTCGTGGTGTTTGATTGTCACTACAATCTCTTGTAGCTTGACATTCTCAAATTTACATGTGCTGGTATCTAACAATATGTTGGAGAGTTCTTGCTTCACATGAATTGCCAGTCCCAGCTCTTCAAGCCTGCATGAATTATTGTAGCACCTATATTCTAAACTTGATGGTAACATTGTCATTCAAGGTCGTCTCCTAGATCATGAAGATGTCGAAGTAGTGTCCCAACCGTTGGACGATGAATTCGCATTGTGTAGTCCTGCTGCAATTCCAGTAACAATTACACATGCTGTTAAATAAAAGTGTATCTGATTTGGAGTTAGTGTATTATTAAAGAAAGAACTAGAAAAATACATATTTGGACACATAACGATCGAATAATGCTATTGAAAATCAGAGCCAGACCATTATATGTCCATTCTACAAACTTATGCACCAACCTCATATTACAGCGAAGAACATTTAGAGGAACATTTCATGAAATAGTGCAGCAGTTACTTAACACAGTGGCTTCAACAGATATACTAATTGTTATGGGCGACATGAATACTAAGAAATGAAAAGGGGAATATACAAACATTGTGAGAAAATATGGAATTGGAACATAGAATTTTAACGAGGACTGAAACAAAATCTCTGAGGAAAACAAACATAGTATTTGTAACCCTTTTTTTATTGGGAAAAATAAATGAAAAAAATGTTAAAGTTGATTTAAGTTTAATAAAAATTATAAAATGCATATGGTCAGATACCGCACCGAGATGAGAACACTAACAAAAACCTAAGTTACGGCCAATAAGACTTCATCAAAGACAACAAATAATAATAATGATGAGCTAGCAAATCAACATATAAGGAAAAAATGGTCTACTTATCTGATATAGTGTCTGTCATCGCTATTGGTTGGGTCGGAAGCTCGACTGTAAATCCATTTTAACCCTTTTTTACCACCATATTAGAAAGAAGGCTTAAAACACCACTGCGTACTCATCGCTAGATAAAGAGATACATATAATGTGCAGGGTTGCCAAATAACAGTACTTGGAAGAAAAATGCAAGATCATAGAAGACATAAGACTAAAACAAATATGGAAATAAACAGAACAACAAACATGACACAGGTGACCCAGAATGGGGGATGCATCCGAGATAAAAATAGTGCTATTTTGATAGATGAGAATGACATGTCAAATAGATGGGCAGAATATACAAAGGAACTTTATGAGGACAGTCACGGAGCCAAACCATCAATTTGTAATAATGAAGGACCCAGCATCCTCAGATCAGAAGTGGAAAATGTGATAACAATTCTGAGAAATAAGAAAGTAACAAGCCAGGACTCCATTAACATAGAAATGAGTGAGGCCTTCAAGGACTTTTTTTATGTGTGTGTGTCTGTATATATATATATATATCACTGACATATACAACACTGGAGGCATACCAACGGACCTGACAACATCAACTTTTATAACACTCCCAAAACAAATCTCAAGCAACATAATTTTCTGACTTTAGAAATCTAAATAGCCACACAATTAAACAATTAAAATACTACTCAAGATCACACAAGAGAGAATAAAAGAGGTAACATAGAAAGGGAAGTTTCAGAAGAACAATTGGGTTTTCGAAAGTTTAATGGAAAAAAGGAAGTAATTTTCTGTTTGCGAACTCTGATAGGGAAATATATAGAAATACATAATGACATATATATATTTGCTTCATAGACTACCAGAAGGCTTTTGACAGAGTTCAACATGGGAAATGAATCCAAGAAATATGTATAAATGACAAGAACAAAACATAACAATCATTCAGTAATCTGTAATGGGATAACACTGATACAGTAAAATCTGGAAAGTTATGCTCTCCAAGTATAGGTGTAAAAAGAGGAGCGAGACAGGGATGTATATTATTTCTTTGTCTTTTTCATATCTACACAGAACAAATATTCAAACAGGGAGAGGGTATGCCAGGGCTTGTCATTGGAGGAGTGGCAATGAATAACCTTAGATATGCGGATGATACAGTTTTGATGGCAAAAAGTGAGCAAGAATTACAGGAACTTGTGACAACAATATACACAATAAGTCAAGAGTTTGGATTAGACATAAACATAAAGAAAACAAGACTGATAATTTGGAAAAGTAACAAAAACCATGTATGCAGATACAAATAAATGATCAACTACTGGAACAGGTACAGAGTTTATTCTATCTAGGTTATATAATCACTGAAGAGAGCAGCTGTGAAAAATATATCCAAAAGAGAATAGGTATGGCAAAGATGGTAATTAGCAACATGCGACACATACTGACATTCAAACAGATAAATCAGAATTTGAAAATGAGAATTGTCAGGTGTTATGTATACTCGTCAATACTTTATGGCGCAAAGACGTGGAAAATGAATAACAAGAGGGATAAAAGTATTGAAGACTTTGAAATGTGGATCAATAGAAGATTGGCTCGCATATCTTGTTATGAAGAAAACACATGTGAAGGTATTTAAAATGTTGGGAATGAAAGAGTATTAACTGCAGAAATCAGCGTTAGATGATTATGATATTTTGTTCATTTAACAAGACATAAGTCCTTGACGAAGACCATACAGGAGGGTAGGGTAGAAGTTCAATAGACAGAAACCATTCCAAGTCAGTATATAGCATCAGGAGATGGACTGGAAAAAGCCTCTCAGATTGCACCAATATGGCAAGAGATATAGTAAACTGGAGATCTATTGTAACCGACCTACGATGCGGAGAGACACTTGAACTGAACTGAACTTCCTGACTTCCTTAAACGTTTGCTTTTATCAGCTATTTTCTTTCTTTCTCTCTGCACTTGTCTCACTTTCTTCTCCTTTGAGTCATTTGCCGGAGACATCGACGTTAGAGCACGATCTCCGCTGCTTCCGTGATGATTCTGATATGTGGTTTACCTTCAGAGTTTTCCTTCTTATAGATGAGTTGCCTGCAGGGCTAACGAGTCTCCTCTACTTGGTTTGTGGTCGGTTGTATCCGCTATTTTCATTATGTCGTCACAAATAGTGGATACAAGTAACAATTAAAATGTTCCCAGTACATGTAATTAATATATCATTGCTATCGATAAGCATCTAATCCTGCATTTGGATCATTTCCCTGTTCTTCACGCTGTTGAAAGCCTTTGTACAATCTATGCTGCACAGATACGAGTATACAAATGTGTTCATCTCTAAAACTCTCTCAATTATTGTACTTTACATATATATATATATATATATATATATATAATATATATATATATATATATATATATATGTATATGTATATATATATATATATATATATATATATATATATATATATATATATATATATATATATATATATATATATGGACAACAGCAGCAAAGGCGAACTTTGAATAAATTAGCAAACTCCAAAACCAAGCCAAGAGAGTTATAACAGGAGGCATGAAGTCAAAGCCAATTGTAAAACTTGAAAAGATTACAAATCTGCAATCCATAACCGACAGAAGAGACTGCAGAGCCCAGCAGCAAGCAGAGAAACTCAGAAGACTGACAGACCATCCAATGCATAAGTGACTAAATAATTTTGGAAATGGGAAACTAAAGCGGAGAAACTTTGCAGAAATAGCCAAAGCAAAGATGAACGAAGACCCTATGAACGCATTAACAACACCAAAGCCCATCCCTACTGTATGCAAACCTACCTAGAGGCAACATATATTTCCAGAGGTGGTAGAAAATATACCAGGTATTGGAAACAAGAACAGCCAGACTGAAAAAGAAAGAAGAGACATAACCATGAGGTACATAACGAAAAACTACCCAAGCATGGACTGGACCCATGCATACACCGACGGTTCTGTAACAAACATAACACAGCAAGGAGGGGCAAGGGTATTCCTGAGCCTACCAAATGGTAGAAAAATAACGCTGTCAGTAGCGACTGAAAAATACTCAAGCAATTTCAGAGCGCACGCAGAGGCACTGAGGGCTGCAGTAGAAGAAATGGTGACATGCAAAAGAAATGAAAGCCATATAGTCCTGTTTACAGATGCCCTGGCCGTAGTCACAGCACTAAAAAGCCAGAAAAATACTGAAGAGCAGTACTCTGTCAACTATGCCAGCAGTCTGCACCAAAAATAGTAGAACATCCAAGGCAACGAGGAGGCAGACAGACTGGCAAAAGAAGGTGCAAGACTACAACAACCAGATCCTAGTGTGACATACGAAGAGTCAAAAAGGCTTATTAGAGCTAGATACATGACCAAATGGGAAACAGAACATACTGACTACACAAAAAACGATACCTATTACAAGTTGAACAGAAGAGAGCAGGTCGTAGTCTTCAGACTTCGCACAGGCCACAATAGACTGGGGTGCCACCTATTCAACAAATTGAAGATAGGTGACAATGCACGTGCGGTACCGGAAAAATAACCGCTGAACATTTGCTGCAAAACTGCCCGACATACGACGATCAGAGAAAGCAGATGTGGCCATCACCAGTGGCAACACTAGACAAGTTCTATGGCAGTGTCGACAGCCTCAGGATGACCGCTGCTTTTTTCGAAAAAATAAAGGTTGACGTCTGACAGCGTACGAAGAAGAGGAAGAAGATATATATATATATATATATATATATATATATATATATATATGTATGTATGGGGCCGTTCAAGTCAAACCAAACTTTTTTTTTGCAATGAAAATTAATATTTTGTTTTTAAGTAGCAAATATATCATTTATTTTTCCATGTAAACTCCTACAACATTTAAGCACTTATCTATGCGTTTAAGTAATGCTTGAAAAGCTTCAGCGTAGAAAGATCCGTTAGTATCTCTGAACCAATCCAGGAGAGCCTGTTTCACTTAGTTATCAGTACTTAAATGCTGACCTCCCGTATTTTTTTTTAGGGGTTCAAACAGGTGGACATCGTTTGGAGCGAGGTCTGGGCTGAAAAGTGGATGTGACAATATCTCCCAGTTGAGTTGCTGCAGATGGCACATAGTGCGATGAGCCGTATGAGGCTGAGCGTTATTTTGCAGGAGCAAGACGCCCATTGTAATCAAATCATGCCGTTTTTATCCGCAGACGGTTATGCACATCACTCAAAATACATAAGTACTGTTCACTGTTGATTGAGACACCACGGGATAGAAGATTAACATTTGCAATCTGCATATTTACATGAAATACTATGGTGGGTTGTACGGTCTTCTCTAAAACGTTTACACCATTCAAATGTCTTTCTGCGTCACTATTCAAATGGCTTCATATCATCTTTTTTTAGCCAACATGAAGATTAAACTTAAAAGGCATACACCAATATATAACCACAGACAACAGCTCAATTCTGGTAGAAAAAAAACATGCAATATCCATTTAAAGTCACAATATGAAGTATGTATCACCTTTACAACATTTAGAAGATATAGAGGATACCAAAAATCACTGATAATATCTAAAAATAAATTGAACAAGATGTATGAAAAAGTTATGATTAAAAGAGAACGCCAAAAGAAAGTATTAATAACAAAATAAGATATGCCAATGATAATGACAAGAAAAAAAAGCAAATCAAACAAAAGGCAGACTTAAAAATAAGCAAAATAACAAATACCATGGCCAAGGCTCAGGAAATATACCCTGAAATCAAGATAGAAGTAAAAAAAATAGCACCACAAGAGACAGTATCAAAAATGTTGACGAGTTGGCATGAGCGGCAAATGAAAAAAAAAAAGAAAAAGACAACGAAACTAGCAGGGCAATATATGCAGCATGTTACACATTATAGAAGAACAATGTTATTATCAGTGTCTGGGCAAATATTAAACATCATCATATTAGATAATCTGATGGCATGGCTGCATCCGCAACGTGGAGGTCTCTGTTAAAACAGGCATCCACGCAATCTCAGAAACACTTGACCGCCGCCGAGTTTCTTTGTTCGGTCATGTTATACGGCTGGACCAGGAAACCCCTGCCCACAAGATACTACACAAGTCGTTCCTCGGCGCCAAGTCTTTCCCCGACATACTGGAGGCGAAGAAGAGGCCGTACCCGAACAGTATGGCTCCAGCAAGTAGCAACCTCCTCCTCCGCCATGGATAAGGCTGACCGACGCAACGGGCCTCAGACGCCTAAGTGTACATTATTATTATAACACTAGAGATTAAAAGATGCCAGAGACAAACAGCTGAAAGATGAAGATGTATAGTGTTGACAACATATATGCAGTGCACACAACATAGATGATAATGATTATCGTCCTCCACGTATGTGACATCTCATCCATTTGGAATATGTTTTGTTAATCGATGAGTTTAAAGGTGACTGAGAAGCCTGTTGTGGGTTTGGAAATACATTGTACATTGGGAAGGAAATGTGCGGCTGGTGCTTAGGCTTCATTTCACGATATTTTGTAGCCTGATGATGTTCAGCTGTTTTTATTGATGCATCGCCTGACGCTGCATCTTCACAAAGAGATGTGCACCAGACTTGTTCGTTTTTGTGCAGCAGCTGTCCAAGTGTTAGGTATTATGCCGAAAACTTTTAGTGAATCCTTAAGCGTGCCTTTGAAGCGCATCTTTTGGCCAATAAAGAGAGCGTGTAACATTCTGCATCTCACCATAAAATAGTACTTCTTGACAGTCAATTTGCCTGACATGCAGAATACATTACGTGGCCATGGGATCTGTGGCAACATCAGAATAGTACTAATACTAGGGATACCAACTCTTTTTTTTAACGGCAGCATCTCGGACTATTGTTATTTGATCTCTAGTACCCTTCTAAAGCAGACTGTGTGGACATTTTGACGTGGTGCCTGTACAGTCTTTGTATCACAAGAATACATAAGCACAGGAAGCACACCCCTACTCTGTAAATGTTCAGTTTGGTCTGTAGAATAATGCCACTTCGATGTCAAACAGTTATTTATAATCTGCCAACAACAAAAAGAAACTGCTGTTTTTAGAGATCACATCGTTCACCTCATCCTGGACGTTCTCGGAAAGTGTGCTACCAAGGAAGGTGAATTTGTTCGCAAGTTTCCTTTCCTCAGCATTGAACTTGACAATTGGCTCTGTATAACTGTCAGAACATGGTTGAAGCAAGCTTTCTGTTTTCTCTGTGTTGATTATAAAACCAAAGTTGCAACAAGCTTTGAGGAATATATCCACTTTATTATGCAGATCAGCCTCTTAGCCACCAATGACAGCACAGTCGTCAGCAAACAAGATCTCTAAAGAATTGTGATTTGACCTTGGCTTTTGCTTGAAGCCTCCCAAGGTTACATAATTCCCCTTAAATTCTATATCTGATGTCGATTTATATGTCCTCATCTCTGAAACAGCGCAGGTGCAAGCATACACACGCACACACGCCTGTTTACATCCATTTGTGATGGGAAATGACTCCTATAGCTCACTATTTTCTGGAACTCGTGGGTGCATTTTATCATGCAGTTGTCTCACTATTAAAAAAAGTAAAAGTAAATATTCCAATTCAGGCCATAATCGCCTGTCCGGGAAACCAGTGCATTAATCATTGTGCTACCAAGGCCCCCGTATTTGGGCAGCCGTATTTTGCCATGATCATCCAATGACTATCTCTACTAAGCATGTCGAACGCATTCGTCAGGTCAACACAGGCTTTGTACATGTTACAGTGCTATTCTTTCCATTTCTCATGCTGCTGTCTTGCAGCAAATATCATATCGAATGTTTGACATTCTTTTCGGAAACCACAATGACTTTCATGTAGAAGAACTTCGTCAAGCTAAGCCGTGAGTTGATTAGGAAAAATTCTAACATGTATCTATCATTTGAATCATTTGACAGAGATGCCTCGGTAGTTTTTTTCTGCTCGGTGATTACCTTTGCGTTTATACAAATATATAATTTTTGAATCAGTGAGATTTTTAGGGATGGTTTCGTTCTGCCATATTTTGAGAAAATCATATGAAGTTTCTCTGTTATAACTCTACCTTCATTTTTAAAAGTCTAAACATAAATTTAATTTCAGTCAGGATTCTTGCCGAAAGATTCGTCGCTTATTGAGTCTCGCTCATTAGTGGTAGAACATCCAGTGCTTCGTTTATAGGGTGGCGGTTTGAAGACTTCATCGTTAATGGCTGATCGCTGGTTTAGAATGCCATTAAAATATTCGACGCTTCGCTGGATAATTTTCCCTTTTTTCGCAGACTATTTTTCCATCAACATGAAAGAGGGACAATGTTCTTGATGATGTTGGACCATTGAACGATTTAAAAGTTGTTCATGACATAGTTGCCATGAAACCCGTAGATCGGATTTGCTTTATTAATCAACCAAGTGTTCTTCATCTGGCGTACCTTAGATTCGAAGATTATTCGCACGTTGTTTAAAGCGTACTTTTTTCGATGTAGATATTGGACTATTTTATCCAGGCATTGTGAAGACGGTGCTTGTCTGCCACCATCTCTTTTATCATATCTGAGTTACCATCAAACCAGACATTTTCACTTCTGCATGAGGAGACCCGATATCAGTTTTATAGATCCGCTCACTTAGGGCTGTCCAATTTGTTTTTACACTTTCACTGTCTAAAGCGATCAATTGTAGGCGGTCTTCTTGGTATCAGATAAAGACTATTTGACGTTCATGTTCTTTAACTTTGTCACATCTAATCTATTTTTCATTTTCTTGCCTTGTTATCGTCTGACTGATTGAATACAAATATTTAGTTTAGACACAATTAAAACACTCTAACATTCAGCACCCACACATCGACTTTGTCACTCGGACATCTTGCATGTTCTGTTCTTATTTCTTACAATATCAGAGTCGATTAGGTGCAACTGCCGCGAGCAAGAGTGCATCCAAGTCTTCTTTCGGATAGAACGTTGCGAAATTGTCTTTGTGACAATGAGGTGATGTTTTGCGCAAGTCTAGAGACAAAGACCATTGCTGTTAGAAGTACCTATGCCATATTTTCCATTGCCATATCTTTGTCTACTCTTGCATTAAAGTCGTCATCATCATGTAGCATGTCATTTAGTGGGTCCCGCTAACTTGACCAACAATTTATACTTTGATAGCAAAACCAACTTCTGCTTCTCGCCTTTCTTCAGTTCCTATTCTGCCCCAGCACAATGTGTAACCGTTATCTTTTTCGCGGGGCTGGTATTCACCTGCAAGTCGGGTTCACTCGCTTATATGTCTATGTTGATAGATGTACTGAGAATTATTGGTGAACAATGGGTGGAATGGAGCTCATCACCTAATACCGGTTTCATAGACTAAAAAATTAATATTTAGCCTAGACAGAGAACCACTGCAATTTTCTGAGATTGTGCCTAAAGTTCACTAACATAATTAAGATTCATATAACAAATTAAATGTGGAGTTCTGAATGAAGGATAATATTCTGAGCCCTCTGAGATAAGAACATGTGAGAGACAAGAATTTTTCTTAACACTTTCTGCTGATTATTTCAACTGGATAATAAAGATAACAACATCAACCACAAAAATGGAATTAAATGGAATTTGACAAAACGGTTTGATGATCTGAACTTTGCCCGCGATTCAAGTCGTATGTCTCATAATCGTAGTCACATGCAAAAAAAAATACGTATACTTTATACCAGCCCACATAAATTGGGTTTGACAATGCACAGAAACAAAATAAATATCAGAGCAATTGCAAAAAACGACAATCAGATTGTATTGTAAGACACTCTACTGCATGATGTGGAATCATTCTTAGATAGCGGTAGTAGTATTGAAAAGGTAACAGGCATAGAAAAGGTTATCAAAATAGGAAAACAAACGATGATAGTTGTTTTTAAGTTTGATAACTTACGAAAATCATAAGAAATGTGGTTCATCTCTAAAATAAAGGTATTCAATTCCAATATGAAAAACATTAAGGACACCAGTTGATGACATTACAAGCTAGTCTCTGTTATGGAAACACCAATGAAAGAGAAAAAGAGGTACTTCAAAATACATATCGAGAAAATATGAAGGAAATGGAAGTTGTGGACAGAGATATTGAACTTGGAAAGTAATTGTTGCACATATTCACTCCATATGGAGCTGAACAATTTTGAATAGATTAGTGGCATGGTATATTGGAACGATGTGAAATTTAAAAAATATATAATACCATTTATAGTGGTGAAGAATATTACTTTTAATCTAAAGGTAAAATATATCAAAGCAAACCTAAATCGTCCAACAAAATAGAGAACGAAGCTGACAGCCAGAAACCCGATGGCGATACAAAACCAAACTTTTTTATCCAATGGATCCATGAAAGAAAATACACCAGGTTTTGTCTTGTCAGGCTTCTTAATCATTATAGAGATGCCAGTATTCATGAAAGGCTTGGAGAAATCAACTACTCTTTCCCTGTCTTGGGTAATCGTCAATGGTGCCACAGCAATATCCCGTTCCTATCGAAGAAGTACATGTATGTAAAACTTCCATCACCATAAAGAAAATCGAATTTAAAATTCACATTCAATCATGTAATTAGGTTTTTAATTCACATAGCTAATTATATCAAAACTTTATTTACAACTATTAATCTGTCAATCAATCATTTTAAAACTGCTACTTCTAAATATGGAGCATAGGTCTTTAACAACCATCCCCAAGTCTTCCTATCATGGGTCATTTGCGCCAGTTCAAACCATGTCTACCTTAACTTTTTCAATATCTGTGCCGTACTCGCTCTGCCATGAATGGGTAGGCATGTCTCTGTTTTTCTCGCTAATGGGCTTTCCGAACAAATACTGCTTTGTAACGATTTCAGCTGGTTTAGTCATGATCTGTTCCACTGGTATTTGTCAGTTTCCTAATACTGACCAATGTTAGTGATCTTCTTATACCATTTCAATATATCTATTATGCTCTGGCGCACATTTATGAATGTATGAACTTTTGTAATGATTTTTTGTATCTGTAAATCTTAAAGTTTCAGAGCCATTTCGACATAAAGTAAAGATAAAGGTGGATCCCAGGCAACCTCAAGACCCGCTTTCCCACTGCAACAGTTTCTGCATTCGCTCCTCCCCCCCCCCCCCCCCCCTTTGTTTATTTTGTATACTGTGGTTATCTAGCCTACCCTTCTGTCTGCTCCATCCACGATATGTCCCTCCTGATTCTTTTGCCCTTGGCATCTGCAATGTTCAAGTACAGTTGGTGTCTTTTGTCAGTCGCAGCTCATGTGTAGGCTTTGGTTTGGGCCAGTGACTAGCTGTGTGAGATTACGACCCATTTGTTCCCTATCGCCGTCGAAATTGTACGCCAGCTCTATGGTCATCGCTTTATAGTAAATAAACTACCAGGTTAATGCACACACAAAAACGGCTGTGGATACTACTCTTTTGACTGTACAAGGTTCCAACTTCCGTCATGTACGGTTAGATAAAGCCAATGGTGATTTTGGAATTTGTTTTAAAATTTAGGAAAGGATTTCGTATGTTTTTCGCCGGGATTTCTTTTAAGATTCACACATTATTAAGAATGGGAGAGTTGAGTTTCTGCAACGGATTTATTTTTCTGAGATAGCTCTATTTAGTTTGTTTATGTAGATACAATAATTACGTTTATAGTCGAAGTGAGAGACATACCCTTTGCGGTAAACATTAATACGTTTTTCGGCGAATTTTATTTTTTTTCATTTTGTTTATTTATAACCAAGGGACGGAGCTACCGGGTGAGTCTATATGTTTGCGCTATTTTTTTAACCACTATCGCCTTCCTCTTCTTGTATCTCAGAAACATACACACAATAACACCAACAAGTTCGTTATTAATATATGTCTCTAGACACAGACACACACAAACACAAAACATTTACAAAAAAGATTAGAGGTTTTCAAAATCAACAACCATGTCGTGACCTGGCGTGCTGAAAAATCAAGCAGCTACAAGAATCTGATGCAATTTTTAAATCTGGTAAGCTAAAGGTGGTATCCTTGGTGCACATACGGACCAGTTGCATTCCTTCATTGTGGGTGCGGTCCAACCGTTAACACTATGAGCTTGACAATGTGAGGATGCCCAGTCTATAATTTACAATGAACAAAGACAACTGATGGCATAAATATCAGCAGCTCTTCCTGTCTCGCAGCTGTCACTGTCTTTAATCCTGACAGACTTCTCATGTATCTCTGGATGATTTGATCAACGTGTATCTTATAAGATAGTCTACGATAAAAGGTTACTAGAAGATATCTCAACCTATCGCGCCTGCCAATGATACATCGATCAAGAGTTACGTTATGGAGGTCAGTCATTTCTATTCAGTTGTTCAAGTAGCACCACATTAAATCCACCTTTCCAGAATTTATCTGGGAGCTTGACTTCTTGCCCTACTGTTTAATTTGTCTGCAAACTCTCTTGAATATCCAAGACCATTTCATGCCTATTCATTTCACTCTTGTATGATACCTTCTACAAACGTCAACGTGCGTTCTTGGCATTTAGATCGAATGTTGGCCAGTATTATTGCGTAGACGTTGAACAGTACTGGTGAGAATGGGAGTGATGGAGTAATCCTTGACATATGCGATTAGATGACTATGTGCGACTATTCTGTCCACGATAGCCGCTGCAATCCAGCTCCCCAGCCATTTGTTGATGCGCATTTTCTTAAACAGTCTTTCAATGCACCATAGTCAACACAGCTATAAGCATCCTACAGATGAAGGGCAACAGCAACTGTTTCTTGCGTGACCCGAAAAGTATCCTACGAGTGGTCAAATGTCCCAGCCTTACCCTAGGTCTACCCAGATTGGAAGGCATGGTGTGCTCATTTTCTAGATGGGAAATTCCTTTTCTGGCAAATATTTCTTAGAGATTTGCAAGAGTCGCCCATCGTAGGTCATGATACGGAGATAATATGACGGTTTTTGACGTGATGGTGTAACTTGCGTTGTACTGTGGATAATGACGAGAACAATCTTTGGGAACAGCTTCATTCAATATGCTGTATTCGTAATCCTCAATGACCTTTTTAACGCGTGCTTTGTTCGGCGGTTTAATTTGACTATAATGTACTACGTTAGGACCAGCAACTGTGCTTTTACTGTTACTCAGAGCATGTTTCACTTTGACCCTAGTTATTACGTCAATATAAGATGCATCCGTGGTGGCCTTACCAAATCTAAATATTTAAAAAACAAAGAGTTAACTTTGCGGCTAGACTGCAGCGTTCGCGATTTCTGTTAACAGACATTCAACCCTGCGGTAAATTTCATGAAGACAGTTTCAGCTTTGTTGTATGTAATTTAGACACAATTATAATGAGCTGCCACCTGAAGAGAGATGGGCTCTTCATGTGTGTAGCGGCCTAAGATACACCGTTATTGTAAGGCGCTTGAAATGAATTTAATAAAATCATGTTCGACCTAATGAGGGCGTCGCCGAATCGTTTTAATGCCTGCCCGCTGACAAGGATGACAGCGTATCGAATACTAGGTAAGGATTTTATTGTTATTTTGTTGGGAACAAACATACCTAACACACGACATGGAGAATGTAGTGGCGAATCAGTCTTAATCAATCCTCGACTACCCCAGCAATGGGAATAATGTCGTACGACAGTATTTTTTTTTTCTTACAATTGAACTGACATTCGCCAACAAGAACACCCCTCTAGAGATTTCAAGTTTCAACGGAAGGAGGAACTTTTGAATAAAAATTGAAATAAGTGACATCTTTGTTTGCTAAGTATGTATAACTGTACAACGTTTCATTAAATGTCATTTACTAATAATAATTTTATCAAGAATGTGTACTGATTTCTCATGGTTTTACTTTCCCTGTATGTGTATGTGTGTATACACATTTGCACATGATATTTACAGCCATGGTTTCTGATACAACACGTGACTGTGTCACTGGCATACAAATCAGATACCGGACAGTATCACTCTGAAACACCTACAGTCCCCCATAAAGGTGAAAGCAGCAACATTCTTTGATCTCCTCTTTGCAGATCCCTGCGCAGTTAAAAGGTGCTCAGAAAAGTTTATGCAAGCAACCATGAACGAGTTTTCAACTGCGTGCACTAACTTTGGTCTTCCGGTCAATACCAAAAAAACGGAGGTAATGTTTCTCTATCTGCGCTCGGGGAGCCCTACCACGAACCAAACGTCACTGTACAGGAACATCGCCTAAAAGCAGTTTGTAGCTTTACCTACCTTGGTAGTACCATCACCAAGGAAATATTGACTCTGAGGTCCAAAACATTATTTCCAAGGCGAGCTCTAATTTCGTAAGACTACGAGAAAACGTTTGGGACCGGCAGGAAATCATTGTTGGCATCAATATAAGTGTTTCGCCTGCTGTTGTGCTAACCCCCCTTCTGTACGCATGTGGAACATGGACAGTCTATAGCAGGCATGTCAGGAAACTTAATCATTTCCAAGAAAACTGTCTCCACAGACTGCATAGGGTCGGTTGGCAGGATAGAGTGCCCAACTCTGTAGGCCTCACCAGGGCGAGACTCTCTGGTACCCGTACTCTGATACAGGGTATTGACAGGGTATGTTGTTAGCATATTCGCCTCCCTAAACAACTGTTGCACGGTGAGCTCAGGACAGGGGGAGCAAAAGAAACTATGCAAAGACACACTAAAAATGTCTTTGGATAGCTTTCCATTGGTGTTGCTGCATGGGAGTTGCTTTCTCAGAACCGCTCAGCGTGGCGCACTGCCAGCACACATGATGCTTGCACCGTTGAGCAGAGAACCGTTACGGGACAGTAGGAAAAGCTAGCTGCACGATAGTAAGAATGCAAGACTGCCCAATTACAGATGTTGTTCACATGTGCTCTGCCTTCTGTAGAGTTTGTCATGCACAGATCGGCTTGTGCAGTCATATGAAGTCATATCTTGATTAACATATCTGACGCTGTCGTCATCTACGCTTGCGATGGGCAACTAACTAACAATACACATATACATACAAACATGATGTTTGTCCATCATAGTGATGAAGACCACTATCTTTGTTCTGCCATGTGGACAGTCTTTTCTCTTGCTGAGTCCGCTGAAATGAGTGGCTTGCGCGGTGATTTGGATTAAAGTGAGGAAGAAACTGTGCCTTTTGTCAACCCAACTCTATACTCCTGAACTACCCTTGTCCAGTGGTAAAATATTTATCGAAATGGGATGCAGATTTTTCCTCAGGGTTTACTCCTGAAGTCTTTCTCGTAAACATGTATCCCGCAAGGCAACGGAGGGGAGATGACATTTAACGATGTGTGTCGTGCTTTTTCTATAATCACAAGAGGTCGTGGGGACATAACTCAGCGTGTGAGTTTGGCATCTTTCCCCCGGCTGTGTTCAGTCCATTATAGTCGTGTCTAAATTGTACACATCAAATTATTGACACTGTTTGCAGCTAGGGCGAAGCGCGCCAATCTCGTGAAGTTCAGCCGTGTGAACTAAAGCGTGAAATACGATACACGATTAAGCATAGTGCTATTCATATAGCCGATGTCCAGACTTAAGAAATCACAAAAACTAACGAATTAACCAATCCAAATGGAAAACAACAACACGTTTCCGTGAACACAAGTGTACGACTAGTCGACTAGTGTGAATTCTAGGCAAATCCGTGGTCTGGCGGCATCCAGAATTAACCAAAACAGAAGAGCAATGTAGGCCCCGCAGCCGGTTCCAGTGCCATCTTTGTTGCTCTGACATACATACAAATGAATTGCTCATCAATCGATGATGGCGACATCTTCATGCAGTTTTTGTCTTAGTGATTCAACTTGCGCTGTATTTGGATTGAAGGGAGAAACAGGTTGCATTGGTCATCAATCTCACTCTCTCATCCCAAACTACCTTGGACTAGTGGCAAGATATAAGATGACTGAAGGTCATTAAAGATGCAGTAACTCTGATCATACCGCTTTGAGATCAGGGATGGCTTGAAATCTGCGGGGTTCGAACCCACGCCGTTTCCGTTCCTCACTGTGAGAGGCGAGTGCCTTACCTCTCGACCACAGAGCATAAATACATACACACATTCATACATACAGACGGCCACACACACACAAACACACACACACACATATATATATATATATATATATATATATATATATATATATATATATATATATATATATATATATATATATATATATATGGTTTATCAATTCCTTTTTTGGCCAGACAATTTAAATACTTTGGTCACATCAAAAGACACAACGGTCTTGAAAGAACAGTGATGGCAAAAGAGACGGATAAAAAAAGAACACGATGGCACATAGATATCTAGAAATTCCTGGGTAAATGACTGTAGCGGAAGCTGGAGTTTGGCAAGGGAAAGAGTTACTTTTAGACAGACTCTGAAATGGGAGTGCCGTGCTACAAAGGATATGTTACATGATGATGAAGGTGTAAATATATATATTTGTCTTTATGTGTCCTACTGCCCCTGTCATACGGCAATGCAGAGAGACGTGATGCGTTGCGTTTTTGGGGAAGGCCTAGTGGGGGGCTTGTGGTGTCGTTAAGTGTAATTTCCTGAGAGTGTCAGAGACACCGACGTCTGCCCCTTGCTCGTAGACAGGAAACCTGCATATGTTTTGCTATTGCTGCAGACTGGTCATAATGCATTCTGAGTAAATGACCAAACCACTGAATGTGTTGTGCGATCTGCTTTAGTGTGACATTGCTAATTCGGTTATGGATTGTCTTTACAGATGTACTTCTCACATATCGCATCTCACAGCTCTGGATCATATTCGTATGTGTTATTAATAAAGATAAAGATTTACATTGGTAACACAATGAAGAAATAAATAATGTACATATAAGTCTCCTGTTAGTTGAAACAAGCACTATAGTGTGTTTTAAAATCGGCTAATTTGACAATGGATACTATTCGCCTTCTGAGTTATATGTGCAATATCTCAGCCCATTCTGCCGTCATCAGCAAACATACTACAGAAGTATTTGAACTTGATTGATATCAATGTCACTTATGTGGAAACTTATCTACACATTTTCACGTGATATCATGATAGTCTCTGTCTTGCCATTACAAGGGAAATAGAGAAAGTTCAGGTGGTGCTGTAGATCTATAATTTGGTAAAAAATGACCTGATCATCAGCAAACAACAGTTCATTTAGGGACTTCTCATAAGTATTTTGACAACTGTGCAATTGTGTCCATATAATTTATGAACAAACGTGGAGAAAGAACACATCCCTGGAAACTCAGCACTAGAAAAAATGTGTCATACCTGCATTTGTTTGTACTGTACCTTTCTTTGTTTACGTACAACGCACGAATGTCATCCAGAAGTTGACCCTCTACACCAGATTCCTCCATTAGCCTACATCGGTTTACACGGTAATATGTGTATATATGTATGTATGTATGTATGTGTTTGGGTGTGTGAGAGAGAGAAAGAGAGATAAACAGAGAACGAGGTACAGGATTTGAGAGAAATATAGTGTATATGAGTTTGTTGATTCAATTACGCTCTCTGAAAGTAAATGTTCTCATAATTTATTGTACCTCTTTATTTTTCTTACCTGATTTATCAGCTGCCCTATAATACCACTCCATGTTCCATCTGTTTCGTTCTTATCACCGTAGTCTTCTGCCAAGTACACTTGGTATTCAAAGTGCTCACTGCGAGCCAAGGCTTCAATAAGATCAATACAATATCCTTCCAAATCCAAGTTAGGGCCTATTGGAGGAACTCCATTTCGGTTTTCAATTCTCATAACAAATGGAGGTTCCTTAGAGATACAAGCGATATTTAACATAAATTGAAAGGATTAACGATTTAAAATACATTTGCCACACTATATTGAAATATAAACATTTTCTTGAGATGAACTAATAAATGTAAATAAAAACGTCAATTTTTAAAAGTAATTTTAAATTTTGCTCATGCATTATCTGGTTTGTCTAAGGTGGATAAATGCTCAAGTGTAATATTATCCTGAATTTAATAACAAAACACGTATTAAAAAGAGATACACACAATTACAGTAGCAACTCTTTGAGTGACATTTTGTGAGGTGACCTCTGTGGGGAAAGTCTTGAATGACTCCTCTGTCAAGTCTGATGACTGCCATGTGTTTGTCTGTAAAATCAAATATAGCAATCAAATTCACTCATGCTTTAGATAAAGAACAATAACAAAAGATCAACCTATAATATCAACGTATCAAGTTCTACAAAAGTAACCTTACACTAGCTTCATGTCGCCTTTCATCTCGCTTCCATACATTAGAGTGCCAAGAAAACAGGTCTGATAGACCCAGACCTTGATGTAGTGAAACAGAGCAGTGGTTTCCCAGACTCTCTCGGTCAGGCGGGCCATTCCGGCATTTGTTCTGCACAGCCTATTGTATATCTCCTTCTCGAGCGAGAGAAAGAGAGAGAGAGAGAGAGAGAGAGAGAGTTGCTGATGACAAACCCCATATAAGAAGAGAGAAAATCATATCCATTGTAGATCTACATAATCCAAAGAGACACTCGGATTCTGGGTACTAGCTGTCCGCGAGAATTATCAACGTTTTTAGTAGCATGCGGGCGTAAGCTTTGCCTACAACACTCAGGAGCTATCGACTCACGCATCGGGCCCAATGCCATCTTCATGTCTTTATACATGCCCTGGATATTTCTCGTCTCTGCATTTAGCTGAATTTCTTCACACAGTTTCTGCCAGTACTGACTTGCGCATTGTCTAGCGGTTCATTGATTAATGCTTCGGGACCTCTGAAGGCAACACGCGTCCTCTCATTTTTGGGCATTTTGTAATAATTGATGAAGGCTTCTCGCTTGGCCTCAATTACTCGATCCATTCTTGTGAGATTTACATTGAACTAGTCGTGATTGGCTAGTTCCCTGAGGCCAAACATAGCTAATGCTGTATTATAGAAGACACCTTTCATAACGTTTCTATATGCTGTAGCGTCACACTCAGATGCTCCCTGAAGAGCAAGATTCAGGTCAGACACAAACCTCTCCACCTTCAAAAGAATCACCATCTGCTAAGGGTTGATGCGGGGGTGCCCCATCTGTTTGGAGCGGAATATTTTGCGAAGCTGCAAGCGTACCGTGCTGCATACAAGAGCGTGGTCAGAGTCGCAGTCTGCTCTGTGATAGCATCTAGTGGAGAGAACCATGTTTAGAGGTGAACGTCTGGTGACAATCAAGTCGATCTGATATCATGGATGTGACATTGGATGTTTCCAGGATACCTTATGTTGCAGCCTGCCCTTGAAGAAAGTATTTGTGAAACATAGGCCTTGTTGAGAGCACAGCTCCAGCAACCTCTGACCATTGTCACTTATCCTGCCAATACCATGATGTCCAAAGCAGGTGGGAAATGCTGTGTGATCACTACCTACTCCAGAATTAAAGTCGCCGAGAAGTATGAGTGCTTCTTACCTGGGGCTGTTCTTGATCGTTTCCTCCAGCTGACCATAGAATTGATCCTTCACTTCCTCCGGAGATGTCAGGGTTGGGGCATAACCGCTAAGGATATTAACAAGATCTGTACCGATTGGCCAGTAATCTGACAGAGCCCTCCGAAGGAGGATCGACTGAGTAAGTGACCGTTAATTACAGAAAATTGGTTATGTGGTTACGGAGCTGCGTAGATGGTGCCTGACAAACTGCGGGTCTCCATTGCTCTAATTTACGCTTCCACAACACCAGTCCCAAAAATAGGCGATCGTATATTTCAGGGGCTATTATCAGATGTTGGAATTGACCTGGCAAGTCACTAGCGGATATTCACGTGATATAAAATATGAAACAAAGGAGGTCACACCTCCTCATGGCGTCTATGACATAAGTGGACATGATATATAGGAGATTCGGTTGCAAAGTGGTGTGAAAAAGCCGTCGGCCTCGTGATCATGTGGTGTAGGTTCGACTCTGGACTCCGCCGTCTTTTTCACAGATGCTTGATGCGGAGTCTCCTGCATCTCGTAGTCGCCCCCTATTCGTCTTGTCTTTGACTTACCACTGGGGTCGGACGGTTCGAGACGAGTGAGGATAAAAAGTAGCGCAGTTAATCCTTACTAAAACTAGCACTAGCAAAATTAATTATGCCATCATCGTCTACGATGGACGGCGGCATTTGCCCTCTCTCTCTCTCTCTCTCTATATATATATATATATATATATATATATATATTAATAATTACGGAACAGGCTTCATAAATTCTATAAGATTAGATGTTCATTAAGAAAATGATCTCGTGTCATGGATTAGTTGCCGATCGAAAGCGATAATGATGATAGTATCAGACGGTTTTCCTTTGATAACTTCCGCCGTATTTGAAGTACAGCGAGGAAGTAACTGCGGTAGTAATCAACCTCACTTTCTAGTTCCCATCTTCCTTGGTCCAGTAGTAAGACATTAGTCAAGACGACTGGAAGTAACACAGGATGCAGGCACTCTGTTATCACCACCTTTGAGATCAGGGATCATTTGAAAACTTGTGGCATTCGATTGCCCACTGTTTCTGTTCATCGCTTTCAGAGGCGAGTGCCCTTCTCGACCACAGTGACCCCAGAAGAGTATATAGACAACCACTGTCTCATTCCTATCGTGTAGTTTCGCCACAAAGTGACTAGCGGACGACTCAATATTCATGCTGCTTGAAGTCTCCCCCACGGCAGTCATGCTTGTGCTGGAGGGGTCTGGTCTGATAGATTTGGGGTTGTCATTTGCCCTCTTATTTACTGATCAGAGGGCCAGTACTGATTAGCATCTTTAGTCTTCCTAGTTCTGCCCGGTTTCAACCTCACTCTGTCTGCCTCAAACCTCTGTTGCTTACTTTAGTCTTCCTAGTTCCGCCCGACTTCAACCTCACTCTGTCTGCCTCAAACCTCTGTTGCTTACTTTAGTCTTCCTAGTCCGCCCGGCTTCAACCTCACTCTGTCTGCCTCAAACCTCTGCTGCTTACTTATAAATAGGCCGACCATGGAGAAGTGCGCTAATGAGGAGACTGGAACGTGGTCTTAATATATTTTCTGCATGATATCTCCACGAGAACGGACTGTGTACAGATGTGTTTAATGATATGAAAACAAGGCCATGAAATACTCATGTATGCTCATTCTCTTTTAGCATATCACTTAGGGTATAGATGCTGCATGTTTGGATAGTTTTCTTGTTGCACACACGCCTGATCCATCACTGCATGCCTTGCTGGTTCTAGTTGTATCAACTAATATGAGTCATTGATGTGTTTTCAACCATCGTCACTTACATTCTCGCTATATGCGCTTTTGCTTTGACAACAATTATTCCTGAAAACGGTTATGGACTTCGACGACCGCTATTTAATCATGATTTAGTCATTTTATTTCATTTCATCTGAAACATGGACTGGTAATCTTATTTAACAGCTTCAACATTTGTTGCGTTTTTAGTCAAACCAGAGCTGCAGCAAACCGCCTCACTACTATTGTCATGCAGGAAGTTGTTGCTATGGACACTCCACTCTGAGCGAAATTGCCTTTGTTTCTTATCTGTTATCTGACTGTTTCTTAATGCGTCTTATCGTTAAATCTTCACAATGCTGCATAAACCCATCAGTACTTGATGACCCTGTTCTCAGCTGCAGTTGCCACTGCGGGCTCTAACTTCGTCTCAATTATATATTTCATGAATTATGGTGGCCCAGATGGTAATAAGCTTTCCTTTCAGCGTATCGTGGATGTCTATCCCTCAGTCCTTTTCCGCCTCATGGGTACCAGACTGCCGTTCAGTTCAGTTCAAGTGCCATTTCCGAATTGAAGGTCAGCTGCAATGAATCTCCAGTGTCCTCTAACTCTTGCCGTAATGGTGCAATCTGAGAAGCTTTTTCTAGTACATCTTCATGTTATTCATCCACTTAAAACGTTGTCTGCTTGTTGAACGACTGCCTTCCACCCTACTCCCCAGTATTGTCTAACAAGGAGGTATGTCTTGTTATTTGACGAAGGTAACGTGACTGTCTAGCTCTGGTTACTAATCAATTCTGTTTCCACCCCCCCCCCCCCCCCAACTTTTTCAATATCTCCAAATGTGTTTCCTTTTCTAACTGCTCTAGACTTGCTCAAACGTTCGTCATATCTCCCGAATATGTGACCTGACAACCGATATTTTGTCTTGCTTGCCTGGCTCTAAGCTATCACTCGCAATTATAACTGTATTAGGTCCGAGTTGTGGAAATTATGCATGCGCTCGTTGCGGAGTGTAAGGTGGACCATGCATTTGTCAATAGAGATTTGAGAGAATCGCTGTTTGCCCTGCATTGCTTATGTACGTGTCCATTTTCAGGCTGCATTGTTCTTGTTTGTCCATTGTTTCCGAAGAGGACCAAATTGTCATCTATCAATCCTGAAGTGGGTTCGGAGGTGGCCAATCAAACCCCGAAAACATGTGTCACACTAAAAGCAGAGAAACATTGTCTGACTGTCAGACTTGTCTGAGATTTGTCTCTTGCCTTTCGTGCTGTTCGTCTCCGTGCAACTGCCTTGATTCGTATCTGTTCCCAATGCGCCATCCCAGCAGAGATCTTATTACTCCAGGAAGAACGATCAGCAGCAATGTTCTCCCAATTATCAGGGTCAATATCGCTGTTCTTCAGCGAGGCTTTTAGAGCGTATTTGTAAAGTCTTATTTGGTCACCGCCAGCTCGCTTGCTCTGGGTAGTGAGTGTCTTTACCGCATTACACATTGCATGAAGCATAGTTGAGTTGAAGAGAGAAACGTATATGGTCCGATCCTGACAAACTTTCAGGCATGTCTAGATGGACGAGAAGATTGCTCATTCCCAAAGTCGTCTTGTTAGCTCTGGCTCTAAATGATGCTACATGTCGAGGAGGCTTCCATGATATTCGACATCTTCCAAGTGTTCCTCATCGAAGATGCCTGGGTGATAGCCCAATAGGCGAAACAGTTTCGCCCGACTTTGGTCTTTGAGATATTTATTTCTGCACTAGGTTTCTTTCACTCTGTGGTGAGCATCTGTAGCAGGCGGTTGAGTTATGTGGCTGACTCTGTGAACATCACTATCATCATCACCATCATTTTCTTTCCACTTGTGTCGTTCGTTAGACGTCATGGAGATGTGTCGTTTTATGTCGTGTGCAAGCTTTTCCGACTATGCTGTTGTCATTTCGTGTTTCATCAGTGTCTCAGTGACACCATCTATCAATCTGAGTCATGGTCTGCCTCTTGATCTGCAACTCTGATGTCTGGTATTGGAGACGCATGCGGCTAGCAACATATGTCAGGTTAGTAACATGGGTCAGGTGTGCTAACCATTTTGTTCTGTACCTTTCAATGTATGGCATGCATTGTGTTACACGCACTTTCTGTCTGATTACTTAGTTTCGTACTCCGTCTACGCGTGTGACCCAGACAGCCTTTCCTAAACACCTCATTTCGCATACGATGGTGTTTCTTTCTTTTGCTCTGGTGAGAGTCAATGATTTCCAAGAGTCGTGACTGGCAGCTGACACGTCTGCCCAAGATATTTTGTCTTATTTCATCTTCTTCCAAAACACGAGTTAATTCAAGAGCCGTATTACAATTATAATGTGAGATAAGATACACTTATTTGATTAAGGTGCCGTGTTCTAGTTAGTAGAAACCTAACTCAATCGTCCCCAATTCTCGACAACGCGTGAGCACGTTAGCAGCTGATTCCAAATTCGCTGACACTAACCCTCGGAAAGACGATTAGGTAAAGGAGAGATGGGAAACGGAAAAGTATGGAGCCAAGCGAAACCACCAAAGCGATAACAGTGAACTCAAGAATAGAGCAAGCATTTTCATATTTGTCCTGATCTGATCAAGCACAGCCCGCTAAGCAAAAAAGGGATATTCAGGTTACCAGGACACCAAATGTTTTGAGTGCTGTGGACCGCACAAAACACGCCAGCGCAATTGAGCAGCCGTGATCATCCACTGAACAAAATATCCATTCGTCCTGACGTGTCTTGAACTGATTACAGTTGAACTCGGATTCAAGAGAGTGACTTCGACGAACTGCGCAACCCTGCCTCACTTAAATAATATTCACAACCAGTTTCCTGTTCCTTGGAGTAGAATCTGTTCACTGAGTTTTTGGTTTCCTTTTCCTTTTGGCGTTGTTTCTTCACTTCCCTGTGTTGCATGAGCTTATTTTTCCCAAGCCTGATGTGGCTCTTCAAGATGCATTTCAATTTGGAGCGGTATTCAACTGCCTTCCCAAGATGTCAGATCCATATCCAGAACTTCATGTCCGTTTGGGTCCGTTTGTATTTCTCTGTCTCTCTCTGTGTCTGTCTCCCTCTCTATCGCCCTCTCTCTCTCTCTCTCTATATATATATATATATATATGTGCACGATTTACAGATGATCTGGTAGGCACGGAAATGAAATTACAGAAGCCGATTAGTATATTTCACAGAGCGGCGCAGAGCTATGACATGGAGATAAATGTATAGAAAACAACGTTGATGACTATTAACACGGAAGGGTTTACATCTGTGATAAAAGCAAATGGTCAGGGTCTCGAAGTTGTACACCGGTCCAAGTATCTGGGATCACTGATCAGTGACAAGGGCTCGCAGTCTGAGATAGTTGCCAGAATAGCACCGACGACAGCGACCCTTACACGTTTGAAATCCATATGGCAAGATAAGCTGCTCGTCCTCAGCATAAAAGTTAGACTAATGCGCTCATTGGTGCTCTCAATATTTGTGTATGCATGTGATACTTGGACCATTACTGCGGATATCCAGTGAAGAATACATGCAATGGAAATGAGGGGCTTCAGAAGACTCTTACGTGTTAGATATAAGGATCGCGTCACGAACGTAGGAATACGACGAAGAGTGGAAAACGCTTTTGATGATCTGTTCACAGTTTTCAAAAGGTGAAAGATGGCTTGTTATGGGCTAGTCCTGAGATCCAGCGGAATTACAAATTCGATACTGGATTCGATACTTTCTCTAGCAGGAAATATAGGGAGAAGACCTCCAAGGAAGAGATGGGCAGACATCACTCGAGTGGTCAAACCTTCGTCCCGGTGACGCACGAGTGGCGGCTGCCGAGAGAGAGAGAGAGAAAGAGAGAGAGAGAGAGAGAGAGAGAGAGAGCGATTATGTGGGAGTGTCTTCAAGTGCATCCCAACGACCTGATGGGTGAAGGGATGAACTGAACTAAGCTGAACTGACGTGTGTCTCCAGGTCTTGTGTTAAAGTATCTCCTAACGTTTTCTTCAATTTTAAAGCAGTTGATTGTGTCATTGATATGCCAAAACATTCTTGGCATTTATCTTCATTTTGTTAACAATTCCTAGGAACATATATTTGGAAAATGTGTAATTTTTTTCCGCTTTTTCGTTGATGTTAACTGTCATGATTCTCTCTGATTCAAAAATGTATTTCTAGTATGTTCTTTGCTGTAGTTGGTTCTATGATGAATCTTACACTGTGTTTTGCTATTTTGTTTGTATTTTCTCCGGAAAATAGTAGTATGTAGTCTTGGTAGATCTGTTTACAACCTTTATCTTTTATTCACGCGTCTGCTGTTCCCATGATCTTAATACGTTTACAACCGTTATCTTTTATTCACGCGTCTGCTGTTCCCATGATCTTAATACGTTTACAACCGTTATCTTTTATTCACGCGTCTGCTGTTCCCATGATCTTAATACGTTTACAACCGTTATCTTTTATTCACGCATCTGCTGTACCCATGATCTTAATACGTTTACAACCGTTATCTTTTATTCACGCGTCTGCTGTTCCCATGATCTTAATACGTTTACAACCGTTATCTTTTATTCACGCGTCTGCTGTTCCCATGATCTTAATACGTTTACAACCGTTATCTTTTATTCACGCGTCTGCTGTTCCCATGATCTACGTTTACAACCGTTATCTTTTATTCACGCGTCTGCTGTTCCCATGATCTTAATACGTTTACAACCGTTATCTTTTATTCACGCATCTGCTGTTCCCATGATCTTAATACGTTTACAACCGTTATCTTTTATTCACGCGTCTGCTGTTCCCATGATCTTAATACGTTTACAACCGTTATCTTTTATTCACGCATCTGCTGTTCCCATGATCTTAATACGTTTACAACCGTTATCTTTTATTCACGCGTCTGCTGTTCCCATGATCTTAATACGTTTACAACCGTTATCTTTTATTCACGCGTCTGCTGTTCCCATGATCTACGTTTACAACCGTTATCTTTTATTCACGCGTCTGCTGTTCCCATGATCTTAATACGTTTACAACCGTTATCTTTTATTCACGCATCTGCTGTTCCCATGATCTTAATACGTTTACAACCGTTATCTTTTATTCACGCGTCTGCTGTTCCCATGATCTTAATACGTTTACAACCGTTATCTTTTATTCACGCGTCTGCTGTTCCCATGATCTTAATACGTTTACAACCGTTATCTTTTATTCACGCGTCTGCTGTTCCCATGATCTACGTTTACAACCGTTATCTTTTATTCACGCGTCTGCTGTTCCCATGATCTTAATACGTTTACAACCGTTATCTTTTATTCACGCGTCTGCTGTTCCCATGATCTTAATACGTCGTTTCTTCATTACTTCAACTTTGTCCTCCTTTTTCTGATTGATATGTTAATATTACATGAACATATTATTGTTATTATTATTAATATTACATAAAAATAGTATTGTTATTATTATTATTGTTAATATTACATGAACATATTACTGTTATTATTATTATTGTTAATATTACATGAAAATATGGTTATTATTATTATTGTTAATATTACATGACAATATTATTATTATTATTATTATTGTTAATATTACATGAAAATATTAATGTCTCCTCTTGCTGCTCGGTTCTGTTTGCTTCTCCATGTCGTTTATTGTTTACATTGTAACCGGCCATTCTGCTCACCTTTCGAGCCATATTATGCTCTTTATCATCAGGTAACGTTAGTCAGCACGTACATGTGAAAATAGAGGATAACATGAATATTCACAAGTATTTTTAATATTTATCCAAATTAAATTGTATGGGATAGAAGAAGTGCTCAAACTTAATTGCCAGATGAAAACGAATGATATGATACGAGAGCAAATCAAGAGTTTCTCCTGTCATTTACAGACGATGCTAAATATAAGTGGGGGAACAAGAACGAGACTATGATAGCTAAATCGGTTGAAATATGTTGAACAAGAAGTTTATTTAGACTGAACTATTTTTATGTACACTGTTCTTTTCTGTATGATAAAAATACATGGAATATCAATTAGTAGGTTGAAGTGAGAAATTGTGTTTCTGAAATGTGAATATACAATAGAATGAATTGTCCATGTCTCGTGATAATAAATTAAAGCAAATGTAGAGCTCTTGGAGTAGACAGTGATAAAGAATTCAAATGAATGAAACGAAAATCAGTTTGGCAATTAGATATTAGTTTTAGTTGACATGTACTTCTCCAGGGGCAGATACCACTATGCAGGTCCCAGGCCTGGCGTGTTCTTGGTGTAGACGGGATGATGATTTCCTGCTTAGCGGGCTAGACCCGAGAAGCTTATTACTCCATTACATTGGGGTGGGGGAGGGGGGTGCTTAACCGATGTTCATATTTATCTGAAAAGACTCAGACACTAGAGCAAAGTAGACCCACAGCCTATTAGACGCCACGAATGCAGCTCTTAACAAACCACCTTACTATGGCCGGTGTTATGCTATGTTAGACAATTAGGTGCCTCTTACTACCTGCTCCCTGTTGGGCAGTCGTGCTATTCTTGTCCATTTTGGTTTACAATGAAATTAGATGTACAAAATAATAGGACACGCGTGTCAGAGGTAGACTCCATACGTGGAAATACAGCATCAAGTAATGGACAGCAAAAGACTTGTCAGAATGAAAAACAGATCCATACGTCTGATCTGGGAGATACAGATGGCATATGGTATGATCTAACTTTGAACAAAAGAACACTATATGAGCCTTATCATAAGATCAGTAACTTCAACCTAAAACATAATTATCGTTCCTTTGAATAACCATTTTCCTTTACCTTTCTCATATTCTGTTTAAAGTGCAGTTTGTAAACATCAATACTATACTGAGATCGTCTGCCTCTTCTTAGAGCAAGAGGACCTGTTAAACCTTGAAACTGCACCTTTACAATAAAATTAAAATAACATTTTAATTATAAAATAATGTTACACCCGAGTATGAGACTTAACTTATTACTAATTCCATAAAATCTTCTTCTTCTTCCTCATCATCGTTCGGTCTCAAATCAAGATCGCATCGCAGTTTCTCTTACGCCGCCTGACCATGGATTAGCATAAAATTCACACAAATCGCCGACTTACACCTGTGTTCACGGAAACGTATCGTTGTTCTCCATTTATACTAGTTAATTCGTTCGTGTTTTTTTTTGGTTGGTTTTCTTCCTTCCCATATCCTTTCTTGGACATCGGCTATATGAATTGGTACAAGGGTTAAACATGTGTCGTAATTTCACCGTCTAGTTCACACGGCTGAACTTCACGATTAGCGCCCTTCGCCCTTGCGTTAGTTTTGGTGTCACTGTGAAATGTAGTCACGTGACTATATTGAACTAGAACACGTTGCCGGGTATAGATGCCGAACATATAACTTGCTACGACCTCTTGTAGTTACGAGAGAGGCAAGACACCCTAGCGATAAATGTTATCTACGGAGAAGGCTTCGGGGGTATAACCTGAGAAAAATGTATCCTGTGCTATCTCCAGTCGTTTCGATAAGATGTTGCCACCGACCAAAGGTAGCTCAGGACGAGGGAGTGAGGTTGGCAAAATGAGTAGTTCCTTCACTTTAATCAAAATCGTAGCACAAATCACCCATTTCAGAGGACACAGCAAGAGAAAAGAATGTCCACACGGCTGAACAATTAGAGTGGTCTTCATTATATGTGACGGACGAACATCATCACGAGGTCAGTATTGTTCTTCCTCTTCCGTGCGAGCCTAGGATGTGTTCCACAGTCATGGTGCTCACCTCACCTGGACACACATCATCTGTCCCAATCCGTTTTTTGTTTTTTTTAAAGATGATCCTAAGTTTATTATGTCAGTTCTAAGAGTAAAAATTACAACCTGCTCTTCTCTAGTTAAATCATATAAGCTGTCTTCTTTTCGGAAGTGCAGGTGTTTGTCAATTTACCCCTGATATTGGCATTCATTATTGTCTTTGCCTTATTATGTTTGATATTCAGGGGAAGCTCATCCGCATTCTGATAATCTTGTCTTCAGCTTCATTGTTTTTGATATTGCAGTGGAAACGTATTCACAGAGTGACTTACCTTGAATATTCGATGACATGCGTCGTGCAGTACATTCATTGTAAATGTTTTAAAATAATAATCTTACAGTTATGAGCTGTTAAATATTCAAATATATAATGCATTATACTCAGTTTGAATTTAGTCGGGGTGTGGGCTTGCACATTTGCCTTAATAAGGCAAGCGAACTGTCTATAGAATGTACCGAAAATCTACCGGAAATCCGTGCATTGTTTTCATTTATCAAGAAAAAGAATTTCATATATTAGACACTTTGGACGATACTGAAAGATTATGATGTACAAGGTCGGCTACGTGAAAATATAAGAGCACTGTATCGTACGAGTAAAATGTCGTAATAACGACTAATGGTCTCAGATACGATTTTGAAATCACTATGTGGGTAAGAAACTGGTGTGTGTTTGTGTTGCATATCACATTCTTCTTCTTCTTCGTTCATTCTCAATCTCCCGCAACCAAACCCTGAAAGGGCTTAAGTAGCAGAATGTAGTCCAGAGAACGGAATGCGTTCTGTCGTAGTTTACAGCTTGACTGCGATATTTGCACTTTTCGGTCCAACACATCCGACTTCAGCAAGCATTTTTTGAGTACCGAGTTAGCATTTCCTCTTCGATCCCTTCTCCTTAGCCAGTCTGCCCTGCTGCAGTCTGTTATCCAGGATCACCGCGTGGAGGTGTAGAAGGGTGTTGGCAGCTCTGGTTCGCAGGCTCTGACGCTAGCAGTCAGATATGGGTCGTTGACCACTGCAGTCATGCGCTGCTCAGCGTCTTGTTTCGCATATCACATGAATGCGCTTGCGACAACAAGTGTTAAATAGAACACCCAATAAACATATATAAATATCACATTTATGCCGACTCTGTGCTACAATTGCCAAACATGGTCCTTATCCAAGGCGCCTGAAAGTAGATTTTGAACGTGCGAAACGAAGTGTTCGAGGAAGGGCATCGGTGTTACTAGAAAAGACAGACTGCAAAAAATCGAAGACATTCGAAATATGGTCTGCACTACGTATTGTACAAGGTACATTTCAATCCACAAAATACACTGGTTCTCTCAACTCACGAGAATGCACCCTCATCGCCTTCCACCGACGGCTTACAACGCTGTTACATGCCAAGATGGCTCTATTGAAACAGGTGGGCTCTATATTGAGACAGGCGGGCTCAACGACACGGGCTCACAACGACAGCCGCTATTCACTTACCACAAGCCAGACGACTACCCACACAGCTAAACGATATAGGTGAAACAAACTAACATACATCTTGTTATGTTTAATGGATTCTTTCATGTTGTTTTTATTTGCATTGTCCGTAATAGTGATGAAGTTGTTTTTTTTCCGTAACGTAGGCTTTCTCCTTGTTCAGGTTCACTCCTTAAGTTAATCAACATTACCGCCGTAGCATCGATTTTATGCATTTATTTTAAAATTGTTTATGAAACATCCATATTCTTGATTTATATTTTGCACTTGATTCATCAATGTCTTTTTCATCTTCCTGGGCGTTCGTTCTGAAATGAACGTTATGACTGTGTATTTTCGATTTATAAAGTATTTGTTTATTTTCAGTTAATAGAAATGTGTAATAAACATTTCTGAAATTATTTATTGACACTTAAATGAAAAGGTCCTCTGCAAACATTTTATCTATTCATATCCTCACACTGAAAAGTATGAGAGGAAGAGCGAAAAGAAGATGAACAGCTTTTTCTCAATTATTATAGTCAGAAGTTGAGCTATTATAATAAAGAAAAGGAAACCAGATGACATTACCATAGAAATGATATAAGCACTGGCAGAATTTGGTGTTGATCAACTAACAGATCTTTGCAACGACATATATGCAGTAGGTCACATACCATGACCTAACATTTTCTGAGTTAATAATGTTGCCTAAAAGATCAATGCAGTAGATTGCGCCGATGTTAGGAATATAAGTTTGATGAGCAATGTCATCTATATACTTCTTAAAATCGTACAGAAAAAGAATTAAAGGAGAGATTAACCAAGAGGTCAGTTCGGAACAGTTTGGTTTCGGGCAGAACACCGGAACAAGAGAAGGGATTTTCTCTTTAAGAATGATTTTTTTTTTTAAATACATGAAAATACGAACGGACGAATATTATTACTTCATTGATTACACTAACGCGTTTGATAACGTGAATCATAAACTGCTGATCAAACCCCAAAATACAAAATTAAGTCTAAATGGCAGATTCCTGCAGCCAAACGACAACCCATCCTATCTGGGAGTCACATTTGATCGGCGCATGACATGGAAAAGTCAGATTGAGAGAAACCGAATGAAAGCCAGAGAAAGAATGGCAATCATGAGGAAACTTGCTGGCACAAGCTGGGGAGCAGACGAAGGCATACTAAAGAAACTGTACACTGGAAGAGTGAGACCAGTTCTCGAGTATGGCATTGCGGCATGGACAACAGCAGCGAAGGCGAACTTCGATAAAGTTAGCAAACTTCAAAACCAAGCCATGAGAATTATAACAGGAGGCATGAAGTCAACGCCAATTGTAGAACTTGAAAAGATTACAAAACTGCAATCCATGACCGATAGAAGAGACTGCAGAGCCCAGCTGCATTCAGAGAAACTCCGAAGACTGACGGACCATCCAATGCACCAGAGACTAAACAATTTGGGAAATGGGAAACTAAAGCGGAGAAACTTTGCAGAAATAGTCAAAGCAAAGATGCACGAAGATCCCATAAACGCACTAACAACACCAAAACCCATCACTACTGTACGAAAACCTACCTGGAGGCAGGATATATTTCCAGAGGTGGTAGAAAATATACCAGGTATTGGAAAAAAAACTGCCAGACTGAAAAAGAAAGGAGAGATACTACCCTAAGCTTCATATCGAAAAGCTACCCAAGCATGGACTGGACCCATGCATACACCGACGGTTCTGTAACAAACACTACACAGAACGGAGGGGCAGGAGCATTCCTGAACCTACCAAATGGCAGAAAAATAACACTGTCATTCGCTACTGGTAAGTACACAAGCAATTTCAGAGCAGAGGCAGAGGCACTGAGGGCGGCAGTGGAAGAAATGGTGACACACAATGAAAATGAAAGCCATATAGTCCTGCTTACGGATGCTCTCGCCGTAGTCACAGCGCTAAAAAGCCAGAAAAACACTGAGCTTAATGACTTAAGAGCAGCACTCTGCAAACTGTGCCAGCAGTCCGCACCAAAAAGGGTAGTGGTACAGTGGGTCCCATCACACTGCAACATCCAAGGCAACGAGGAGGCAGACAGACTGGCAAAAGAAGGTGCAAGACTACCACAAACAGATACTAGTATGACGTACGAAGAGTCAAAACGGCTTATCAAAGCCAGATACATGACCAAATGGGAAACCGAACATACTGGTTACACCAAAAACGATACCTATTACCAGCTGAACCGAAGAGAGCAGGTCGTTTTCTTCAGACTTCGCACTGGCCACAATAGACTGAGGTACCACCTATTCAACAAATTGAAGATAGGTGGTACCGACGAATGCTCGTGCGGTACTGGTAAAATGACCGCGGAACATCTGCTGCAGAACTGCCCGACATACGAGGATCAGAGAGAGCAGATGTGGCCATCACCAGTGGAACTGCAAGACAAGCTCTATGGCAGTGGCGACAGCCTCAGGATGACAGCCGCTTTTTTCTAAAAAATAATGGTTACTGTCTGACTGCGTACGAAGAAGAAGAAGAAGAAGAAACTGCTGATCAAATGTCTGTATAATAACAAACTGGATGGCAAGGATATCAAACTTATCACAAACTTGTATTGGGATAAATCGCTATGTTTGAGAACTAGAGAGGAGGAGTCACCTAGTATAAGTATTATAAAAGGGATTAGACAGGATGTGTGTGCTCTCCCTTATTTGTTTAATGTATACACAGAGTAGATTTTTAGAGACTTAGATGACATCTCTGGTTTGAATATAGGATGATGTAGCATCAGTAATATCAGATATGCTGATGATACAATATTAATAGCAGAAGGTCCAGTACATCTGCAGAACTTAATGGATTAGATACCTAGCAAAATTCAGAAATATAGTTGGAAATCAACATTAAAAAGACTAAAGTTATGGTGTTCACCACAAAGAAAGAAAGTCCAAAAGCTTCAATTCATATACAAGGATAAATTCTGGAACAATTATCAGACTATGTATATCTTGTCCAACTTATTTCATCTGATGCCAAATGCGAACGGGAGATTATTAAAATTATTGTAATGACCCAAAATATATTTTACAGCATTGATAGATACCAGCGAACCAGAGCTGCCAAGACCATTCTACACATCAACGCGGTGATCCTGGATAACAGGCTGCAGCAGGGCAGACAGGCTAACGAGAAGGGATCGAAGAGGGAATGCTAGCCCGGTACTCAAACAATGCTTGCTGAAGTCGGATGTGTTGGACCGAAAGGTGCAAATAATGCAGTCAAGCTGTAAACTACGACACAACGCATTTCGTTCTCTGGACTAATTTCTTCTACTTAAGCCCTTTCAGCGTTTGGTAGCAGGAGATTGAGAACGAACGAAGCCAAGCCAAGACACACTTCTATCAAAGCAGATACTTGTATATCAGATCTTAAAAATGAGAATCATAAAATGCTACGCGCATTCATATTTATTGTACGGAGTAGAAACCTGGACCCTGACAAAGGAAATGGAGAAAGGTATTCAAGTCTTTGAAATGTGGGTATTCAGAAGACTTGGACGAATTTCTTGGAAAGATAGAAAAACCAATCATGAGGTTCTGGAAAACCTCCATGTGGAACATACACTTCTGAAGTAAATGAAAATTAGAAAAATAAAATAGTTTGGTCATGCCACGACAGTCTGCCAAAAATATTTTGGATGGCAGAGTAGAATCCATGAGAGCCACAGGTGGACATAGGTACAGATGGACAGACAACATCAGGATGTGGTGGGACACAGTTTGACTGAGTGTATTAGCCAGGCGCGAAACAGAGGCAGATGGAGATCTATTACTGTCAACCTCCGTTACGGAAACGGCACTTGATGATGGTGATGATTCTATAGTCATTGTTTTCTTTATGTTTATGTCTAAACCAAATTCTATACTTATTTTTTGTATTGTGTATTGTTGTCACAAGGTCCTGTAATTATTGCTCACTTTTTGCCATCAAAACTGTATCATCCGGATCTCTAAAATTATTCTTTGCCACTCCTTGAATGACAAGACCTGTTTGAATATGTGTTCTGTGTAGATATTTAGAAAGACGAGGGGATAATATACATCCCTGTCTCATTCACATTTTTACATTTATACTTGGAAAGAACAACTTTCCTGATTTTAAAGTAGCAGTTTTTGTTGCTAGTTACTGATATTTACCATGTCTTTACAATCTAGACCTATTTATTAAGGTCAGGTCAAGTCATCCCGTAACCAGTGAGGTCGTTGGGGCACACACGAAGACATCCTCACAACCCCACGTCACCCTTCTCTGTCAACGGCCGCTGCCGGTGTCTCTTCAGGTCGAAGGTTGGACCATTCTTTTGTGTTGTCCTCTCACCTCTTTTTGGGATGACCTCTTCGTCGTCTGGCTTGTGCTTTTCCGTGCAGGATCGTATTTGCAAGATAATTTTATCTCGATATGTGACCGTACCAAGAGGTCTTCAAAAGGCCCTATTGCTATTATAATTCTATCTTGTATTTCCACATTTATAACTCAATCTTTGTATGGGATGTTTAGAGGTCTAGGAAACATCTCATCTCCAAGGCCTGTATCCTTCGTTGAAGGTCAGTTGTAACTGTCCGTGTCTCACAAGCACAGAGGGATATTGACAGGACCAATGTACGCATTAATCTGATTTGCGTGTATAGCGCTTACCGTTTATCTTGCCAGATTTTTGTAATCGGTGCAAGCGCCGCTATTGTCTGTGCTATTCTGGCCAACACCTCACCCTTTGATCCTTCATCACTGACAATCAAATCCATATATTTAAAACGGTCAACCACTTCGAGTTCCTACCCATTACCTTTTATCCTACTCTTGAAGCCCTTGGCGCTGTTGGTCATTATGTCTTTCCAGCGTTTATCTCCATACCATACTCAAAACCCTTCCTGGAGTTCTGCTTCTGACCCATTCCTGGAGTTCTGCCAACCCGTCGATGTCATCTGCATAACGAAGGTTGGTAATCGTTCGGCCCCCTATCTTGACTGTACCAACGTGACCTTCACGTGCCTCACTCATAATTCCCTCAAGGATTATATTGAAAAGAGTTGGAGAGAGTGTCCAACCCTGTCTCACACCAACTGATGTGCGAGACCAGTTCCCGTGCCTCCCATTCACAAGAACTGCGCTGGACGCCTTGTCAAACAGGTGCTCAAGGACTGTTATAATATTTGCGTTGGTTTTATACATCCTCATGGTTGCCCATAGCGCTTTATGCTATACCCTATCAAACACCTTCAAAAAACCAACACACACACGTGATACAGTTTTTGCTGCTGTTCTAGATATTTCTCGCTTAGCAGCCTTGAATTAAATATATGTTCTGTAGTGCTTCTTCCCTGTCTGAACCCTGCTTTCTCCTCGGCAATGATGTTCTCTGCTTGGGGTTTCATTCGGTCGAGGATTAGTCTAAGCATCACCTAGCTAGGGTGGCTGATGAGGCTTATTGTTCTGTAATTTTGGTACAGCTTTAGGTTTCCAGATTTAGGTAACGGTATAACCATTGATTTTGTCCATAAGTCCGGCCAGTTTCCTGTCGCTCATATTTTGTTGCAGATGTGTGTCAGGCTATCCACCACTACCTCCCAACCTGCCTGTAAGAGCTCTGCTTGTATATTGTCCACGCCGGCCGCCTTCACTCTTTGTAATGTCTTTACCGCTGCAGCTACCCCTTCCATCGTTATCGGTTATCCTCTATAGCTGTTGTTATTGGAGGGATTGTTTTCTCAGGTTCGTTCCGTCCCTCACAGTTGTATAACTCGGAACAATATGTAGGTCCATCGTTCCAGAACGCCATTGTCCTCAATAAGGCACTTGCTGCTTCTATCCTGGAGCATAAAGTTCCTGCCCTGTCTTGGTGTTACCGGTTCTTTGACCACCTTGTATGCTTCTTTAGCGAAATTTATGTTTAATCTCTCTTCGATGTTTGTACATTGCTCACATATTCAAGCTTCTTTCGCCTCTCTCATCTCTTGCTGTATCGCTTTCTTGACCTCTTTATATCTGCAGACCTCATCAGGTGAATGTTTTTGACTTTTCAGTGAACTTCTTCTATCACAAAGGTTTAGAATTTATTTTGTCACACATAACTTCTTTTTTGTTTGGTGACACCCCAGGATCTCTGGTGCTGTATCTTGAGTTAAGAGACTCTGTTACTGTATTGGTATCCAGTCCCTCTCTGAAAGCCAACAGTGGAGCAAATCTCACTCCTACCCTTGATTGGAATACTTCGATGATTGGTAGGTCTTTTAGTATGTCTATGACAAACTTTAGTCTAGTCACTTCTTTCTTGCGACTCCCTTCAATCGCAGAAGAATAGTCACCATAATAAGATCGCGGTCGCTTCCTACATTCGCTTCGGGAATACTTCTCGATTTATCGGTGTTGACGCTAGATCTAAATCTCCTCTGGACCAGTATATAATTAATTTGGCTGTTGACTTCATTCTTTGGGTTATGCCATGTCCAGCATCTAGACGGCTTGCTAAACCCGAATGTGTTTGGTACCAACGGCTTATTATATCGTGCAAATTCTAGGAGTCTGAGGCGCCGGTCTCAATGCACCGGTATGCAATGGTGTGTTTGTGCTCAGCATCGCAAATCAGCGATGTCGGGGTCGGCTTGCTCTTCTTTTGAAGGACGAAAAGTGAAATGAGTAGCCTGCGGATAAAATGAACACACAAGTCATCCTCACCTTCAAGTTGTGCACACTGGGAAACTATGGCCGCGAGGTTGTAGGCAAACGAAGCAATGGCTAGCTTCGGGAGACGGGCTTCTCTAGGTCAGAATCAGATGTTGGCCCGCGCCAGCTCTGCCAAGAGACAACCGCCCAAGATTCCCCCATTAAGACACAATCACAATTATCTATACCGGCTCGGTCGCAGCCCGGGTTAACAATGACCGCGCCTGCAGTCCCACACCAGGACGGAGGTGATAAGTGTGCTACTGGTGAAACCATAAAGCTGAGGAAGGACAAGTTCATAATAGGAACACGAGATGAAAAACTACTGGTGAGACATCCTGGCTATGTACGAGGCTAGATGAAAAAACTTTGGTGAGTTTACCACGGAGGAGGGCCACAAGTTCTATTTCAGCGGCAGGGAGGACACACATTTACATGGAGTGGGAATACTGGCACACACTTGTAAAGACATAGTCAGATGGATATTGAGTTAACGTCTAATATCTAGCCGTTGTATCATCTTACGACTAAAGACAGCACCGTTTAATTAAAGATAATACAGTGCTACGCACTCACTGCAGACTATGAAGATTGTGAAATAGAGGCATTATGTGATCAACTTCAGAGTCTGGTAACCGAAACACCATATTAGGACATTTTGATAGTCCAGGGGGATTGGAGCGCAAAAATTGGAGAAGGTGCAGTCCATGTGGCACATATGGGAACCTATTTATTGGAGACATTTAACTAAATTTCCATGTTGAACTCTGTCAAATGCCTACTAGTAGTCTATGAAGCAAATATAAATGCCATTATGTATTTCTATGTACTTCTATATATTTCTCTGTCAGAGTTCTGAAACAAAAAATGTGCTTCACTTGTAACCATTATATTGTATATAAACCCAAATTGTTCTTCTGAAACGTCACTTTCTACTTTACCTCTTATTCTCTCATGTATGATCTTGAGAAATATTTTAATTGTGTCACTCATTAGAATATTGTTCTGAAGTATGAACATTCTGTTCCATGAAGTTTGTTTTTTCTGGAGTGTTATAAACGTAGATGTTTTCAGGTCTGTTGGTATGCATCCAGTATTGCATTAGACAGATCAGTGAGTATATCTATACAAACGTTTTCTATGGTCTCTATCAAATGATATGTTTATGGAGTCAGGGCCTGTTGCTTTCCCTTTTCTCACAGTCTGTATCTCTGATCTTAGGATGCTGGGATGCGTATGTTGACGGGTTGGCTCCGCGATTCTCATAAAAAAGTTCCGTTGTATATTCCTCAAATCTGTATGATATGTCATTCTCATTCATCAAAATGGCACCATACTTATCTCTGATGCATCCCCAACTCATGGCTCACCCATGTCTTTTAAGTTGTTTTCTTTATTTTCATATGCATTTCTGTTGTATTGTGTTTTAGTCCCATGTCTTATACTATCTTGCATTTCTTATCTAACCTCTGTTCTTTGGCCATCTTGCACATTGTACGTATATATGTGTCTAGCGATGAATATGCCACAAGTATTTTTAGCCTTCTTTCTATCTGCCATTTAGTTAAGATGCCATATGTCATCCCATCTATTCTTGGTTTTTTTCTAAATTCTCTATCTAGTATCGATTTGCATGTGGCGATCAAATCAAATCGGGAGTTTTTACTCCACCTGAATGGGTAGCAGTGTGCTGAAACTATTATCATTAGTAAGCGACACGTTTATCCTACAGCTGCTTGGCGGCCTACTTACCATGGACCAGTCACGTGACAGAAATATAAATGGCGGACAACACTTTTAGTGCTTGCATGATACAGCGTGTTGTAATGAAGTTTCTTGTGAAAGAAGGCTTGAAACCTCTGGAAGTTTACAGAAGACAGCAATAGAAATACGGTGCATAGACACTAAACCACAGTAAGACATTTGAATAGTTTTAGAGATGGCCGTGCAACCGTAAGTGATGATGATCCCAGCTGTGGTGCATCTCAACCCACCAGTCATGCATGTGAATATCTAGATTGTGGAACCACTTATCCTGAACAATTGATGCATAATGTGTCTAGAAATCGCACAAGAGGCAAGTCTATCTTTGGATACGATAAACATTTACATTTTCGGCAGGTTAGTGCACGTTGGGTGCCATGACAGCTTTCCGCTTTTGACAGACAGAGAAGAGTTCAAGCACGCACTGAATTAAGGGACGTTTTACCACAGAAGCGCATGACTTTTTTTTTTTGCTTCGATACACGTGATGAAACCTTGGCGCATCATTTTCCTCCTCAATCGAAACGAGCATCCAAGCAGTGGGAAGCATACCATCACCCAAATAAAAAATGTGGACAATTGAGTCTGCAGATAAAGTGATGGCAAGTGTTTTATAGAACACCCTTGGCATCATTCATTGTGATTACATATGCATTTTGACTAATGTGCATCACCGTCTGCCAAAGAAACGGTCTGCCATGAGCATAAAGGGCGTCCTGCTCCTGCAAGATAACACTCGACCTCATATGGCTCACCGCACTTTGTGCGGTCTACAGCAACTCGGCTGGGAAGTATTGACATATCCACCTTACAGCCTAGACCTCGCGGCAAGCGATTTCCATCTGTTTGGATCCCGACAAGAATTTATGGGAGGACGGCATTTCAGCAATAATGAAGAAAATTAAACAGGCTGTACTGAATTGGTTACGACATACTGACAAATCTTTCTACACTAAAGCTGTTCAAGCAATACTTTAACACTGGGATAATTTTATAAACGTTGTAGGACATTATATCGAAACATAAATGGCATTAATATCGAAGTGTTAGAAAAGACAGGATAAGCTAACCTATTCCGAAAGGTTTCGAAGAAATAAAAAAGACATTCCTTTGCCTAAAAATGGTGTGAAATAACATGGAAATTATAATTGTAATGGCCATTTTTGTTTAAGTGTGGTGGCATGTTAGCAAACACCCAAAGCTGCAAAGTTGATTGCGTCCAACCTAACGCACCGTATGAATGAGGTCAAGTGGTAGCTAGGAGAGGGCCTTGGTGACGCTATTTGTTCTTACAACCAAAAAGCAACGAATAAGGCCGGACTTTCCTCACTGAATTTATATTTGTAGAACAGGTGAACCATTGAAAAAGTGTTCTGTGAGAAATCCAACTCTATGTGACACACACACACACACACACATATATATATATATATATATATATATATATATATATATATATATATATATATATATATATATATATGATATATACCATCACCATCAGTCCAATAACCAAGAAGGTCGTTGATGCACCGTTAGTCCGCTATACACCTGACAGAGCCCATATCTCTCCAGGTGGCAGATCATTATAGTTGTGTCTAAATTTCATACAACAAAGCTGACCCTGTCTTCAGCTAGGGTAAATGGGGCAAATCTTGTGAAGTTTAGCGTGTCGATTGAAAGGTAAAATATGACTCGTGTTTAAGCGTAGTGCTATTCATATAGCCGATGTGCATTCCAGGATAATCGGACGGAAGAAAACACACAAAACGAACTAATTAACCAGTCCAAATGGAAAACAACAAAGCATTTCCGTGAACACAAGTGTAAGTCGTCGACTAGTGTGAATTGCCGGCAAACCCATTGTTTGGCGGTATCTATAATGAACTAAAACAGAAGAGCAATGCAGACCAGCAGCCAGTTATGGCGTCATCTTTGCTTTAAGAAATAGAATATATTTATGTATGATTATTTCGCGATCGATGTCGCAGTCAGCGCTGTGATAAGCTCGAGTAATTTTGACCGCGTTCAAGTGGTGTCTGCGTACAAGAACGAAGTCCAGTTTATGGCAATGCCCTGATCTTGGGTGACGCCTTGAAACTTTGTGACAGTTTTAAACCTGAAAATAGATGTTGGTAACGCACATTTTTGTATTATTATTATTATTATTATTTTTATTTTTTTGTTTGCGTTCGCCTTATTTTTCTCTAATCCCCAAGGCGGTGTGCGTTGCACTGTAGTTTTTATTTTGCGCCTGTCGGCCCAGTGCTTCCGACTTAAGCATTAATTTTATGTAAGGGTCTGCTTCCTCCTTCATTTTCTAAGGGTTTGCTTCCCAGGGGTAACGGCCGGTGATGTGATGGGGATCGAACCCAGCACCTGGAAAAATAAAACGGAAAGTTTAAACCTGGACAAAGAAGGGAACAAGCTATGGAAGCTAGTCAGAGCCATGAACGACGAAACCCCGTCAAATAAACAAATTACTATCAAGCAAGGCGAGAACTTGATCACAGGTAAGAAAGCCGCAAACGCCTTTGTCGATCACTATGCCAGAGCAAACCACATCGAGGTCCCTGCAGATAAGCATACAGACATTAGCGAAGAGCTAAAGGGGCACGAAAACATAAATACGGCTCCTGAAGAGCACATGATGGCCAAACTAACAATGCGCGAAATGGAAGAGGCTATGAGAACACTAAAGAGAAGGAAATCTCCCGGAAAAGACGGGATAACAAACGAAATGCTGATGGGGCTGGGCCAAACAGCGAAGGAAAAACTACTATCAGTCCTGAACCAAAGCTGGAAAAGGGGTATTGTACCCCAGGCATGGAAAGATGCAATACTGGTACCAGTACCAAAAACAGGAAAGGACAAAACAGATCCGAATGGATACAGGCCCATAAGCCTACTGAGCTGTGTCGGCAAGCTGATGGAACGGATGATAAACACCAGACTGATGTGGCATCTGGAAGAAAAACGAATACTAATTCCACAGCAAGCCGGCTTTAGACAGCACAGATCCACTGAGGACCAGGTCATCCTCATAGCCCAGGAGATAGAAGATGCCTACCAGGCACAGAAACACACAGTAGCTGTTTGGGTGGATCTGGAAAAGGCATTTGACAAAGTCTGGAAGGATGGACTTAGAGTCAAGCTAAGAAGAAGTGATGTTTGTGGGAAGATGTACAAGTGGATCAACCACTACCTCAAACAAAGAACGGCCAGAGTCCAAGTACAAGGGCAGATGAGCAAAAAGGTGACACTCGAGCAGGGAGTACCCCAAGGGGGAGTACTGTCACCCACACTCTTCCTGGTATATATAAACGATATTACAGAGAATATACCAAGAAGAGTCCATAGCTCAATGTTTGCAGACGATCTGGCTATGTGGACCTCTGAAAAGAATCTCACCATAGCAAGAAATCGGATGCAAACGGCCCTAACATCGCTGGAAGAGTGGGCGAACTCATGGCTGGTCAAAATAAACGAGGAGAAAACCACGTGCACAATATTCTCGCTCTCATTAAAACCCCAAAGTACCAAATTAAGCCTAAATGGCAAAATCCTGCAGCCAAACGACAACCCAACCTATCTGGGAGTCACATTTGATCGGCGCATGACATGGAAAAGTCAGATTGAGAGAAACCGAATGAAAGCCAGAGAAAGAATGGCGATCATGAGGAAACTTGCTGGCACAAGCTGGGGAGCAGACGAAGGCATACTAAAGAAACTGTACACTGGAAGAGTGAGACCAGTTCTCGAGTATGGCATCGCGGCATGGACAACAGCAGCGAAGGCGAACTTCGATAAAGTTAACAAACTTCAAAACCAAGCCATGAGAATCATAACTGGTGGCATGAAGTCAACGCCAATTGTAGAACTTGAAAAGATTACAAAACTGCAATCCATGACCGACAGAAGAGACTGCAGAGCCCAGCTGCAGTCAGAGAAACTCCGAAGACTGACGGACCATCCAATGTACCAGAGGCTAAACAATTTGGGAACTGGGAAACTAAAGCGGAGAAACTTTGCAGAAATAGCCAAAGCAAAGATGCACGAAGATCCCATAAACGCACTAACAACACCAAAACCCATCACTACTGTACGAAAACCTACTTGGAGGCAGGATATATTTCCAGAGGTGGTAGAAAATATACCAGGTATTGCAAACAAAAACTGCCAGACCGAAAAAGAAAGGAGAGACACTACCTTAAGCTTCATAACGAAAAGCTACCCAAGCATGGACTGGACCCATGCATACACCGACGGTTCTGTAACAAACACTACACAGAACGGAGGGGCAGGAGCATTCCTGAACCTACCAAATGGCAGAAAAATAACACTGTCATTCGCTACTGGTAAGTACACGAGCAATTTCAGAGCAGAGGCAGAGGCACTGAGGGCGGCAGTGGAAGAAATGGTAACACACAGTGAAAATGAGAGCCATATAGTCCTGCGGACAGATGCTCTCAAAGTAGTCACAGCGCTAAAAAGCCAGAAAAACACTGAGCTTAATGACTTAAGAGCAGCACTCTGCAAACTGTGCCAACAGTCCGCACCAAAAAGGGTAGTGGTACAGTGGGTTCCGTCACACTGCAACATCCAAGGCAACGAGGAGGCAGACAGACTGGCAAAAGAAGGTGCAAGGCTACCACAAATAGATACCAGTATGACGTACGAAGAGTCAAAACGGCTTATCAAAGCCAGGTACATGTCCAAATGGGAAACCGAACATACTGGTTACACCAAAAACGATGCCTATTACCAGTTGAACCGAAGAGAGCAGGTCGTTGTCTTCAGACTTCGCACTGGCCACAACAGACTGAGGTACCACCTCTTCAACAAATTGAAGATAGGGTGTACCGACGAATGCCCGTGCGGTACTGGTAAAATGACCACTGAACATCTGCTGCAGAACTGCCCGACATACGAGGATCAGAGAGAGCAGATGTGGCCATTGCCAGTGGAACTGCAAGACAAGCTCTATGGTAGTGGCGAGAGTCTCAGGATGACCGCCGCTTTTTTCGAGAAAATAATGGTTACTGTCTGACTGTGTACGCAGAAGAAGAAGAAGAAGAACCCAGCACCTTCGGATTGTGAACCGTGCCACTTGACCACTATGCCACGCCGTCCCCTCGTAACGCACATTTGATTTTTTGAGCAAAACTGCAGCAACCTCTGGCCGTTTTCATTCATCTTGCCTGTACCATGATGGCCCAAGCACGTAGGCTAGGAGAGGTACTCTGCTCCAACTCGCGCATTGATATCACCCATAATGAATCATTCCTCATCTTTGGCAATTACCAAAGTGGAAGCTAAATTAAAACGTATACATCGCTCCAAAAAGCCATCTAGGGTCAAGATAAACATCATTGCAGTAAAAGACGAAAAAAAGAAAGACTTGTTCCATCAATAAGCTCTGCACTGACAAAAAGAAGGCAACGATAGTGGCAGTGTTGACGACACATGGAACGCATTGAAAGAAACGATTTACAATAGCGCAATTTCTGCATTCGGAGGGAGGAAAATATATAGGAAAGATCGGTTCAACATAAATGGAGAACAAATGTTTTCACTTATCGAGAAGAAAAGGGAGGCTCTCATACAGTTCAAGACAAACCCGTCACACACAAGACAAACCCGTCACAAAGCACACAAGACAAACCCGTCACAAAGCACACAAGACAGTCTTTGCAAGGCCAAATTTAAAGTCCAAAGAGAATCCAGAAGATGTGCAAACGTGTACTGATCTAATCTCTGCTCCACAATTCAAGAGCCCGCAGACTCAGGCAAGATCAACACAATGTACGAACACTTAAAAACTGTCCTGGGTCTAAAAAGCTCCAAAATAGTCCCGTTTAGTAAAAGTATGGTGAACCCATCTTAGACAGAAATAAGTAGCTAGACAGATGGGTGGATCACGACTCAAGCCTTTACTCTGACGTAGGTCTAATTCACCTAGAATTAGTCGGAAGAGCGCCAAAATACCCAGTAATGCCTGAACTCGACGTCATATCCACAGAAAAGGAGATGTCCTTAGCAATTGATAGTTTGGCAAATGGAAAAGCCCCGAGAAATGAAACATACCTTCAGAAGTTATCAAGGAAAATAAAGAGGTTCTTTTCCCGATCCTTTACAGGCTAACTAAATGCTAGAGGGAAGAAGACATACCAAGAGACATAGGAAATGTAATGATAGTCACACTCTACAAAAACTAAGGAGACAAACGCGACTGTGACAACAATAGGGGACTATCCCTGCTGAGCATAACAGGAAAAACATTCACTCGTGTCATTCTAAAGAGACTTCAAAAGCTTGCTGAACGCGTACTGTCCTATTCTCAATGTGGGTTCAGAGCGGGGCGTTCCACCACAGACATTGTCTTTACACAGAGACAGCTGCAGGGAAAATTCAGAAAGCAATATAAACATCTGTTCATTGCGTTCTTCGATTTTGCAAAGGCTTTTGATAGCATGAGTAGACCAGCCCTAAATAAGGTTCTAGAAATCATTGTCTGTCTACCAACATTGTTCAAACTAATCGTCTCCTTCCAAAAAACATATGCGCCACCATTCAGTTTGATGGAATTACATCCGACAGTTTCTAAGTCAAAAGCGCGGTGAAGCTTTGCATTTTTCGTCCCACCCTATTCGGAATTTTCTTCGCAGCCTTGCTGTACCGTGCTTTCAAACAAGAGATTGGTGACCTATTTGTCCGCAGTATGATTGCTCGATGTTCAATCTGGCAAGGATCAGGGCTAAATTCAAAACAACGGAAAATCTCATCAAAGAGCTATTGTTTGCTGAAGGTGCAGCCCTGGTGGCGCACGACAAGGACACTCTTCAATCATTAGTCTATTGTCTGGTTGATGCCTGCAACATATTTACACTCACTGTAAACGTGAACATAACGGTTGACCTAAAGCAAGTTGGAACCGCACAAGTAAAAACAATTTCGCTAAATGAAGATCCGCTCGGTGACGTTCAAGTCTTCAAATATTTTGGCATAGGGCAAGCAGCAACAACTTTCGGCGGTCTGAAAGAAACGGCATGGAATAACAGAAAGCACTAAAAACAAAGATCATGATCTATCAAGCGTGCGTGCTTGGTACACTGTTAAACGGAGCGGAAAGACACGATCATAGTTTAAACAGTTTTTATATGCGATGACTTCGCAGTAAAATGAACATAAAGTGACAGGACAAGGTGACCAACTCGCAACACTGAAACGCGCCATGATACCTTCCCTCTTCTCGACTCTGAGCAATAAGAGACTGAGATGGTTGGGTAACGTGAAACGAATGTCAAATACCCGCATTCCGAAGCAGTTACTGCTGGGTAAACTCATATCGGGTACCAGATCACAAGAACGGCATACATTAAAATTCAATGACATTTTCAAAAGATCCATTCAAATACATGGGAAGAGATTGCAGAGGATAGAGCTACATGGAGAGCGACCTTAAGAACGGGCAGCGAGGTATCAGAGCTAGTTTTGATGACAAAGATGGAAGACAAGCGACGGAAAAGAAAGAAGCTTACACAACAATCGAACTTTTTCTGTACACTGCTGTCGTCCCTATCAATCGAGAATCGGCAAAATCAGCTACGAAAGTCGATGTTCCTCCAGGACAGATGCTGCAACCGCCACTAGCTTACTGACCGTCTGTTAAGGCGAAAAAGGCCATAAAATAACTAACATATATATGCATACCCATGAAGTACCGCACAGATGGCAAGTTACTCAATCCCAGAAGAATGAAGGTCAAAACCAAAGGGGCTGGCGACATAATCAGGGAACTTGTATTTGCTGACGACTGCGCTCTAGTGAGCAACTCAGAACTGAACATGCAGGCTGGAATGGATCGGTTCTGTGCCGCATGCGAAAATTTTGGCCTGACCATAAATGTCAAAAAAACAGAGGTCATGTACCAACCAGCACCAGGCATGCCGTACACAAAACCAGAGACTACAGTCAGCGGGCAGACGCTGAATGTCGTAGACAAATTCACATATCTGGGCAGCATGCTGTCGAGATCTGTCAGCCTAGACGATGAGGTAGCAGACAGCACAGCTTTTGATAGAATGCGCTCGATGGTCTGGGCACGTCGTGGCATCAGCGTCAAGACCAAACTCAAAGTCTACCGTGCAACCATCATTCCAACCCTACTATACGCTTGCGAAAGCTGGACTGCATACTCTGGACATGCAAGGAGGTTAAACCACTTCCACACAGGTTGCCTGAGGCGAATATTCCCCATCCGATGGCAAGATCGTGTCACTGACATCGAGGTTCTCTCGAGGGCTAACATGCCCAAGATCCACGCACTGCTAGAAAAAGCACGACTAAGATGGGCCGGACACCTCCTCCCTATGTCAGACGAGCGGCTCCCAAAGAAACTTCTCTACGGCGAGCTGAGAGAGGGATGGGGCGAGAGAGGGTGCCCAAAGAAACGTTTTAAAGACGGTATGAAGGACTCACTAAAATGTTGCCAGATAGACATCGACACCTGGGAATGTCTTGCGCAAAACAGATCTGACAGGAGAAGAGCAGTCAAATCGGGTGTACCTACCGGCGAAGACGACCGTGTTGTGAAAGTCCAGAGCAGACGCGAGACCCGGAAATCCCGAACAGCGGGACCGCCATCACCTTCTACAAACCTCGTGTAGCAGATGTTTTCGTGCCCGCATTGGCCTGTTCATCCACATGCGCACCCACACCCAACAGGGACATTTGTGACAAGGATGATGTCGGCGGTCCTCATCGACAACGATGGACAGCTATTATTATTATTCTTATTATATTATTATTATTATTATTATTATTATTATATATGGCTGCGTGGCATATGGTTGAAGCGTCCGTGTCACAATCCCAACTAACCCGATTGAAATCACGCTTGTGTCTAGTTTGGCAGACATGTGTGTTTGTTTTTTTTTGTAATCCTTCCCGTACGGAAAGTAATGGCAACGTACCGTACTGAACAATTGCCAAGAACCTTATAAAAATAAAATAGGTTGGCGGTTGTAAGAAGTGACGTTCTTCAAAAGACATGACGCTTACTTATACATTTATATAATACACAATGTATATGTGTCTGATCAGACGGTCTGATCAGACACATGTTTTGCAAACCCGCACGTTAAACAGTACAGACTGCGATACTGGCCAATGGTTGGTCTGCTGCAAAATGAGACTTCAGCCCAAGAAGATCCACAGCGCAAGACATGTGAGTAAATGTCGCATAGACACAGCAAAATCTGATATCCCTGAAAAGGTGGAAGAATTTACAAAATCCCTCTCGGAATTAATAGTAAAACGGCGCACTATTGAAAGCGCTGTAGAAAAATGGGAACACGTCAGTGGGTCAATACACACCACAGCCTTGGCAGTCTTTGGAAAGAAGACAAGAAGCAGAAATGACTGGTTGGCCACGCTTGCACCAGCCATTAAAAAGCGTCACAAGCACAGTACAGAGACTGGCAAGGAAAAGTGCAAATGACTACTGGCTTCAACTGTCTAAGTCCCTACAGTCGGCAGCGGGCACTGGTAACATCAGGGCAATGTACGAGGGCATAAGAAAACCATTTGAATCTTCAAAAAAGTCTACATCACCTCTTAAATCTGCGACAGGCAAGATTTTTCTGGATAGAGATATGCAAGTAAAGTGATGGGGTGAATACTATTCAGTCTGGTACACATGTTTATCGCAGTAGCAGATTGTTTTCAACGAAATTTAAATTCTGCAGAATTTGCAGGAAATTAACGATAAATCGAGCTTACAAGATTTGGAAAAAGTTATCGAGCCATACCAATGGGAAAGGCACCCGGTAGAGATGGTATTCCAGGAAAAATCTGCAAATACGGGGGAAACGTACTTTTTCAATACCTGTACGAACATTTCTG